>JAVTVJ010000218.1:0-23828 GCA_034509425.1 Eopsaltria australis | reverse complement strand
CTGAGTTTTCTTTCACGTGGATAAGTGCCATCATTTGTATCGTAGACCCCATGTCTGGGAATCAACTGCCGCCTCTTCAAATTCCGCATGGAGCAAGATCCCTCACAGACCCAAGCTGCCACCGCGAAGGACCCTGGCTGCCCTTATAGGGCCAAAACCCTCCTCCAAACTGACATCAAGAAAGTGGGGGGCAGAGTTCTCTTTCTCAGAGAAAAGGGACACTTTTTGTGTCCCGGCCCTAAGGCACTTTGCTCCCGGATGCCTCCTGAAATTCCGCATGGATGAAGATTCCTCACAGACCCAAGCTGCCACCGACAAGGTCACTGGCTGCCCTTGCAGGGCCAAAACCCTCCTCCAAACTGACATCAAGAAAGGGGGGGGCAGAGTTCTCTTTCTCAGAGAAAAGGAACACTTTTGGTGTCCGAGCCCTAAGGCACTGTTCTCCCTGCTGCCTGCTGAAATTCCGCATGGATCAAGATTCCTACGCAGACCCAGCTGCCACCGAGAAGGCCGCTGGCTGCCCCTTGCAGGGCCAAACGCGCTTCCTCCAACTGACATCAAGAAAGTGGGGGGGCAGAGTTCTCTTTCTCAGAGAAAGGGGACACTTTTTGTGTCCCCGGCCCTAAGGCACTTTTGCTCCCGGACGGCCACTGAAATTCCGTATGGGTCAGATCCTTCCCAGACCCAAGCTGCATTCAACTAGAACTCTGGCTGCAATTGTAGGGCTAAATGCCTCCTAAAAACTGGCATCATGCATCTGGGGGACTGAGTTTTCTTTCACATGGAAATGCGCCATTGTTTGCATCGAAGGCCACATATCTGGGAGTTGACAGCCGCATGCTGAAATTCCGCATGGAGAAAGATCCCTCGCAGACCCAAGCTGCCACCGACTAGGACACTGGCTGCCCTTGCAGGGCCAAAACCCTCCTCCAAACTGACATCAAGAAACTGGGGGGCAGAGTTCTCTTTCTCAGAGAAAAGGGACACTTTTTGTGTCCCAGCCCTAAGGCACGGTGTTCCCGAATGCCTCCTGAAATTCCGTATGGATCAAGATCCCTCACAGACCCAAGCTGCCACCGACAAGGACCCTGGCTGCCCTTGCAGGGCCAAAACCTTCCTCCAAACTGACATCAAGAAAGTGGGGGGCAGAGTTCTCTTTTTTCTCACAGGAAAAGGGACACTTTTTGTGTCGCCGCCTAAGGCACTATTCTACTCTCCCCCGGACGCCCACTGAAATTCCGTATGGATGCAAGATTCCTTCCCAGACCCAAGCTGCCATCAACTAGAACTCTGGCTGCAATTGTAGGGCTAAATGCCTCCTAAAAACTGGCATCATGGATTTGGGAGACTGAGTTTTCTTTCACGTGGAAAAGTGCCATCATTTGTATCGTAGGACCCATGTCCGGGCGTCGACAGCCGCCTCTTCAATTCCTCATGGATCAAGATCCCTCACAGACCCAAGCTGCCACCGACAAGGACCCTGGCTGCCCTTGCAGGGCCAAAACCCTCCTCCAAACTGACATCAAGAAAGTGGGGGGCAGAGTTCTCTTTCTCAGAGAAAAGGGACACTTTTTGTGTCCCGGCCCTAAGGCACGGTGTTCCCGGATGCCTCCTGAAATTCCGCATGGATGAAGATTCCTCACAGACCCAAGCTGCCACCGACAAGGTCACTGGCTGCCCTTGCAGGGCCAAAACCCTCCTCCAAACTGACATCAAGAAAGGGGGGCAGAGTTCTCTTTCTCAGAGAAAAGGGACACTTTTTTTGTCCCGGCCCTAAGGCATTGTGCTCCCTGCTGCCTGCTGAAATTCCGCATGGATCAAGATTCCTCGCAGACCCAAGCTGCCACCGACAAGGACCCTGGCTGCCCTTGCAGGGCAAAACCCTCCTCCAAACTGACATCAAGAAAGTGGGGGGCAGAGTTCTCTTTCTCAGAGAAAAGGGACACTTTTTGTGTCCCGGCCCTAAGGCACTGTGCTCCCGGACGCCACCTGAAATTCCGTATGGATCAAGATCCTTCCCAGACCCAAGCTGCCATCAACTAGAACTCTGGCTGCAATTGTAGGGCTAAATGCCTCCTAAAAACTGGCATCGTGGATCTGGGAGACTGAGCTTTCTTTCACGTGGAAAAGTGCCATCATTTGTATCGTAGGCCCCATGTCTGGGAGTCAACAGCGCCTCTTCAAATTCCGCATGGATCAAGATTCCTCACAGACCCAAGCTGCCACCGACAAGGACCCTGGCTGCCCTTGCAGGGCCGAAACCCTCCTCCAAACTGACATCATGTCGTGGTTTTAGTTTGCTTATTCAGGTTTGTGGCTAAATGCCAGCACACTTACCTAAATTTACTTGATTGCTTGTTGTGAGATAAGGATTAGGAGTAGGCAAAGCAGGCTCAAACTTTATAAAGTACAAAGAAGTTTTATTAATATATCTAAGACAAAGGGAAAAAAGGAAAACAAAAACTCAAGAAAAAAAAACCAGAACAAACTCCCCAGACCACCCCTCCTTCCCCACCTCTCCATTTCATTCTCCCTGACAACATACAAAAGACAACACTTTGACTTCCAGTCAGTTTACCACCTCAGAAACAGCTCTTGTTCCAGTTCATTTAGGAAGAGAAGTTTCTTTTGCTTACACCATGGATCTTCTGTAAGAAAAATACAGTTTTTATGGGTCTTCTGCCTCACCATTAACCGCCGCCCGGAGTAAAGTCCAGCTTAATGGTGGATCTCTCCCACACCAGTAGCCTTCCCACAGCCACTATGGTGGGTTATGAACAGTCCACAGGGTACCTGTTTTAAGGATGCTTAGTTCAATTGCAGCAACAAAGAAAATCCCTTCTTCTGTGCTTAGCAGCACAGGTTCTCCTGACAACTCAGGTTCTCTAGCATTCTCCCCGGGACCAGGGCTCTGAGTCACAGCCTCTCCTCTCTCTTGGTTCTAGTTTCTCATCAGGCTGTACTTTTTCAACACTTACTTGTCTGTACTTAGGTATTTCAGTTCATTGGCTGCAATAAGAACCTCACATCCCCCTTTGGACTATATCTTCATATATTACAGAGAATTTATTAGCTCAGTCCCCAACCATGGTTCTCCAAAAGAGTTTTCAGCTTCACTCTCGAAGCAACTTCCCATGCACCTCCCTCTAGGTATCAGTTCTGCTTTCTTCACTGACTGTAAAGTCTCTGCGCTGCACTATGTAGATGTCTTCACTCGTTCCTCTCTCTGCGAGGAAGGATGGTGTCTGTGAGTTTAGTCCAGGCATGGAGAGAGTTAATCTCTGTCTCTCTCTCTCCGGCAGTGTGAGGATCACGTGCTCTTTGCCGGGCTGCTTGAACAGGTCCGAGCTGGATGCCAGACGCTCTCAAGAGTCTCTGCCCGGCTCTGCGGAGCTGGCTCGGCCTGGTAGGGCCATCTGGGCCCGGGGTGACAGGGCAGGGCCTGGCCCGAGCTGGATGGAGTCCGGCCCGGTCCTTGCCTGGCCCGGCTCTCCCTCTTGTGTAGCTGACACACCGGCTGAGCTGGATTTGCTGAAAATTCCAATCGTTTCCTCCCCCATGCCTGCCCGGCTGCAGCGGCACGGCTGCCGTAAAAACCTCCCTTCCCCCCCCCATCCCTCCTTTGGAAAGGCGGGGGGGGGGGGAAAGCGCTTGGGCCTCACCAGTGAGAGAAGCAGGAGCTGCTCCTCTCTACACAGCAGCAGCAGGTCCAAAGAGGAAGAGCGTCAGAGAGTCTCTGCTTATATATGGTTTTTTCCTTGAAGGCGGACCAACTTTTTAATTGGTTTACCTACCTATCAATTCTTAAAACTACCTGATTATTGGCTCTCTCTCTCGCAGGAAGGAAGTTGTATTTCTTCCTGCATTCCTGCAGCCCAGATCACTTCCTAGATTTTGACCCCTCTGGCCTAACCCAGGACATTCCACCTCTCGCCTTCAGGAAAAACCATATATAAGACTTATTATCAAAATTACATTAATTATACAATCTTTACTTAGAATAAGAAAAATTACTAAACTAAGCAGAAAGCTTCTTACACAAACCTCCACCTCTAGACTTTATATGACTACTACAATACACAGTTTCTACTACCATTTACTTTATCTTGTATTTTAATACATGCTTTGCCTATTATTTCTCCTAATCAATCCTTATCTCAAAACTCCCATCAATTTGCCCATTATTTGGTTCGATTTCCCGGCCAATGCACCATTGAATGTCGTGGTTTTAGTTTGCTTATTCAGGTTTGTGGCTAAATGCCAGCACACTTACCTAAATTTACTTGATTGCTTGTTGTGAGATAAGGATTAGGAGTAGGCAAAGCAGGCTCAAACTTTATAAAGTACAAAGAAGTTTTATTAATATATCTAAGACAAAGGGAAAAAAGGAAAAAAAAAACTCAAGAAAAAAAAACCAGAACAAACTCCCCAGACCACCCCTCCTTCCCCACCTCTCCATTTCATTCTCCCTGACAACATACAAAAGACAACACTTTGACCTCCAGTCAGTTTACCACCTCAGAAACAGCTCTTGTTCCAGTTCATTTAGGGAGAGAAGTTTCTTTTGCTTACACCATGGATCTTCTGTAAGAAAAATACAGTTTTTATGGGTCTTCTGCCTCACCATTAACCGCCGCCCGGAGTAAAGTCCAGCTTAATGGTGGATCTCTCCCACACCAGTAGCCTTCCCACAGCCACTCTGGTGGGTTATGAACAGTCCACAGGGTACCTGTTTTAAGGATGTCCAGTTCAATTGCAGCAACAAAGAAAATTCCTTCTTCTGTGCTTAGCAGCACAGGTTCTCCTGACAACTCAGGTTCTCTAGCATTCTCCCCGGGACCAGGGCTCTGAGTCACAGCCTCTCCTCTCTCTTGGTTCTAGTTTCTCATCAGGCTGTACTTTTTCAACACTTACTTGTCTGTACTTAGGTATTTCAGTTCATTGGCTGCAATAAGAACCTCACATCCCCCTTTGGACTATATCTTCATATATTACAGAGAATTTATTAGCTCAGTCCCCAACCATGGTTCTCCAAAAGAGTTTTCAGCTTCACTCTCGAAGCAACTTCCCATGCACCTCCCTCTAGGTATCAGTTCTGCTTTCTTCACTGACTGTAAAGTCTCTGCGCTGCACTATGTAGATGTCTTCACTCGTTCCTCTCTCTGCGAGGAAGGATGGGTGTCTGTGAGTTTAGTCCAGGCATGGAGAGAGTTAATCTCTGTCTCTCTCTCTCCGGCAGTGTGAGGATCACGTGCTCTTTGCCGGGCTGCTTGAACAGGTCCGAGCTGGATGCCAGACGCTCTCAAGAGTCTCTGCCTGGCTCTGCGGAGCTGGCTCGGCCTGGTAGGGCCATCTGGGCCCGGGTGACAGGGCAGGGCCTGGCCCGAGCTGGATGGAGTCCGGCCCGGTCCTTGCCTGGCCCGGCTCTCCCTCTTGTGTAGCTGCACACCGGCTGAGCTGGATTTGCTGAAAATTCCAATCGTTTCCTCCCCCATGCCTGCCCGGCTGCAGCGGCACGGCTGCCGTAAAAACCTCCCTTCCCCCCCCCCATCCCTCCTTTGGAAGAAGGGGGGGGGGGGGGGCTTTACCAGTGAGAGAAGCAGGAGCTGCTCCTCTCTACACAGCAGCAGCAGGTCCAAAGAGGAAGAGCGTCAGAAAGTCTCTGCTTATATATGGTTTTTTCCTTGAAGGCGGACCAACTTTTTAATTGGTTTACCTACCTATCAATTCTTAAAACTACCTGATTATTGGCTCTCTCTCTCGCAGGAAGGAAGTTGTATTTCTTCCTGCATTCCTGCAGCCCAGATCACTTCCTAGATTTTGACCCCTCTGGCCTAACCCAGGACACCTTTCCTGTGGTGGTGACATGCAGCCAAGAGCCAGGGAGACATCCTCACTCCTCACAGACACTGTCCCCTCTCTGAACACTGCTGAATCAGCTTGCAGTGACCACCCCGGGGAATTACATATCCATCCCAAAGTGTCCCACTTGGGTGGAGCAGGCAGGGGGAAATGTCTGCAAGGTGAAACAGAGACACCAAAAACCTCAGGGCAGGAGATTCCTTTGCTTCCCAGTGCAGAAAAGTGACTGCACTCAGGCTGCACCCTACCAGTGCTTGCCTCGGCTGCTTTGGCTCCCTGGGACCCCACAAGAAGGTCTGGAAAGCAAGGGGCTGAAACCCAGCTCAGAAATCCCCAGCTGGACTGGCTTTGGCAGGGACAGAGTTAAACTTCTCACAATACTGAGCTGTTTCGGGTCTGTGATGCTAAACAGTGTTGATAACACTGATGTTTTTGTTATTGCTGAGCAGCTTCCACAGAGCCAAGGCCTTTTCTGCTCCTCACCCCCCACCCCCCCCACCAGCGAGAGGCTGGGGCTGCACAAGAAGCTGGGAGGGTTCACAGCTGGGACAGCTGACCCCAGCTGACCCAAGGGTTATCCCACACCTCATGGCATCGTGATCAGCAGACAGAGCTGGGGGAAGAAGGAAATGGGGAGCACTCAAGTGATGCTGTTTGTCCCCCATGTCACTGTCAGGTGTGACGGAGCACGGCTTTCCTGGGGATGGCTGAACACCCATCTGCAGGTGGGCAGTGGGCAGAGGATTCCTTGCTTTGCTTTGCTGGCATGCACAGCTTTTTCTTTACCTATTAAACTGTTTTTATCGCAACCCACAATTCTTTGCACTTTGACACTTCTGATTCTCCCTTATCCCACCTGTGAGTGAGGATGAGCAAGTGGCTGTGTGGGGCTGAGCAGCCCATCAGGTTAAACCATGACAGCAGCATTTTTATTTTAGTCCCTGTCCAAGTTCACTCAAAGCAATCAATGTCTTGATTTGGGTAATCACTGGATCAGGCCCTGTAGTTCTTCCTAGGTATCCACAATTTCCACAATTTCAGTGGTGAGGATGGCCAGTGGGATGTGCCACCCTCACCAGCAACCTCCCTGGTTAGCTGTGGAAAAGCCATAGAGACTTACAGGAGGACAAAGGAGCAGAATTCCCAGTTCCTATGTCCTTAAAGCAGCTTGGGGGGAGAAATTCTGTGGACATTGAGACTCTGGACTAACACTGTTAACCATGAATTACAGTTCATTAGCTATCCAGTACAGAAGAGGTTTTTTGCTATGGAATTAAAGCTTCCTAATTATTTCTAACTGCCCAGAGGACAACCCTTTTGCATAAATATGACTCACTTTTCCTAGACATGTTGGGAAATATTCCTGACCTGGCAATATTTAACACCTTCAGAAAGTCTGTAGTTGCTTGATCATGATTTTTTTCCTTTTTTTGCATTTGGCTAGGGCAAAAATCAATGACAATGAAACAAGTCTAGAAAAGTCCCTGGGGTAGTTTTCTAATGGGGTACATGAGAAGTTTAATTATGAGCCATTGCTAGTGGTATGTATGTAACTGTGTTCTAAAGGGTTAACACAGTGTGTGGAGTTTCTTTCTTGAGCAGAAAGTGGCAAATCCCAGTGGCCTTACTTGCCCTCCTAAATAATAAATCATTTTTATGAGTGATTCCAGGAGAAGCTACCTGCCTTGCTGAAGTTATTCCAGTGCTGTTGTTGGGAATAGCTTTGGTGCCAGGGACTCAGGATGTGATGGCTGGAACACTGCTGCTTGAGATATTTAGTCAGACAGGTTGCAAGCCAGTCAGGACTAATTCCTGATTTTTTTATTTATTAAGGTTTGTTTTTGTTTTTTTTTTTTTTTTTAATTTATTAGGAGCAGGGAAACACAATAACAACTTTGGGGCATTTTTAAATTAAACAACAAGGGTGAAAAAGAAAACCAAAGTGAATGTAAGTGATTGATGCTGCTTATTTGCTCCTATGTTGCCAGGGAGCTCCAAGGAGAGCAGGGAACAACCAATAGCAGGCAGTGGGGGGTAGAGGAGGAGACCTTTTTAATTATATCACATCATTTTTTATAAGTAATATTATATTATCTCACACAGGATCTTAGACAAGCATTTTGGAAACACAGCATGTTGCATTTTTGCATGTGTATTGCCTGCTCAGCTATGGTTAACCACTGACTTCATGCTTAGGTTCCTGCTCAGATGGGCTGCATTGTCACCCTCACACTGTTGGGAAGCTAATAGTCCAGGAGAGATAGGAAATTGGAGAAGAGCTGTGAGAAGGGGTCCAGCATCCAAAGGATGCCACACTTAAAGCTGTACCCACGTGCCTGCAGCAGGATGAGCAGAGCAGTGGCCAGCACAAAGGGCTGCACCCACAGAGAGCACAGGTCACTTCTGTCACCGCAGAGATGTCCCCTCCCAGGGGCCTGCAAGGGCCACACCGTGTGCAGCAAATCAGGCAGAGGTGGAGAATGGCCAGGTGAGATCTGTGGGTGGTGCACCAGACCTGCACTGGTTGTGCTAGAAACTCTTTTTTTTCCCCCTCTGCTCATGAAAAAGTGGAGCAGTTAAACAAAACAAAACAAACAAAAACAAAGGCAGAGAGATCCCTCATCCATCAGCGAAGCCACAAACAGCCAGGGTAGTCTGGGTGTTTGGTGTTCCTCAGGGTGCTTTGCTTTGCTGCTGCAAAATCTTTCTTAAGAAAGATGGAAGAAGGGAAATCCTTTCTCCTGGCCCTGTGTGGGCTGGAAGTTGCCTGCTGTGTTACACAAGGTATTCTCCAGATTGTGCACCCTGACATGGTCCTCACTGTGACAGGCACTGGCCAGTCCAGTGGACATGGAGCCTCCTCCTGCTTGGGCATCTTCTTTTCACAGCTGGGCACAAGTTTCAGTAGCTCCAGGGATCTTCTCTCTCAGGCACAGGATGCACAGGTTTGGGTATCTCCATCCTGGCAGGATGAAGGCCTGTCCTGGGATACAGCTCTACCAAAGGATGTGCAAGGAAAGGTTGTGGGAAACAGAGTAACAGATCTTAAGGGAGATATTGAGACACCAATTGTGCAATTAAGATTCTGTTGTGGAGAGATATGATTAATCCATGGAGATTGCATCCACAGGAACATTCTAGGGTACAGCACAGAACATCCCAGCCTTTGCAGAGGTCCAAACTGTGTGCCAGCCCATAGCATGTCATTGTCACCATCAGGCAGCACACCCTGGTTTCCCTTGTGTTCAGAAACTGGCACTGTGGAGAGGAGGTGGCAAGGGAGGTGTGGGATCAGAATGTGGTGGAGCAAATCTGGAACCAGCAAGAGAGAACTGCCAACCAATTTGGAAATAAAGACCCAGTTTAGAAACTGGGACTTACTGGAATTGCATCCATACTTGAACAATCGAGCCAGTGAGGATCCACAGAAAGCTTCACAGAAGTAATTGGACTCCACTCATTCCATGAGAATCATCTGTGCCTACAGAAGACCCCACACATCTCAGAGAAGTATCAGGGATGTGCAGGGCAGGGAGTGGGCCTCGATGATGCTCATGGGTCCCTTCCAGCTCAGCAGATTCTGTGCTTCTGTGATAGAAGGTCTGTGGCTGCAGAGGAGCCACAGTGACTCCAGCTCACAAATGAGTCCCCGTGGGTGGCAGGAGGAAGGCAGTGGGAGCAGTTTCCTTGCCCTCTCCTGTCCAATGCAGCATCTGCTGGGGAAGGCTCGGTTACTGCAGCCTCCACCCAGGGACTGCAGGTCACTCGTGTGGCTGATGTGTGAGGCCACCCCGTGTGGCTTAGGGGCCACCACCATGAGGAAAGCAGGAGCCAGCCCACCTCATGGATATGCCTGTGGTCACTCCATTTAGGGACAAAACCAATTTTCACCCAGCCCTGCATCCAAAGCCTGAAGAAGATGTCTGTGATAAAAAGAGGGCAGTTGGGGTCCCAGCTCTTTCTTTATTCATTTTTTCTGCTTGTTTGTGAAGGAGTGATGCATCTCTCTTCTCACAGTAAAATCCAGGGGCCCTCTTTCCCCTCTATTCTCAGCGATATGCTATTTTCCTTTATCACATTCCCAAAAGAATTAGAGGAGGGAAAAACATCTTTTCCTCCACAGCATGTTGACACACTGCCAAGATCCTGCTAGGGCCATAAATAAGTGCAGAAATAAGCTTGATATGTCAGATCTGAGACCCTACCTTTATAGTTCCAGATTTCCATGAGTGTCTCCCAAGCCAGAAGGTGTGATACCATATCAAACTCGATGATTTACAAAGCAAAAAAAAGCCATACAGGTCTGATGAGGAAGATGTTCATTTTATCCCAGAACGCTGGAGGAAATAAAAATGAAGGGGTGGAGTTAAAAAGATTAAAATGGAGACTGACTGGCAAAGTTGGGGTGAGGAGAAGTCCCCATATTTCCTCTGTGGTTTTATGTCTGTAGAGTCTGTTTTGCCATGATTGATATAACAAACAAGGGACTCACAAAAAGGCTCCTAATGCTCACTGATCAGAAGTATAATGACGTGTAAGCTGCAGCTGTTCCAGTGGATTTCTAAACAGCAGGCTCTTGTTGAATGAGCCCCATGATTATTTATCTCCATCATGGGCTCTTTATTCCAAGGTATTTGTTGTCTTCCCTGCATTTTGCCCGTCTGTCCTTATGCACAGAAAGCTCCGATAATGGATATTTTTTATTAGCCTCCTCTTCCTTTTCCTGCTTCTGCAAACACAATGCATCCCCAAATCATCCTGTTACAAAGGGGAAGGCACTGCCAGTGTTTTAACAAGGGCCTCCCACAGCATTCTCCCCCATTAGCCTCATAAACACAGGGCAGAGCAGGAGCACGTGCTGCAGAGAGAAGGGTCAGGAGACTATTTATTCTCCCCATTTAAACAAAAATGCTTTCTCCTGAGCGAGGGGAGAAGCAAACAAATAAATTAAGCTGTGCCTTGATGAAAGCCTTTAAACTGTGTCCTTGGGAAATGTACTGAGTGTGGGGACAGTGCAGGGCAGTGTTTAACTTGGCTGCTTTGAAATGGTCTGTGAATAAGCGGGGACATTGCAGGGGCACTGAGTGCATTCTACCTTTTGGTTTGTGTTTCTCTTAATATCTTGTGCCTGGTGCAATCTGCTCTGTTTCAAGGTAAAGTGCTCCTTTTCTGAGTCTCTTTCTGGCAGCACTGTGAGCTGCAGTCTCAGGACTGGGGTACGGAGAGGGAAGCCCAGAGTCTGTGCTTGCCACAGACCTGCTGCATCCTGCAGGAATGCAGTTTTCCTGTCTGCCAGATAAGGATGATATTTATGCACCCACCTCACAGCTAATGGATTACTGCTTGAAATGACAAACATTTTTACTGTTTTCTGGAGACACACTGTAGGCAGGCACGGCTGAGCAGAGTCTTCTCTAACAGGAAGCCATCCCCCCAGTCCCTTGGTTTATCACTGCTGTAAACCTGCACACATGGTCCAGTTGTAGGATGAAAATTAAACTTGGGAATTCATTGGCTGAAGGCAGAACACAGTTAAAGGCAAAGCTCTTTGGACAGTGTGAACTGGCAAATAGTATCCCTGATGTCAGCAGGGTTATGCTGACTTGTATCCAGCAGTGATATGGCTCTACATGTCCATATTTTCAGCATTTTAATATGGAAAATTTCTATGGAAGGTTTCTATTATTGTATTTAATTTTCAGCTGGTTCTTTTTCTCTCTTTTTTCTCCTGGGATGACATCATTGGAAGCCTGTTACTATCACTTCTCTCCCTGTCACTCACTGTACCAACAAGTATTTTATCTCCATACGAGAGAACTGTAACTAAAATAGGCTGTAAACTACAAAGGCTCTTTGATTATCATTTTCATGCAAGGTCAGCAGAAAGAGCATGCCTGGTATTTTTAAGAGACTTTTAAACATTATTTTACATTTTTTTCTATTTATGTAAACACAGAAATGAAAGGCTGACGCTTTGACACATTCCTGCCCTTCTTCCCCAAGGTACTCTTCTTCCTGGAAACCTGGAAACCAGAGTTACACAGTCAGTACAGAGGAGGGCACCAAGCCTGTGCATTCCTTGAATGGTTTGGCTTCACTTTAAAGCGGGGGTGAATTACAGTAAACCAAAACCCAATGTACAAATGGAGTCTCCAAACCAGCGTGTGTGCTCCTCCAGCCACACAGCTTTGGATGAATGAAACACACTATTAAAGAAGGTGGGCAGCCTGAAATCAAAGGTTTGCTGTGGGTTGCTGTGACAGAAGGCACAGCAGTGTGCTGTCCCCTGGCCTCAGTTGCTGGAGGCATAGCCACAGGGTTGTGTTCTTTCACAGGTTGTCTGGGATGAGAAGCAGAGGCAGAATGGGATGCCTCTGGTTTGGGGGTTTTTGACATTTCCAGGCAACTGCTTGCTCAGAGAGCCAAGAGGCTGAGACTGACAAAATGCAGCAGCTGAATGGCCCTGACACATGGAGGCAGCAGCAGACCTAAAGGGCAGTGGAAAACTCCAAACTGACAGAGCTTGTGGCAGCTTTGGCTCACCAGCAGCCCCTCGCCTCTGGGGGGAGGTTGTATCACATCCAAGGAGAGGTCATGGAGGCTGAGGTGAGGATGGGAACCTTGGAGAAGACAGACATGACTTCTGCAATGCAGCAGGAGACTCCTGCAGCTCAGTCTTCACCTCAAGTGCTTCAGTGGAATCGGCAATGACTGTGCACCTCTTGTGCTCTGCAGATGGTGAGCTCTCATTTAGCCCTGGCTCTTGTTCTCCTATAAGAATCTCTTCTTAAGAGGCACTGAGGGCTCGCTCATCTTCCCTGGCTGTTGTGGCCCCAAGAGCCAGGGAGTTTCTCACACAGACCCTGGCTGTGCTCTTGTGACACACCAGGTTGAGCCCAGGAGGAAGCCAAGGCTTGCCAGGAGCCAGGGATGGAGCTGGGTCTGCAGCAGGAGTCACAGCTCTTTGTCTGGGGAGGAGCCTGCCAGGGTTCCAAGGAGGTATTTCCAAGCTGACTGAGCTGTAGCCACGGGAACAAGGGTATGCAGGGACCTGCAGGGTGGGGACAGCAGAAAGTCAGGCTCGTGTGATTGTATTGATTGCACCAGGGCCAAATTTTCTCCATCAAGTGCTGAGAATGCACCGTGTTTATTATTAGACACTGCCGCTTCTCTCGTTGTGAACGGTTGCATACATCAATACTCAGAGGAACTGGGCAAAATCACGTGCCCATGGCTTTTTATAGTATCTAGAGTTCAAAAAAAGCACAGGGTGCTTTTAGCGAGATTGCAACATTTTTGTCTCACACAGCTGATGGGCTGCCTGCTCTACATCCATTCATTTTCTGCTTAAAAGGTCATGTTTAATTTTCCAAATGAGCTCCCCCCACCAGCACGAGTCGCTCATCTCAAGACAATGCCTTTTCTCTCTCCAAGGCAAGACATCATCGTATTTTTCCTTTGCTGCTATGCTGAAAGGGTGCTCGTGCTTACAAGGCTTGTGTGCAGTGAGGGAGAAAAAACATCTGCCACCAGTGACTTCCTAGACATGGTATATTTACAAACCTTGTTAGTTGCCATGAATACGTCATGCCTGGCTGATGCCCTTATGGGCGAAGCAAAATTGTGTGAAGGGTATTCTCTTTTCCACTCCCCTGGGGAAAAAGGCCTTGTTCTGCAGAGGTAGCACATGTGTGTGAGAGCCCCAGGGGATGGGGAAGAACATCCTGCAATTCATTTAAAACCAAAAACCAAGTGGCCATCCTTAAAAGTTCTGTCACAGGCAGGTAGTTGTAGTGTCTCTCCTGAGTCCCATGGTAGCACGGGGCCTGACACATGCCAGTTTTGGTCTAAGGTCCCACCTACAAAATGTGGGTCCAGAGGAATGGTAGCAGATATCTCCTGTGGTAGAGCTGTGCAGCTGCTATTCTTCACCCACAGAAGTGATGATCTGATGTCACCATTGCTGTTAGCCTGAGGAGTTCCTCTCCTCAGTGTTATCTTCCAAAGCTCTGTCACTGTGAGAGGCTCTGGGGGTTTGCATCCATACTGTTCCAAAATCCCAAACACCAGTTAATGGTGAATATGGAAGGTAAGTGGCCCTCATAAGTATTCTTATGACTTCTGGAAAGGTGTGCTCTTTTTCCCAAAGCCTCCTTTCAACAGGACACATTTTAATGAGCTCCTCTTTCTCTGTTTCCAGGAACAATGTCCTAAATTTCCTTCAGCCTATGAACACCTCCTGACAACACCTTTTGTTATCACTCGTGTTAGACATTGCAGTGCAAAACTCTGCTCCTCTTATAGCTTGGTTCTGAGGGCTTCACAGAGCAGGAGCTGAGCCTCAGGGTCTCTGCAACACTGGTTATTCTGCAACCATGCAGTAATCACCCTTAGAAGTTCTTGTAAGCAATAGTTAAACCTTATGTAATAACTCTGACTTGGTCTGAGTGACACAGATCCCCTGAACACGACAAACATGTGTATGGCAGTACTCAGAGGACTGGAATCCCTCTTCCATGCCAGCGCCTATTTCTGTAACAAGACTTTTTATCCTGATTCAACTTCCTCAGCATTTAGCTGAAGAATTTGGAAGTGCTCAGGATTATTTCCATTGGCTAAATAATGCTCCCAACAAGACCCAAATAGTTAAATTTGGGATTCACCCAGGTACAAAGCTAAGTAAAGAATCACTCCATTGCTTTTTGTTGAGATTTAAAATGAAAATCAAGTTTTTTTCATGTATATCTGACTGTTCCTATAGCGTCTTTTCATAAACAATTGCCTCCCACTTCAAAATAAACACCTTACTGTTGCCTCTCTACTTTTATAATGCAACAGAAACAAGAGCCATTTGTAAAGAACATTGTCATGGTCCAAAAGCCAGATAGGTGGAGTAGCAGCCCATTGCCTTCAGCTTTCCTAAAACAGCACTTCAGTCTCATATTTTCCCCCCTTGAACTGTGGAGCCCATCTTGGTGTGCCCTCCTGGATGTGCAGGCTGCTCTTTGTTGGGCACATCACCTGAATGTCAATGGGCCCAATTATGGTTCTTTAGAATCCGTCCATCCTTTCAGGGGTTTCTGCACACAGATAGGTGCATTATGCTCTCAGCTACCCTAAATTGGCATTCCTTTTCCCTCTCATGCTTGAACTCTGAAGTTTGCAAACACTGTCACCATCTGGGGAGTGCTGGGTCAGAGGCTGCTGTGTGGGGGCTCTGACTCTGCCTCAGTGTGCAGCACGGTGCCACAGACACAGCAAGCTGCCCAAATGCACTTCCCCATCCTCCTGCCTTTTAAAGGCATGCCGGGGAGCTGGCAGCCACAGCTCAAACTGAAGCAAATGTAGGAAAATTTGAGTGCATTATAGGCTCAGTCCTGCAAAGTAGGAGCTCACTCAGTAATTCCATGTTCCCAAGATCCAGTTCCCCAAGTCCTGGCGTAATTTCGCATTAGACCTGAAATGTCTCACTTCAATAAAATGCACTTTTCAGGGGTTGTACGGAACAGGTTTGGGAAACATGGAAGTGCAAAGTGGCAAAGGGCTGTGGGATGGCAAGCAAAAGGCACAGAGCCAGGACTGAGATAAGGGATGGGATTAAAACAGCAGTACCAGCAGGTGAAAGGCCATGGTATGGGCAGGTACAGAAGGCACCCTGGTGCAGCTCAGTGGTTAAAGGACACTACCAGACAGAGGCTGAAACACTGAAAAGCAGCTCTTGGTGGCCAGAAGAGAAGATAAATCTGAAAGCAGCAAGAACCAGTTTGTTATCTGGCTGAAGCAGTCAGGCAGCACTCCCTGATAGACAAATTCAGGAAGCAATGACATTAAATAGATGTAAACAAGCTGTCTCAGCAGTAAAATTTTGTTACTAACCAATTAAATTTCATCTTCAACTCTTAGCTGGCGGCCCTGGCTCACAGCCCCTTCGCTCTTATTGTTTCACAGAGATAAAACATGTTGTATACCATTTCCATCAAAATCAGGGGATGGATGGAAAGCCCTTCCCTTTTCTAATGAGGCTGAAAGACTCCTTACCCTACATATCAGAGAAGCCTGTCACATTTGCATTAATTGATGCTGAGAGTTTTAGGGTTGCTCAGAAAGTGTTGAGGGCCAGAGAGGGAATGGGAGGCCCATGAAAACATGTGGTTAAAGTGGATCAGACTGTGGGTTAGTGAGGCCTGCAATCTCCCAGTCAAGTGTTCCTTCCCAAGGTTTAGCATCCACACCTCACCAAACAATGCTGTGTGGGGAGCCAGAGGCCTTCTGGCAAGCGGCTGCTTCATCCTCCAAGTAGATTATTTTTATTAATGCCAAGGAAAAAGCCCACAGAGCAGAAATGTGCTGCTGTTACAGCCATCACCTGCCTCATTCTGCCAATGATTTTGTCCAGGCAAGAGTTTTTGTAACTGTAAATGACAACGGAGCTTATAATCCTTACGTTTCAGCTTATACCTCTTCAGTCCTTTCAATGTTCTTGGAGCTAATGATTTCAGCACAACTTTCATTTCACATCACCCTCACCATTTACTGAAATGGATCTGTCCTGGGGACAGTTTCTTCTTTTTATAGCAGCTTTTACTTCTGGATGGAGCTCTTCATTTCCAGGCATGGGCTGTTGCATAATGACTGACAGTAAAGTTGAGGGAAAGGAAAAAAATAAGTCGTGGTTTAGAGAAAGCAGGAACTTCTGAAACAGTGCAAAGCTCAAGCTGTTTGTCTTGGGGAGCCAAATGATGATGGCCTCTATGAACAGGAAACATCTGTAAGCAGGGGGTGATTCCTGGCTGGGACTGAGCCCAGTGTGACCTGTGTCTCTCCAGATACCTGCTGCATCCTGCAAAATGTTGCCTTTGAAATGCAGCCACACACCAGTGAGCTTCTCCTTTTTGACAGCAGAAGTGTTTAAAGCCAGACCTTAAGGAGAGCATTCCCTGGTCACTGGGGCGCAATGCTCTCCCACAGCCCTGCCTCTGGAGCAGCATTTACTGCAGAGCAGGCCAAGGGGGACAGGGAGGGGGAGATTCCTCATCCCAGCATTAATCACAGTAATAAAGCTGCCCGGAGATGCTCAGGGCTGGCGCTCGCTGTGAAGGCAGGGAGGGCTCTGTGCCTCTGCACTGCAGCCCTCGGACCCTCACCGGAGTCTCCCGCTGGTCGTGGCCCCACCAATGCAGATCTGGGGCCAGAGAAACTGAGGGTTGTTGGGGGTCCTGTCAGGGCTGCAGTGGCTGCACCTCAGCCCCCAGTTCTACTCCTTATTCTCTGCCCACCTGGTGATGGATGGTGCCCCAGAGGCCACCTCCAGCCCCACACTGCTGCAAAGCTGGTGAGAGTCAGGAGGGGAAGGGACTGGCCATGACTTTTCCACAGTGGGGGCTGTGTGACTCCCCAGGCAAGGGGGGACAGCTGTGGGAGCCCGAGGGGCAGCTGCAGGTGGCCCTTCCCTGCCTTTTGGATGTGGGCTGCTGCCGAGCGCTTTCCCCGAAACGAATTCACCTTGGCCATTCATCATCACCACAGGCAATCTAATTACAGGCCTGTCTGAAAAGGAGAGGCTCATTTATAATAGAGACTTTGTTATGAAGGTGTAATACCTCCAACTACATTTTTGCAATATTTTTTAAAGGAAAATTAATTAATTGTCTGGTGCGTTTTAAAATAACCAGCCTCCTGAGGTTGGCGCAGTGGCACCTCTGGTGGTGCTCCCTCCCCACCCAGCCCACCTGCTGTGTGACAGTGAAATGCTAAAATTATTTTGGCAGAGGAATAGTCTCAGAGGCTGCTGTTTATTTTCCTCAGTAGAGGAATATCTCAGGATGCAGCCTGCACCTCTGCCCTGTGGGACTGTCTCTAATTGCAGGCGTTGCTCTGCAGAGGCATTCCAAATGCACAGTTCAGAAAGCAGAATTAAACACAGGGAGGGGGGCACCCACATCCAGCACGTGCCCAGATTGGTCTTTAAAAGAGAGGAATGTTGGAATACGCTTCCCTGAGAAGCACAGAAATGGATTGTGGGCTAAGGCAGCTAATCTACTGACACACACACAGCACAGCTGCCAGTGAATTGGTGTGAGAGCTGAGGAGCTGGGCCGGCACACTCAGCTCTTGCCAGCCTTTCTCACACCAGGTTTTGTTCTTTGAGCCATCTCAGTGGTGGCACAGCTCAGGTGGGTACTGCTCAGGAGTGGTTTCAGGCCAGCTGCAGGGTGGCAGAAGGCAGAGAGAAGGTGTGTGTCCCTGTCACTGCCAAGGAGGAGGCGTTGCAGAACGCATGGCATGCACCTCACCAGCTGAAAAGCCTGCAGCAGATTGCAGCACCTCAGAATGCAAGGCAGGTTCTGTTTGAGCTGCTGTTCTTGCCCAAGATAGACCATCCCAGGTCACTCAAAAAAAAAAGGTAAAAACAGTGGATGGACAGCCTTGACCTGTCTCCATTTTTTTTTTTGTTATCTCCAGGGCTTGCTAGCTAGTCATATCTCTTCTAACCATGCTTTTTCAAGCAGATGCACCAAGCATTAGGTGAGGCTTTGATGCAAAGAAGCAATCACAAAAATGATGAGTCAGGTCCCCAGGCATCACGAGAGAGGAATGAACTGCAGCTGCATCCGGGGTGAGAGATACTCCAGAAGCTCAGGAAGGGATCAGCTGAGTTTCAAAGGGGCCGACTGAGTTTGAAGGGAATGGTAGAAAGTAGGATGTGCAAGAAAGAGAAAGTTTTTGCACAGAAGAAGGGAATGATATTGCAAGAAGATACTGGTGAATGCTTTGCTCTTTTTCCTGGACAGGAGAGAAGAAATGGACATCTGAAATTCAAGGCAGGTAAGAAGGAAAGGTTTTAGGAGGAAAAAATTCAGGACATGGCAGGGATGGTTGGGCCCCTTCTGAAATCTTCCTCATTAGCTGGTATCTGTTGGAGTGCTAAAAATCAATGGAGCCTGAATAGAGACCATTAGGAATGGGATTTGCAGCAGACAGAAAATAGTGGATGTTTTTTCCAGGTGAAGCCTTCCTATGAGTAGCATGATGCACAAAATGCACGCTGTATTAAGGCTGTACACATCTTCTCACACAGTGACATTCTTTACTACACCATGAGATCTTTGTTACCCTCATGCTCTCTCAGGTAATGTTTTTAAGGTTAAATTGATGTTTGGACTTGGACAGAGGCTCTTTTTTTAATTGCTTGGAAGAATAAATCACAAGACATGTAAAGTACAAACTCATGGTTGGTGAGAACAACAGGTTTTGTGAGTGTTCTGCCGTGTACTGTTCTAAATTCTACCCAAACCCAAAGGTACACAGAGAGTCTCTGTGCAGAGGAACCTGTCCTTGTAGATGCATGGATGAGTGCTGGCAATCACAGGGTTCCTTTTCCCAATCTCCTCACTAAGCAGCACAGGCCAGCTGGGGCTGGAGGCAGAGCAGCCACATCAGTGTGGTGCCAGGTCTGAGCCAACAAACCGGGTCAGCATTCATCCCACGAGGTCTGCCCCAAGTACCCCTGATGCCCACACACTCAATTCAGGTCTAAGGCAGGCAGATTTCTGTTCAGCTTGGAGGCCAACATCCCTCTGAGGACAGGGAATAAGTGCATGACTGGGAATGGGTGGAGAACAAGAAGGACTGTAGTGAAGAGATGAGAGTGTCTGCCCAGCTAAGACATGCCTTCATCTCTGCAGGATTTTTCACTTGCCTGCCTAATGTTTCTTACTTCACAGACTTTTCATTCCACATTCTTGTCTGTATCTTTGCAGTACTAACTATAGAATGCCGTGTGCTTTAACCTGTGGTTTTGCTATTTTGATGTTGAGCTGCATGTCTGCTCTAATTAGGTATTCATGCAGTGATAAACACTCATTTCTTATACACATTATGCAGAACCTTGAGTGTTTTCCTGCTTTTTCTTTTACTTCTTTTGTAGTGTTTAAAGAAGGACATGATTCATTTGAAAGAGGAAAAAGAAACATGTTTATAAAAGGATCCTGCATAAACAGAAAAAATGCAAAGTGTAGTCTTCATAAAACTGGAGGCCAGCCCAGAGCTTGGGACCTCCAGACCTTTTGCTAAGGTCTGGTGAAAAATGTCATGGAGGTGCACTGGCTTTCTCCAGGCTTTTGGGATAATTTTATGCAGGTCACTTCAGCAGGCACCTGAGCAGTTGTTCCACTGCAGTTCCAGATCTGCTGAACCCACCAGGTGCTGTGTTATTGTCTGTATGGCAGTGGCGGCAGCCCCCAAGAAATGTGGGATCTCCCTCAGCAATATGGGGAACATCACATATTTGGGGTCTTGGGAAAAATGTGGACTACATTTATTGATTCATTTAATTTGAAACTTAATCTGGAAGGTAGCCTGCTGTTTGTATATGCCTGGGAACAGCTGGGCAGTTAAGTTGGACCACTCTTGGTGCCCTCTTGCTTGCCTTTCATTCGGAGTTAACTTGCAGACTTTGTTAGTACCACAGCAGCTGGTTTCTCTGCTGCTTGGTGGAAATCTAAAAGTCAGCTGGTCTGACTTTACAAATCCCCAATTTTGGCCGCCTTCATATGCACGTTTTCACTCCTGCCATGTGGATTATGTCAGTATCTTAATGGCACAGCCTTTGGACTTGATTTCAATCTGTTTTCTGTTATCTATTGACAGTGCCTACAATGAAGTAACAAACCTGAAAGAATATAAACATGGAAGGAGCAAGAGGAGAGTCAACCTTGGAGATTTTAGAGGGAAAAAAAGTACTCCTGAACTTGACAAAAGTTGACTTGAGTCTTAATCCAAAAACTTACTTTGTCATGCTTTATTTGATCAGTTTGGAGTGGTTTTTTGAGGGAAATTCATGGGCATACATACGCACACACACAAAACAGCTGTGTTAATGGGTTTGTGTGATAAAAAATTGATTCAATTAAAAAAAAAGTAATGTTACTGATTATTACTATATAACATGTAATACAGCCTAAAGCTGTATGCTATGCCAAATGAAAGAGCTTGTCAGCAATAGTTTGAAAAAGTATATGCTGTGCATCGCATTCTTTGTTGGGTTTTTCTGCCCTAGACAAAGGATGCTGTGTCAAAATGCAGTGCTCTGTACAAAGGTAACTTCACAACCATTTACATTAAAATGATAGATTTTGCAAATCTATCTGCTGGTCAAATCCTGCTCTTGTTTACACTCTATATTCAAGTAACCAATTTCACACTATATACATTAATGCAAAATTCAGTGCTGCATGTATTGTACACCTGAAAAGAAAGGAAAAGGAAAAAGAAAAGAAGGTCAAAAAGCTCTTTCAATTTGGATTTTGAGGTTGTGTGGTACACACATTTCTTTCTAAAACCATCATGAGAAAGCAGGGAAACAATTATTTAATAAACAATTATTAAAGCAATCCTGATTTCCAGCCGTATTTCAGCTTGCAAACCTTCTCTGTCCTTTAGGTTCTTCTCACCCTATGTGCCAAGCAGCCCAAAGATTAACCAGGACCTGGAAGGTTGCTAATACTGCCAGATGCATTTTTTATTACAGGTTTTGCAATAATTGCTGTGCTTCTTACAGTTCCAGCTTCTGGATTCATGTGCTCCCTTCAGCTTTCAAGGACTGTAATGAGCTGAAAATGTTGTGGGAAATTCCACGTCACCACTCCAGTGTGGGAAGTTTGGTGGTAAACCCCAGAAGCTGTGGGAGCTCTGTCTGTGTTACCATCCTCTCACATCACTGGGAAGAACACCCACTAGCACTTCAAATGCCATCATGGTATGATGGGTGCCACTACTTGATGTCCCTTCCATCCTGCTCTCTCTCAAGACATGTCTAATCCTGTGTTCCACACATTCCTCTCCTTTAGCTCACTTCTGTACCCCATAACCAGTTTTTTTTCTCCTTTTCTTTCTTTTTTTCCTTTAGCCTGTGTCCTCAGGGGCCTTTGAGTAAGGGTCAGCCTGATCCTAAAAGGAGAATTGCAAAAAGGAGTGGCTGCCTTTTGAAGGCAGAAGCCTCATGAGTGTCAGCAAACACAGAAGCTGCATAGCTGTGGTGCCCACTTTCTGCTCTCACTGTCCTGTGCTTCAGAGCATACCCAGGAAGTTGGATGGAGAAGACAGGAAAAGGTTTCTTCTTCAGGCTACATAAAACTGACCCATGGTGCTTTGTATTGTGAGCTGACAGGTGCCAGAGGAGTAAAAGGCCACAGCAGAGACTGAATGTTTCAAACCAGGGGAGCCTTGCAATATTCAGTGGAAGAAGCAGAAATGTGGTTTTGAGTCACCTTGGGAAGTCAAGCTTCACTTGCTTTCAGAATTCAGCTTCAGAATGCATTAATTTTTACATGAATTTCCAGGAAATCAGAGTGTGCTTTACAATTTCAGAGTTAGCCTTCAGTTCTGGAGCCTCCAAGAGGTCACATAATTACTGGCATGAATCCTTTCATCCATCACAGAGGTGACATGTCGGGTGTTTGGAAGCACAGAATGAGGCTACACCACAGCTGTGGAGAGGCAGCGAAAAATGGCATGTTCTGTGGAAGCTGCAAGGAGGAATCAGGCAGACTGGAAGGGTTTTCTCAGTGGGAGTTGGCTGGAGCATGTGCACACTTCGTGAAAAACGTGCTGGTATCTTCCATCAGCAGAAGCAGCCGCAGCCCCAGTGACATCTCCTTCAGACAACAGGAGAACAGCTCTCCTTTCCTCTCCAAGGGAAAACACTGTCCACCAAATACTTCTCACAATTCCTGACCAGTTAGGATTGGCCTCCAACTGAGCCTTCACAAGCCCAGAACTTCTCAGGTGGTCCTTGGAGGATCCTGGGTTTACACTGAGCTGTACCAACACATCTTCCCTTGTTTATTTGCAGATTATCCCCTTTGATTTTTCATCTTTATTGCTGTAGATAGTCAAGTAGTGAAAACCATGTCAGAGGAGTCCTTATAGCTACTTACTGGAGGAAGAGAACAGCACATCTCTTTTAAAGACAGGAGAGAGAACTTGGAGCTAACCAAGAGTGGTGCCAGTGTTTCACCGAGAGACCTGCCATGAATCCAGGAATAAAGAATAAGCACCTGGTTTAGTTTTAACTGCCAGAGCTGGATTTTTAGTTTAGAATATATAAGATCTATCATAATCCATGGTAGGCTGATGACTTCAGTTGTATGGGGTTCTTCTCTGGCTTAAAACAGATGAGCAGGGAAGAGTTGGTGATACAGAGCAGACTAAGAATTCAAGGCAAGAAGCAGCTATCAGGGAAGTGCTCAGGTGCAGAAGAAGGCAAAGATTTGCCTCCAAGGGCGTTGTTTTGGGAAGCTTTTAGTAGAGCAGATTGAACAATAAGAATCAGCTGAGTGGTCTTCTCTTTGTAAAAATGTTTCTGTCAAAAAGCAGTTATTTTTTGGAAATGTATCAAAATTTAAAATGGGAAAATGAGAAACAATTGTCTTTTGATTTTCTCATTTCACTGTGGTAATGTCAAATTGTTTCATTTATTGCAAGTCAAAACATTTCATTCTGATTTCCTCATTTAGATCTGGGCTCTTCTATTGCAACATTTGCTAGTGTATTTACATATTTCTGTCTATATATTCCATGTGTATATTGCTTCAGTGTTGCAGAAGCACAGAATTTCTGGTTCTGCAGAAACAATTCTATTTTATTTCTTGTTCTGATTTGAAGTGTGTTTGCTTTGAAAACAGTGATGCTCCCCACCCACCTCTGAAAACAGGCAGATATTTGTGTCATCTCTGCTTCTAATGAGGATTAATTTTCCCTCAATTCTGAGTGCACAGCAAAACCTTCTGCATTCAAGGTGGTTTTATTTTGGATCAGTCCCTATTCTGAGCTCAGGTTTTGATTCAGAGGACTTACGGTGATCAAGTAATAGTAACCAATCCCTGAATAATACCTGCCTTCCTAATGCATTTTAAACTAATTCAAGTTACTTCTAGCTACTTTCCGTACTGTCTTTGGGAGTCCTT
>JAVTVJ010000217.1:0-397940 GCA_034509425.1 Eopsaltria australis | reverse complement strand
AGTTTCTCATCAGGCTGTACTTATTTCAACACCTACTTGTCTTTACCCAGGTATTTCAGTTCATTGGCTGCAATTAGAACCCCACATCCCCCCTTTGGACTATTTCTTCATATATTACAGGGAATTTATTAGCTCAGTCCCCAGCCATGGTTCTCCAAAAGAATTTTCAGCTTCACTCCCAAAGCACTTCTCATACACCTCCCTCTAGGCATCGGTTCTGCTTTCCTCACTGACTGCAAAGTCTCTATGCTGCATTTATGTCGATGTCCTCACTCGTTTCTCTCTCTGTGCAAGGAAGGATGGGTGTCTGTGAGTTTAGTCCAGGCATGGATAGAGTTAATCTCTGTCTCTCTCTCTGGCAGTGTGAGGATCCCGTGCTCCCTGCCGGGCTGTTTGAACAGGTCCCAGCTGGATGGCAGAAGCTCTCAGAGTCTCTGTGCCTGGCTCTGCGGAGCTGGCTCGGCCTGCTGGGGCCATCTGGGCCCGGGGTGACAGGGCAGGGCCTGGCCTGAGCTGGATGGAGTCTGGCCTGGTCCTTGCCTGGCCCAGAGCAGAGGCCTGGCCCTGTCTGGTGTAGCTGACACACCGGCTGAGCTGGATCTGCTGAAAATTCCAGCCGGTTCCTCCCCCATGCCCGGCTGCAGCGGCACGGCCGCCATAAACCTCCCTTCCCCCCCATCCCTCCTTTGGATGGAGGGGCGGGGGGGGCCTTACCAGGGAGAGAAGCAGGAGCTGCTCCTCTCTACACAGCAGCAGGCCAGAAGAGGAAGAGGCTCAGCGGGTCTCTGGTTTTTTCCCCGAAGTCGGATCAACTTTTTAACTGGTTCACCTACATATCGATCCTTAAAACTACCTAGCTACTGGCTCTCTCTCCCAGGAAGGAAGTTATATCCCTTCCTGCAGCATAGGTCACTTCCTAGATTTTGACCCCTCCTGCCTAACCCAGGACAATACTGGCTCATCAAAAACTGAGGGCCTGAATAGGGAGGTCATTTGATGTCTGTCTATAAATTGAATTACTTGGACTTTTCCACTGTAATCTGAATTTTCTTTTTTTTTTATTGTATTATGTAACTCTATGGCCAAGAACCACATGGCTTCAAAGAACCAATGATGGTAGAGGGGCACATAAGGTAATAGTTTAAAGTGTGTATAAAGCAAAGTCACTCAGGATAAAGGCAGAAAGAATACTGGAATTTTCTTGGCCACAGATAGCTGCTTTAAACCTCACAAAAAAAGTAACTGAAGAAAACAGATTATTATCCACAGATGAAAACCACAATTATTTCAATTTCTTCTGGCAATACTGCATCTTCAAAGGCAACATAGTAATAATGATAACAGCAACAGCAATAATAATAATAATTTTGCTAGAAATTACATTGGAAATTCTGTATCTCTATTGTAGAGCTGAGTGCAGACTAACAGAAAGAATCAATAAAAAAAGGAGGCTGTAAATGCATTGTGCTCCACAAGGAATTAGCAGCACCACAATGTAATTTGTGGCTGCCACAACAGCAATTGTTTCAGAGACCCAATTCTTGTCTCTTATTCAGAGAACAGAGACGAATTGGATCCAAGGGAAATAAGATTCTCTCTTAAACTAAGAGTTTCAAAACTAAAAAACCACACTTTCAGACAAAATAATATCTTTATTGTGTATTTTGATGTCTAGAAGTAGGCTTGTACAACGTTTTCCAATCTAGGCTGTGTTGCCCACATGTTATTTAATGCACAGTGACCTAGAGACTAAAGTTTTTTGTTTGTGTGTTTATTATTTTAGCTGAAATACACATACATTTCAAATTTTCAATAGAAAGATCTTCACTTTGAATAGTATATACCATGATAGTACAGGTCTAGACATCATAGAAAGCATCCTTATCACAGGAAGCTGCTTCCCAGGAAGATATTTGATGTAGCAAAATCCTATCAGTTTTGTATAAAATTATAATTGATTAAGAACATATCATGGTGACAGTCAGAAGAGGGGTTTGGTACTGCTGGAGTGAGTACTCCTATGGCACCCAACACTGAAACAGAATGCCAAGAAATTCCATCACCTTCCTCCTTATGAGGTATTGGTCAGATCCCAGGAGGCTGCAAGAATTCATTTCTGTTTCTGTCCTCATGAGTACAAAGACACTGTATCAGCCGTTTTCCACGGACACTTTTATCCTGTTGCTACAAAATAACATAATATAGAAGCTTAGCAGGGATACCAAAGATTATAATGAGTAGTGTCACCTACAAACAGCTGTTCTGGCACAAAAAGTATTCATGACCTAGTAAAAATTTACTCTCTGGGACACACCAGAAGTAGAAGTATCATAAAAAAAACCTAGCATCACAATAATAAGTGGTGTAAATGAACTGAAATTTTGTAACAGACGAAATCCAATCCTTCTGAAGTCTTTCACTTTAAATGACAAACTCTGCATGCAATAAAATGACTTGAAAGGGTCTGAGTTGAAGCAGGACCAAACCCAGTAGCATATTTTGGAATGATTCAGAACTACTACTGTAGAAAGGAGAAGGCAGCTATGATCCCTTGGAAGGAATTCCCAAAGAAATAGGGAGGCTGTGATGCAGAGCACTGGTCAGGTCACAAATGTTCCGCTCAGACCACCCAAGCTCAGCAACTGGAGCAGATGCAAACAAGATTTATGGGACCACTCAGGGAACACTGGAGGTAGAGAGTGAGAGGAGAGCTGCAGACTGGCATGTTGAGGCCAAGCAAAATGAAAGCTAAAGGGTTTGTGCACTGATCAGGGGAGAAGGAAGGAGTGGAAAATGCTGGTGTCAAGGCCAAGGGGAAGTGAGGTATCAGCACAAACCCTTCCCCACCACTGACACCGGCCAGTTTTGGGTGGCCCTTTAAATAGTATTAATTAGGATCAGAACCCAAAATCTAGGATCTAGAGAAGATGCACGGGAAGCTCCCTGGAATGCATTGAAGCTGAATGTGCTCTGAAAATCAGATCCATTCCTCAGTACCTTCCTCACACAGCCCAACTACAGGACATTAACTTCAACTCTCAGCATGAATAAAATGAGATTATGGAGACCTAATACAGCTTTGAAGATCCACACACTACACACATCCCAGGTCGAAAAGATTGTCAAAGCAGTGAAAGGAACCACCTTAATATTGTTTATTTACAATTATTCAATTCTACATTACAATAAATTATTTTATTATTATTTTAAAAATATTATTTTATTTTTAATTTTAAAAAAAAGGTGTTGTGGATATATGAATCTAGACAAAGGCCTCCAGAAGCAAATATACAGAAATCTGCTCACTTTTCATTATGGAAGAAAAAGTCATGACATTTCAAATAAAATTAAAATATATCACTCAGAAGACTTAGAGGTTACACAACTGCAGCTTCCCCAGAAAAAAGAAGAGACTGAAACAAGGTATCTAAAAGCAAAGCACCTAAGTGTTTTATTCTGAAATGTCAAAGTGATACGATTTAGAAGGAAGAACTAGGAAAGGATCCATAAACCAGAAAGTATTATTGTTTTGTCCTTTCATGACACTGCTTTTCTCATTTCATTAAAGTACTCAGAGTCTTAAGACTTGGTCTCTGTGTTTCACCTAATAATATGTGATGCTGTCATGGATTCATTTTCGTTCTGTGTTAGTTTAGAAGGGCACTATTCATTTTTTGACTGAAAATCTCTGAGGACAGAATCTTTGTGAAATCATCTGTCTGATATGCTTAGCCTATGCAGAAGTGAAAAGTGCCTCTTAAATTACTTCAAAATCTGTATAGATATACCCCCTATACTCAGCTTTATGAGCTAGAAAAGGGGAGGTGAAGGCAGCTCTAACTTCCCACATTACAACTGCTAGCAAATATAATCCACTGGTCCAATAGTTAAATATCCAGCTCAGCAGGACTTAAGACAGCTCCATCTATCATAGCTCATCTCTTTCCATATGACCGTTCCAACCAAATGGATGCAAAATTATTGTTCTAAGCAGTCAAAAGAAAAAGACAATGAATGCGTAACATGAACTCTGTGGACACTCCAGCATTTCTTGGAAATGTTTCTCTTTCTTTCTCTGCCTCAATCTAATTTATTTGCTATTTTTGTAGTATTTATTTCTTTAGTAGAGACATTAAGCTGAATATTGTGTTGCAGAGCACACTAAGAATTTCTCCACTGAACAGAGATTACAATAAAGAAAACAGGATTAAGTAGGACTGACAGCAAACCAAATGAATACAGGCAGGCAGATCTTGGTCTCTGGTCTAACAGTTGGATGCATAATACATTGTTTTTTTCAGAAGATGAGCTAGAAAAAAACCCTACAAATAAGTCAAGCCAACCCTACATCATTTTCCTATAGTTTTGTCACCTAAAGGAAGGCTTAAAAGGTTGCTTAAATTAATGCCAGAGAGAACTAGACAACATAATCTTCTTTAAATCTGTAAGTCTCAGAAATACAAGGATGGAACATTTACAATTTTTCCTGTGAAGAGTACGTTCTATAGAAAACATTCAGAGTTTTTATATAAATGAGTTTCACAGCCTCCGTGAAGGACCTGAAGATTTATTTAGAAGCATAGCAAAGCAACTCCTAAAGCTGTGACCTGAGGTCACCCATGGCCTTTGAGTTCATATGTGATACTGAAAGGTAATTGAATCAACTAGCTCTGCCTGCTTTGAAGGGATTTTATTTGAAAGCAAAGCAAGAAAATATACATGTTAACATGTATATAATCAGCACATTTACTGTAATGTAACTGTTCATTAAAATGGAGCAATACAATGACCAGTCTGAAAGCTGGGGCTCAGCCAGTGTCAGTGTATCTTCCAGTTTCATGAACACTGCCATTATAGCAATATTTTTTGTTCTCAGGTTAGCTCTTTTAAAGCTGACCAGCTAACTGTTGCAGCAAGGAGTTCAAGATCTGGGCCCAGAGACCCAGCATCAAATCTTTGTTCTGTTCAAGGACATGAAGGCTCTCAACATAATCTATTTGTATTTCACTGCTATCAGAAATCACTGGCTGCTTTACTACCAAAAGATTACAATGACCAATTCAATGACTGACTTACTGAGCAAACACATGTATAAACGAACAAATAATAAATGAAATATCAAAGTCCTTTGCCACTAATATTTAGGAAAAAAAAATACTTTGCACTTTTTTTCCTTTTTGTTTCTTGAAAGATACAAGCTTTCATTTCTTGAAAGTTTTACAAGCAGTATTTTCTCCATATAGATGGGACAGGGTTGAAGCCTTTCCTAAAGTTGTAGATTCTCAGCTTAATTCTGTCAATTATTCAGAGTTTTCACCTCTTTTTCTTCCAAACAGCCTGTTTAGAGGGCTTATCACTTTGGAATTTGACACAGACACATTCAGAATGAGAACTACCTGCTTATCTATCTACTCTTTTGTCCAGTGAATATTTTTTTAAAGTTTAAAGCTCAGTTAGATCAAATTGAGAGTTTTGGAAAGGCAATGCTGAATTTTTCCTTTTATAACAGACAATCCTTAGGCTTGTTTATGCACAGAATCTGAGGACCATATATCCATTCCAGGACAGTTTATCCTGTAAAGTTATGGATATGTAAAAACACTTTGTCACATTGGGCTGGAATAATCAAAGAGGGAAGCAATATGACAAAAAATCATCTCATTCTCTCAGGGGCAGCTCAGATTTGTTTCAGAGATATACAAAGTAGGTTTTATGAAGCAAGTTTTCATTTCAAATCTGAGATGGAGCAGTCACAGCAGAGACAGAACTGATTCAGTCATAAAAAGGACCAGAGACATTAGAGGCCCATTGGCTGCACCTTGTGTTGTGCAGTTGTGTCTTCCCACCTCTTTCCCCTCATTCATTCACAGAATCATAGAACCTGTCCCATTATCACCAGTAGGGTCCAGTGAATCCCTAATTGTGTAAATGAACTAAAAAAAAATCTTTGGAAATAATTAACACAATTCTACTAACCACAGTCTTCTTTCTGACAAGTACTTCAATGTTCTCCATAATGCTTTAAATTTCATTATCTTTTTTTTAAAAAAAAAATCTCAAAACCAACATTGAAAGACAAGCAGAACAGCCATAACTTGCTTTAATATATTTTTTACTTAGGAGGACTTAATGTTTTATTGGAATAAATTATTTTACAACTTCTTTACTTACAAGTATTTGTGTCAACCATTCAACTAGAACCTTCTAGAAATAATTAAGATAGTTCAGACATCAGGTGATGTGATTATGATGACCAGGAAATGATCATCACAAGTGTTTTATAAAAATAAATTGAACTACAACTTTTATATACAATAACTGCGAACAGCAGAAAAAGTGCTGAAATGTAATCAGTTTTAGTGGGGCTATTCAGTTGCCTCTCCAAGCTGGATGAAAATGATCAGCACCTTGGAAACAATTAACACATTGCCATGCTGCTACATAACTGGCATTTTAGCTCATTTAAAAAGCCTTAGCCAAATGTTAATCAACTGATGCATTAGGCCCTTGCTGCCTAGAACTGACATTTTCCCATCACATCCTATGGACAGACGGGAGCTTTTGCACACGATGTAATCTCTCAGTGAAAGCACAGAGGCTTTTGCTCAAATGCATCTAAGCATAAAAACTTTCACTTATTCAACCAGAAAGATTCTACCCCTACGTGATCAAACGCAAATGTACTGTTGAATTTTGATGTGAAAGCCCTGAGCATTGAGAAAATTGTGTGTGATGGCTTTGGGAAGGCACTGCTCCCCATTTTGTCCAGCAGACCATACAAAGATATCCCCTTCGTAAAGGGAAGCTGCTCATGACTGCAAGGAAGAATATCTGTGCTGTAATGCATCATTAAATCAAATTAACCCAATCATCCACCTGCTAAGTGAACAAAATAAAGGAAAATCTCATTCTCAGCATGTTCCTTTGCTCTCGATCGGCAGGGAACGGATGCATCGTGTGAAGAGTTCCTTAATGTCACCAGTTAGTCTGCAGCTCTTTGAAAGCCAAGCAATGTACTTTGTTTCTCATTTATGAGCACATTTATGATGGCCAAATACAAGTTCTTTGCCAAAATTAACTGTAGCAGAAAAACTGTACTTCCTTTGAATGCTTTTGTCTGTTTGCATGTGAAGTTGGATGGGTTTATTTGTAAATTAAATAATTAGATAAATAGAAACTACCAAACAAATAGCCTCAAGCAGAAATATTTGATATTGAAGATGTTGCTGTGGTACTTATTAGTTTGCTGGTGTTGTGCTTCCACCCCATCTGAGCTTGGGCTTCCATCTAAAACTACATTTTTCTTTATTTACCTCCTCTTTACAGTGACATGATGCACTGGAAACTCCCAAAATTTGCCGGTTCAGAGCAGGGACTACTTTGTTTTTCTTCCTTACTGAACCAGCATCAAGAAAACAAAAGCACTATCCAAGTCCATTTTTTTCCCTGCAAGACCAGTTAGTGACTGAACTTCAAGGGAATGTGTGTGAAATTGGAACAGGCCCATTATCAGGAGATAAACTACCACCTATGAAAATTGAATCCTAGTCCTACTTCAGTTTTGCAGATTGAAGCATCACATTTTTAGCCCTGCAACAGCATTTTTGTTAATGTGTTCTAACACCAGATAGTTTTATTATTCATATAAACATAGTACCTTTCTTTCTTTGGTGATTTATTTTATCAATAATAAACAGTTTTCCTATATGGTGGAAAAGTATTCTATTTTTATAAAAGAAAGGTCTTGTTTAGAGGGAGGATAGGTGAGAGAAAAACCACGACATAGTGTCTTATATAGGAAAATTTACAAGTGATTTTCCTACCAATAATGACACTAAATTAAATCAAATTATATTTGTGTTTACACATATAAATGAGCTTTCCTGCTTATGATGGTAAAATAGACAATTTTTTCAAAAACTGGAACACAAACTAAAAAAGTAATAAGAAATCAGGGATGACTGTGGCTGATTTGATTTCCATTGCATTTATCAGGTAAGGTATTGGGGATTAAAACACTTGGAAAGCTGTGGAAGACATGTATTTATTGTTTTTATCACAGTAAAGAATGAAGAGAAAGGCTTTAGGCTGGAGGATAATTTAGAAGCACTGAAGATCACACCAGAATATTAAATTGCTTTTAATGAGAGGAAATGCTTCTTGTGATCCTATTAGTAAGCCTTGGTTTTGGTTCTGTGGGTATATGTACACATATCAATGAGGAGATTAAAAAACTGCAGCAAGAAAAATGATAATTTAAAATTACATGCTAAGAGTTCTGTTTAAGAATAGTTTTCTTTCCATACTGGTCATCCAATTTTATAACTGTTACTGATCCAGTAAATTTTGAACTTAAAATGTTCACACAACTATATAGAAAATCCTGACATTCTACCATTATAAGTAGTAAGAACATAATGGAAAAACTAACAGGAAGTATCCAGTAAACAGAAAGTGAAGAAATGTGTGAGCAATAAACATTTTATTGCTCAGTTTCCTGAACAAACAAGAAACATTTCAGTTAGGAAAAAAACATGAATAAAATAGGAAAAGCAACTTAAGTGTGAAAAACATTTAATGGAATAACTTACTTTTTTCAGGAATACACCCATTTCTTTAAAGACTGTGTATATTTTCAACAGTTAAAGTTTTTGCACATACCTAGTGTGTCCTAGGGTGTGTATGAAATTTAGAGAGGAGAAGGTTTTTGTGGTCAGTGCTGTGGAAATACAGACTGTATTGACAAAGAAGTAAGGTCCTTCACCCAAGGTGATCTGCTATTGCACAGGGGAGCAGTACAAAAGGATAGACTGAAGAATAACACAAAATCATCATCCTTAATGGTTTGACAGTCATCAGGAAAATAAAACCGCACCTGAACAACAACATCCACCCCCAAACACAGAAGAAGGCCAAAGAATAAGAAGCATCTGCTTTCAAAGTAGCACACCAGCAGCATTTGCTGCAATCAGGGCCATCAAGGACATCATCTGTATCTCTGACCCTGACCTTTTCGAGGAGAAGCAATGGGTGGGGCCAGTGCTTCCAGGGTGTGTAGACATCTCTGGCTTCCAGCAATGTTGCAGTTCTTGTACAGTGTGAATTCTCTCCTTTACCCCTGAGCTGGCCTGGCAGTCAGGAGTGCAAGTTACCCTTTCTCTCTCAGAGCTGTGTTTGGGACTTGATCCAAAGGGGGAGCCTGGTGCCCCAGAGCAGTGAGGTGCACACTCCTGCAGTCTCCAAAGCTCTCCTTGATCTTAGCTGCTGACAAACACCAAGTCTAATTCTCCTTTTTTGAAGAGGTTGTTAAGGGTGTTTAGGAACAACTTTTACATGACTTCTATCACCCAGACTGAATCCCTACAGGCAACGTTTTGTCTACACCAAACCTTTTCCTGCAAGAGCCAAAAGGTTCATCTGCTATTGCACGCAGGTATCGAAGATAACACAGACTGCTTTCTAAAATTTAAAACTTAAGGATTCCTCTATTTAAAAAGAAACCACTTTTTTTTTCCTTAATGACCAAAGGAAGTTCACTAAGTTTTACTACTTTTCAGCAAAACACTGAAGCAAAGGATTTCCAGAGAAAACAAGGATCTTTGAAGAATGTGATTTCTTTGCAGCATTCCCTGCTAAAGATGAGATCTTCACGTGTGTGGCTGAAACATCAGGATACTTGGGGGATGCTTCTGAATCTCAAGCAGACAGTGCTTATGAATGTCCACACATAGAACTTGGGGAAAGGATTTTATGGAATACAATTAAATAGAGAACAGAAACCAAAATTCTTGCACATCATGGTCACACTTGATTAGTAATGGCAAAAATTTTTTTAAAATAAATTACAGAACTACCATTGGATATCTCATGTCAATTTGAACCTACCTGCCCTTTACTCTGTCCCTGACCAAGATCTCTCTTATGATGTTTGAAGCCCTCGCAGAGTTAGATATGATATGCACTTAAAATTTTTAAACTGAGGAAGATCTTAGAAGCTTAAACTCAGGGGAAATAGCTAAATATTCTAAAGGGAAAGACCAAAACTTGAGTATGATCTTGACTAAGAAGGGTATCAGATGGTTCCACATGTGCAGGAATTACTTTCACATTTTCCACTAAATATATTTTCCTCTCCCTGTCTCTGTCTCACACACTCACTGGGTGTTTTTCATACCACATAAGAATCTAAACAAATGGGATTCAAACTTCTTGCAACACACTAACACGTAACACACAGAGAATTTCATAAAATTCGTATTACTGTAGGTGAGGATGCTAATCACCACATGATAGAGGTTGATACAATATTTTAGTTGATAATTAGGATACAAGCTGGCAGCTAGGACCCAGTATGGGGCTGAGCAAAGCTGAATAAAGCTGGATAATACTTAATGCTGACAGGGAAAGGACACAATGGGCCAGCAGTTCAGATGAAGCTGGGCTTGTGAATAGCCTCATATAGGCCATCCCCTTCAAAAGGTCACTTGCAAGCTGGAGCTACTCCAAACACAGCAAGGGTGTGCAGGTGATAATTGGTGGCAGAAGACATATATGTATGTACCTATATATCTGTGCTCTACATCTATTTTTGAATGTAGTATGTAATGCCCTGGAATATATAGCATAGAAAGAAGTTTTAGTTAGTAAATTTTAGATTTCTAGCTCTGGACAGATAGAAATTTCTTTGTGATCTTGCTTCCTGAGGTATAACAGGAAAAACTGGGTTTTTGTTTAGCAGCTTTCTGTGTTGCCTTACAATCCTCCTATTGCATTTGATCGGGCTGAGAAGCCCAGCAGGAGGGGCAGGGGCAGGCATCACACGAAATGACAAAAAAATGTTACCAGACTAAGCTCCACATATCTCTACATGACAGGTAAACCACAGGGAAGAAAACACAGATCCTGTGTGATAAGCAAACATCTCAGGTACAGATGCATAGACATAGAGATGAATACAAGTTACTAGGTCACGCTGCTTTTGTTTTCTCAGTGGTCAAGAGCAAGTTAGGAAATCCCTGTGTAAAACATGCCTGAGCAGCAAATACACCACAGGTGTCTGGCTCTAATAAGTACAGATCACAGAAATGTTCTGCTCTGCTCCAAGGATTTTCTATGTCCTTTCACTCTCATTTTCACAAGCAACTCAGTTGCAGGATGGATGGCATGAGAAAAGATTTTAGAAGGGATGCTGAGCAGCCCAAACATCTGCTTGAGTCTGAGGAAATATGCTGAAAATATCTTCAGCATTGAAGATCAAAAATTAGTCTTTGGGATGCCTCATTCTATTAAAAATGAAAACTCACAGAATCACTATGAAAAGAGCAGTGGAACAATGTTTCATGCAACCTTCTGAAAAACATGTTTGTAGAATCAAAGAATCATAGAAAGGCTTGGGTTGGAAGAGACTTTAAAGATCACCTATTTCCAACCTGCCTGCCAGGGGCAGGGAGGTCCCCATTAGACCAGATTGCTCAGGGCCCCATCCAGCCTGGCCTTGAACACCTCCAGGGATGATCAGACACAGCTGTCTGATCAGATCAGCAAAAGCACTGGCAATTGTAGTGGATTGTACATACAAATTACTGAAAAAGGAGACAGTTTTTAAATTTTCATTTCATTAATGGTTTTCTCCTATGAATAATTTTGACTTTCTGGAACAATCTTTGAAAGAAAAGTGGAACCTCTTTTATCATGCAAATGTCAATGCAAAAATGAGAACCAAAATTAAACTACAGGTTACACGAAGAAGAAAGAAACATATCAAAGTTGCTCTGAAAAGCTCACTTCTCCCTAGGGAAATTAAACTTGCAAATGTATTCCTTTTCTTTTCAAACATTTGTCCTTTTTTTTTCCTCTTTTTTTTTTCTCCTTTGCAGGTGCTGGTGGGAAATCAGGGAAGGTATTCAAATGTAGATTAATTTAAAAATATACATCTGATTGGATACTGTATTTGCTGTGAGCTTTTACTGACTGCAATTCAAAGGCTCAATTAAGACAATAAGAAGAGACTAAGATGAGGCTCTTCTAATAGAGGTCTCTTCTTTCCATGGGGAGCAAAGACTGTTGTTTTAAAGGAAAGGTCTTGTACAGCCAATTCCATATGTGTAGCTGAGACACAGAAATCTTTGTTTTCAAACACTCTTCCATAAGTGATGAACAAACACACACACACACAGAGAAAAGACCAACATGTTGCAGACACACACTCAAAATCCAATATTTAAATCTATATATTCTGCCAACCTGACACATTAAAATTCTGGCATCGAGTGATTACAAACATTGGTGAGTATCCAAAAGGATTACTTGCTTTCTTCATCAGTAATAGCTTATACTTGAAGTATGGGAGAAAGAAGGCGACAATCCATTAAAAAAAAAAACCTGAAGGAAGAACACATGAAACAATACTAGAGAAGGCACATTTTTCCCTTTCATATACTTTTGCAGTGGTCACTGTCTGCATCTCCCTCATCTTGCTGGGGCCTGTTTTGGGACTGCCAGGTGTATATGCAGGTTCTTTAGCTTTTCAACAGTATCCAGGGACAGAAGTATCTTGATGGAGCTCTGGGAGAGCAAGCCTCAGACAAACTGAGTGTATTGGGTCTGTGGGGTGACCAGATCTGAGGGTCCTCTCTCCCAAAGTGTTCCAAGTCTTCTAGTACATAATCTGGTGACTCACTCAGAACAGCACCAGAGCCCTCAGCATCCTGTCAGACAGAGACTGAGTTACTGCCCTGGATTTACACAAAGTGCTGTCATCACCAAAGGAGAGCAGAGGATGATGAGGAAAAGTCAGGCTATTGACAGTCAGCATTTCCAAAGTAAAAATCCCCAAAGATACAGACATTTTCTGTTCAAACAAGGAAGGCGAGCAACTCTGCACATTCAACTCCAGCTGCTTGTCCTTTCTCCAGTCCCTTTCAGCAGCCACATCCACCTAAGAAATCCATCCAAACAGCAGCCTCTGGAACCAACTACGTCAGACAGCAATTGAGCCCCTGACTTTCCTTTCAAGAAGTCTCAGAGCACAGGAAATGTGTATTTGAAGTGCCTTCATTTTCTGTGGTGGAGCAGAGCGGGGTGGTGCAGGAGCTCTGAGGAGTGGGGGTCAGCAGCATCCCACCTTGAACCCTAGAGCTGCCTTTACAGCAAAACTCTTCCAGCTGGAGCCACTGCTCAGTGATCCCTGCTCTGTGCCAGAGTTGCACAGCCCTCAGCACCCTTTCACTGCTTCACTATAGCAACACAACTCCATTAAAAATTCACTTCCTAAGCCTCCCCCATGCTGGTGAAAAACGTAAGACAAGCTAATGTATTCAGAAGTGAGGTCTTCAGAGACTCCCTACTTTATCTCCAGGATTAACTATATTGAATTTAATTATTTTACTTATATTTATATTAGTAGTTCTTTCATTAGAACCCAATTAAACTGCTTTACTCTGAGAAAAGAATTATGAGAATGATGTATTCATCATTTTAGTTCTGTTTTCAAACACTTATTACTATGTGTTTTGTTTATTATTGTTCTTAAAATACTTGGTCTTGGTGTTTTTTCAGCAGCAAGTTGTTTTTTTTTATTAGTGGTACTGTTTGTTTAAACCATTACAAGATATGCTCCATGTGCTGCTGAGGAGAAACATCACTGCTTACAGTCATGCACAGTTGTTACCCTGCAGTTTTATTTTCTGCTACTGAGTAACATCTGACCACAATATTTTTCAAATTATTTCAATTTTTTGATCTTCAGTTCTGCAGAAGATTTAAATTAATAACTAGAGAAATATTGAAAAAATATGTCACTTGGATAAACAATTTTAAACATTTTTTTAATATAATTGCTATTACCACAAGCAAGACTGCCTCCCTTTCTTCCAGAAAGTCCACTGATTATCACCTCCAATTCAGCAAAAAATATTCATAGAGGTTATAGGTACAAAGGCATTCTTTATGCAACAACAACCAAAAAAAAAAAAAAAATCAGTACCACATGTCTTTAACACAGGTGTTAGAGCAGTTATCTGTAGTTCCTGACTGATCTGTTCTTCTGCAGCTTTCTTGTCTGAGCTTCTGGCCTGCAAAATAGCCTCTCTGCAAAATGTGAGGTATCTGTGTTAAGGGAGATCACATCCTCTTTTTAAATTTTTCCTCTCTTCACAGATTTTTTTAAACATTCATATGCATCTCTATACAGGTAAATGTATATATATTTCTATATATAGATAGATGCACATGGATATCTATCAATATACACACATACGTGTATACATGAGCCCAAATACAGTGCCCATCATGCATGTAATCCAGATGCCATGGGAACGGTGTAAAACAAATGCTGGAGCACTTAGAAGACCTCAAGTTTTGCCAGAAAAGTAAATAGTTACATGCAAAATGTTTTGCATAGAGGTTTATACTGTGTGTCTGAAAGGCCAAGCCACACTTGGGAGTGAAAACACGGAGCTAAACTCACTGTTTCCTTTCTGTCTTTAAAGGTTTTGCCAATTATTATTAGTTTCTTGTTTGTTACGTAATTTATGAACTTCTGGCATTCCTTTAGAATACTCTAATGCACATCTGAATTCCTATCACTTGCCACTGCTTTTGCCCTAGCCATTATATTTTAATGTGACAGCTACTTATTCCAGGTGAAAAAGATTCACAGAATCCTAGATTCTTCTTAGAAAACATCATAAATTAGCAACAAACACAGGTTTTATAACTTACTTTTCAGCTTTAAAGTTAAAAAAAGGTATTACTGATCTTGTTAGGGAATGTAGCTAATGCACCACCTCTATGCTGATGAATAGCTTGTGATTTAATAGGTAGTTTACATAAAAATTACATGGTGTCGGTGAACAGTAAAATTATTCTAGAATGGAGACACTTAAGAGTTACTTTAATGCGTTGGTTTCACACACTTCAGCAGCATGTTTTCAACTAGGGAGGAAAGAGTGGGCAAATTTTAATTGCTCAAACCTAGTTTTAATGTAAACTGGCAGTGCTCAGCTGTACTTCATGACTCTAAGGCCTCTTACCATGGTGGAACAATAGCATGTGATAATTACCAATTCTGCCAGAGCACACACAAACAATATACTTGATAGAACTCAATGACCTCGAGGCTACACTGTCTGTGCTCTCATTTATAAAACTGTAAATGACAGGAGGAGTAGGAGCTCATCTCAGAAAATGACTGCTACCAACAACCTGCCTCAGCAAGAGGTATGGTTTGACTGGAAATGCTCAGAAGGCATGTTCATTTGCAAATGTAGAAAAGAAAAGCAGTGTTAGACATCCTCAGAGAAAGGACTGTCCTGTTCTAGGGTAGAAATATTTGCTCATGGCATCAGTGACAAGTACAATCTTTACAGTATAATCACATAAGCCATTTGGTGATAGGTCCTCAGCTAAAAAGCATGTAGCCCAGGAACCCCTCTGGTGTACTTCATGAGCAAGGAGATTAAAACAAAGAAAACTGAGTCCCACAGGAGAAGCAAGAGATGGTTCTTACTGCAATGTATCACTGGTCTTACTGGTTATTTGCCAGCAAAGGTTAGGGACCACTGCTTTTATTTGCTTGCTCTGTATTTGGCACATTTCATTGCTGAGATCATTCATCAAGGAATTCAAGAATGTCCTGGATTTAACAGTAACTCAGAAGTCAGACAGGCATTTAAGTGTTTGGCTGAAAGACGGTCTATATGGAAGACTCTGGGAAGACTTTATTGCGACCTTTCAGTACTTTAAGGGGACCTGTAAGAAAGATGGGGACAGACATTTTAGCAGTGCTCATTGTGTTGGGACAGGGGGGGTAGTGGTTTTAGACTGAAAGAGAGTAGGTTTGGGTTAGATATAAGGAAGATTTTTACAGTGAGGGTGGTGGTGCACTGGAACAGGTTGTCCCCAGAAGTTGTGGAAGCCACATTCCTGGAAGTGTTCAAGGCCAGGCTGGATAGGCCCCTGAGCAACCTGATATTGTGAATGCCATTCCTGCCTACGGCAGGAGGGCTTGGAACTAGATGATGTTTAAGGTCCCTCCCAACCCAAGGCACTCTGTGAGTCTATGAATAAGGTGCTATTCATATAAGCAGAAGACCTGCAGTTGGTGTGAAATCTGTTTTAGAAGTGTAACAAGCACAGCTGTTGCCAGGCTACTTATTTTATTTCAAATGTTGGAAGAGACAAAGCATACAATGAGTCTTTCCTTGGATGATTGCTTTAAGAAGCAAATGGTCATTTGGGAATTCCTGCTTTGTTTCTTTTATTCAGGTTATTTTAAGTCAAAGCGAAGCAAGAAGAATCCTCTTGTTTTCCACAAGATGTTCATGGATCAGCAACACAGCATCCATTTATGGGACTAAAAAGCTTCACATTATTAAGGCATCCACTGTTTCTCATAAATGCAGCTCTGGAATGTGCTGTCTTGTATTGGTCAAAAAGATTTACAGCAGCCAGTCAGTTAACCTTACATCCATTTGAAACCATACTCCTGCAAAGAGAATACTCCTGCAAGGGTAAAGATATGTAAGGTAACATCAAGAAAACAAGCATCTGAGCAACCACATATTACTAGGAAGTACTATAGACTACACAAACATGGCTTTATCCCTATCGCCTATAAACCCAGAAACTTTTCCCCTTTAAGATCATAATGGTAATGAACACATCTTTAACTCCTGTTAATTTCTCTGAGGTAATACTCAAATCAAGCCTTTGACAAGAAATTTTAGAATTTAAGGATGAAGTGCAGCTTACCAGTAGTGTCTCTAATGTCTCTCAGTAGAAGCATGCACACCTAAGGTAATGATCCCATTATTTCATTACTACCAACCAGAAACTTTCCTTATTGCAGCTTCAATAGACCTGCTGGCACTGCTTATCTGCTCATCTGGGAACACCTTCTGTGCTGAAACAGCTCAGCAGGCAGCTCTCCTACCAGGCTCTGGCACTTTCAGGGAAGGCTTCTGGATCTGAATGGCTTCACCTGGACACCGAGGTCAATGGGAATGTTTGTAAACCTTAAATTTCAGTGCTGCATTACAGATCATTGGAGGCTTGGAGCTGCCTGTGGGATAAAAGTGTGTGATGGCTGATCTATGCAATTCCTTGATATCTGTTGGTGTTTCATGTGAACAGAACCTTACTGTCAAGGTAAAATGAGACATTCCCTGACTCACTTCACATGTTCCTTGTGATTCAAGAGTCATAAGGTACTTTCTTCTTGAAATTCCATTCTATTTTCTTTTCAGTAAGTCTGCTTATTTTAACCCCCCATGTAACCACTTACCAGTAGTTGTACCAGTACTTTATCAGTAGTTGAAACATTTATTAATAATATATATTATATATTATTATATTTATTCTATTAATATGCTCTGCTACCATTGCAGCAGACAAATGTTTAGGAACTGTACCTTGCTCAAAATGCAAGGATTTATTTCTTGTTATTACAGACATTATTATAGAGGACATCTAGAGATCTGAGACATCTAAAGGCAAATAAATGCTAATAATACTTTGTTTTGGAATCTCATTCTTTTTCTGGGCTTGATTTGTTACTTTTGATTGTCTAGGTTAGCAGTACTTGAGTTTACCAATAATTCTGAGATAGTAATGGACTCAATTCTTTTGAAAGATATTAAAAAATCTAAATAAATAATTGGTCTTTAAAAATCCTCGGGTCTTTCACAATACAGAAGGACAGCAGCATTGCCAGACTTCACTTAAAGGATGAATGTACAGTCCTTTCACATTGCACAACCACTCAAGCATTATCTCACAAATTACTCAGATAAGAGCTATTGCCTATAGAAATGTACTGATTTGGGTAACAAAGATTACACAGTGACAAAATGGGTGACAAGATTGACCTAGGTGGACACCATCCCTTCCCCTGGTTCCTCTGGCTGCCTGCAAGGGGAACTGCCAGCAAGCAAAAGCACTGAGCACGCTCAGTCACTGTGCACAAAGTCACACACCACCTCTGGTTTCACTCTTTCTGAGCTCCCTGAACAAGGTCGGAGCGCTGCTAGCAAGGAGAAAAGGAGCATTTGGTGCATAATAAACAGTGCTGTTAATCAAAAGAGAGACTTTCCCTAGACCTTGCCCAGATGCACAGGGCTGTAAACAAGCATGTGAGGAGTTTTGCTCTTTTTTGTGGGGAAAGGAATGACTGCTCTTGTATCAACCCCTGAAGTGGAAATTTCCCCAGAGGTGCCCTGGAAATGAGAAGCAGTGTTTCATCCACAGTCCTGGCTCACACTGGGGTATTGGGCAGCTGAAAGAAGCCTGCATGTTGTTATCTCTTTTGGGCAGAACCTCTTGTAACTAATGTGTACCAGCAAACATTGCCTTACACACAGTTTGGCTTTGAAATGCTATGGAGACATGTAACTAATCACCAGAACAGTCAGGACATCATCTCTTCCCCATCCCCTGAAAAACATCAATAGAATAGAATTGTACTGTGAGACTAATTCAGTCCCATTAAACACCAGTGTAAATATCCATGCTTTTTCCACTTAAAATGCAATTCCAAATTAAATTCAAGCATCAACAATAATGCTTGGATACACAGTGCTCCAAAGCAAGTACTGTTCATAGCATATCTGCTAATTTTGCAGTAACTTCTGTCCTAGCAGTTCTAATCAGCAGCTAAGCAGAGAGGTGAGACCATGAGAAGTTATAAAATTGAACACTGAAACAATAAAAAAATATGCAGAGAATAAACTACTATATGTGTTGGTCATTAATGCAAGAACTTTGTTGGTTTTATTCAAGAGTTCATCTAAGAAATGCTCGAGACAATTCTGACTGATTGGACAATCAGACTGACTGCATAATATATGGAAATAGGAGGCAACCAAAATAAATGGTTGATGTCTAAATTTTCCAAACACCACATGAAAATTTGCAACCTTATACTTTTTGCAAAAGATCTCCTTGTTAACTGATTATTTCTATAAGAAGATTAGTAGCTCACAGAAAACATTTTTTTTTGGCAGTTACTAAGCATGGCTTCAGTTCTGCAATGCAGAAGTGACAAGGTTACAGGGTCTGGGTTGGTATTTTTTGGGTGGTTGGATTTTTTTGTGTGTCCACCACCAGAAAAGAGGCTGTGGCTGGGAAGACCAGATTTCTAATTAAAATAATAATGAATTCTACCACAAGCAGTTATTTCCCATTTTTTTGGATAAAAAAATACTGTCGTAAGTTATTATTTATCAGTCCCATCTGATAAATGCATCCAAGAAAGAATGATACAAAGTTCCCATTTTTAAGTGAATTGCAGAAATAGGCAAACTGCCAAAGAAATAGTCATATGCACAAACATGCACATACATGTATACACAAACAAACCATTTCAGAAAAATTCTTCTAGCACACTACAACACAATCCTCTCTGTCTTTGATACCTACTATTATTTATTCAGTTTTTTAAGATGGAGATGAAAGGATTGCTTTTCCAGCATCCATCCTTCGATGACTAAATTTACAGTAGCAAAATAGTGATAAAAATAAATCTCTGAGAAGTGCTGTTATTTTGATTCATGATGTTGTATCATCGTCAGAAATCAGTCTCTATCTGAATATTAAGTTGGAATACATACGAGTCAAACATGTATTTCTCTGAGTGCAAGTTATACCTTCATGACAATTCCTTTGGCCTTTTTTTTTATTGTCATTATTAACTGCTGGAACTGTCTGATCTTTTTACCATAACTCAGTAGCTACTATATCAAGTAAGACTTTGAAAATTTGATTGCCAAGAGCTACTGCCCTGTTTACAAATTTTCCAGTGTGGTAATTTTCCAGATAAAGGAAGTTGTTGTCAGTCACTGTAAACTACACGGGACCTCATTACTGAGTACAGACATTCCAATTAATCTTAAATACATGCAGTGCCAAGAGAGTAATTAGAAACAATAAATTGCTGTGATTTTTTAAAATAACAATTGCTCCTACAAATCTCATTAATGCTTTATAGACCCCAAAACAGCAAAGTGTATTATTTACTAGCGCTATTTTTAAAGACAGTAGTTCCTTTCTGACTTTCATCAGTGAGCAACCTAATTTATAGTCTTTCTACCAAACTCCTCCACAGAAGTCTAAAGCACCTGAAATCTGCAAAATCAAGCATAAAAACTTATTAAGTGCAAAAATTAAATTTGCTTAATAAGCCTTTACTTGGCCCCTCTGTGCATTTGCAGTTTGATACAATCTTCAACTCTATGCACACATGTCTTTCTACACCCCCTTAAAAATTATGTACTTGATAATAAATATTTGCATAATTATTCACTCCTTTCTTTTATACCTCTTATTTAGCACATAATCTTAACTGCAAACAATCTACTTACTTCATCAAGGAGGCATGCTTTAAATTTGCCTCCACAACTTCCTTGGGGTATTAAATTGTATTATAATCCCCATTTTACAGAAGCAAGAGCAGATCAAGCAAGAAAAGATTAAGACCAATACTGTATTCTGCTTTTAAAACCATCAGCAAAAACATACACTTTGTGCACAGCTTCTGCTACTCTGTCTAATCAGTAAATGAGAAAACTGAGGACCATGCGACTAATGACTATTACGAAGTTTGTATCAGGAACTGTCTCGTGCTGTGCCAGCAACAAAAGGATTAAGAGAGGCTATTCATCTATTTGGATGTTGCTAATGGGTTATCCAGCAACAGGAAAAGGTTCAGGGTAAGATGGGAAGATGGGGTTGCCACAGAGACAAACATTCTCTTGCATGAGCCTGTCCATTGTGGAGTGGCAGAGATATGAAAGAACAATCGCAACTCCTGCAAGGAGAAATATCAGGGGGAGGTAAAGCTCTGTGTTCACCTGCATCCAGAACTGTCCCTAGAGAAGCAGTGTGGACCACAAAGCTCACAGAGCCAGGTGAAAAACACAGCAAAGTGACAATTCTTTTGCTGAGGGCACAAGCACAGGCATACAAACTTCTCTGGCCAGTGCCAAAGGCGGTGACACCAGAAGGAAGCAGAACAGCAGCCCCAGCAGCTTAGAGGAGTTGGGCAGCACTGCCTTGGTCACCACTGGGTTCCTTGATGGCCACAGTCAAATTCAATAGTAAGATGTGGTTGAGGAGGCTTTTTTCATTCCAAATGACAAGTTGTAGTTGTAAGGACTGAGGCTTATGACCAATTGCTTTACCCTATTTTGAAGGGAACACACAAGCAGCCTGCCATGCTCTGACTCAAAAGGAGCTCGTAGTATCCATCTGTGAAAGTGGCCTTACAAAACCGGCAAACTGGCTTGTGAGAAGGAGGTCAGATATCACACTTGAGCCAATCTTTTTTTTTTCTTAATAGAATCACTGCAGTAGCTGGGTGCAAGAAGAGTTGGGTAATAGTTGGTGGCTTCAGGCAACAGACACTATTGCACATCATCCTGTATCATTTCCTCCTGTTCAGTCACAGCTGATCTCGTAGCAGCTGGGCTCTTGCAATTTTGTGAAGACTAGCCTAATGAGAGACTGAAAAACACATTTCACTCAATTGCTGAGAGACAAACCAACCCACAAACCAAGAAATTGATTTGAAGCTTTAATCAAAAGAAATGAGAAAAAGCTTCACATAGATGTGCCTATACCACTGGGAGATGATTCTCCTATAATTTCAGATTGCTATAAGAGAAATTTTGCAGGCTTCAGTTAGCTTTTTTCACCTTCTGGGACCATTTGAACTCTAGGAAGAGAAAGCTTAAAATCACAGATGGACCTGCTCCTCCATGACAAATTTTGCACAGCCGAGTCTCCAGGAAGTCCAGCTGGTACCAAAAGTATTTACAGAAGGCATTTTCTTAAACATGGCAATTAATACTGATTCCTTACTCCAAATTTCTGAAGAGATAAGGACAACATGAAGACCCATAGAAGCACAACTCACAAAACTTAATAATCATACTGCAAGAAAGGGGAATTATGATATTAAATTAGTTATAGGATCATAGCATACTTCAGGTTGAAAAGGACATTAGGGGTTCTCTAATCCAACCTCCTGCTTCTAGCAGGGCCAGCTATGAGATCAGACCAAGTTGTTCAGGGTTTTATACTATTGGATCTTGAAAAAATCTGTCAAAAGTTTAAAAGATTCTCATAGTCTTCTATCTGTAGAACTTTGAAGTGGAGCCCCAGTATAGATCATTTAACAGAAAATCTTAACCTCTAACACAGAAGTGAATACTATATTTGAGAGATGCCTTCCATGTCTAAGATCTAAAAGATATGGAGGGGTGGAAGGGAAAATTGAAAGGATAATATTCAGAGAGCTTTCAGCTATGTCAGTTTCTCTTCTTCAATCCTGACTTCCCTAGAATAAAGGAAAACATCTTTGCACAGACCTAGGTTCCTACAGTGTTTGATTTGGTAACTTGCAGTAAAAAAAGGTGCCAGAAACCAAGACATTTGCAGAAATTGTTCTGTAGGCACTAAATTTTTAATGCTTATAATTGCTCTGATTTCTATTGCATAAAGCTAAATTCCATCCCCATGAAGTCAGATTTCTTTTCTCAGAAGAGTTGCTGAGTAAGCTTTGTGTTGTAGAATACAGGCTCCATTCATCTTTGCAGCTATAAGATTAAGTGAAAAGGCCTAATCCCAACAAAAAAAACTCATCAGTAATCCAGTAATGCCTAATAGCACATTTCCTTCTGTGCTGGTTTGCACTAAGTAGCTTGATGAGAAAATTACGTTCAGGAAAACTGGAATAAGACTCTGTGCTACTTAAAAATCACAAGATGAAATTGTTAAACAAACAGAAATATTTCTTGAGAGAGCTAATGCACCTATTTAGCAGAAGCTGAAGGACTTCTTGGAATACATGCCTTTTCTTGGAATTTGCTGCAATTTAAGTCAGTCTGCTGCTCACTATGTACTTTTGTTTAACTCTTGGTGTGGGTATCTGTATGTAGTAAATGAACTGAATTAATTCATATATTTTAGGGACTCAGGATTTGAACAGTGAATGTTAAGATGTAGTAACTAATATAAATTAAAATCTTAGTGTCCTTCAGGGATTTTCAAGGGCAGCCCATAAGAGAAAGTTAGTTTTGAAAACTGTGTGAGCATAATAAGAATTAATGATGCAACATTATAACACTCTTCTTAATACTGTCAAAAATCCTCAGATACTCAGCTAGAACAAGTATTTCATGGCATAAATACCCCCCTTATTTTGTTCTGGAAGCTGATACAAAATAGTAGCTACTGCCATTAAAATGTGAATTCTATGCCACTATCAAGTCTTTTCCAGGGTGGTCTCAGCCTTGCAGGTAATTTCCTTGCAGGCCATTCCTTCTTGCTTGCAGCAAAGTCAAAATAAAGGTATATTAGCAAAATGTTTTATTGTGTGATTAAGATATTTCTAGAGTAGCTTAAAAATTCCTCTGTTCTCTCTCCCTTAATTCCCTCTTTCTCTGATAGCATTTATTATTAATTGTGACTCATTTTTTAACACAGGGTTTATTACCTGGTTTGAAGGTTGTTTGAAAGACAGTACAGGGAAACAAAACAGCCATATGGTACCTCTATTTCACTGCCAAGTGTGACAGGAGACTTGTACTTCTGACCCTTTCAGATCTCATGATGACCAGGTTTTGTGCTACAAGCACAAGAGTTCATGAAACAAGACTGATAATGACCTGGAGAACTTTGGCTGCCACTGTGCTCTCTCTGCAGTGCCTGTTGTCTCCATCCATCTCTTCCGTTGCTCATTTCTTGAACACTCCTCAGACATGGTGTGGCACCATCAGAGTGAGGCCCACTAGTGAAGAAGGTAGGTGGCAGGCAATGCTACCAAACATTCTTTAGCATCCCAGTTTTGAAGCAAAAAGGACAAATTACTCACCCCATTCAAACAGTGTTATTGCAGCATCTCTCAGAAAAGGAGAGACTTCTCCCAGGAGCTGTCAAAGTATGAAAGATTATTTTGCCTTCATAAGGAGGCAGAAGAGGTCTATTCATGCCTGTTCACTGAAAAGGCAAAACCACGTCTCACCAACTTCAGCAATTTTCTTTCTGTTGTCTTTTTATTCTGTGCTTTTAATACATCACCCAGAGTATCCATCCAGGAGTGATAGAGAAAATCTTTCTTGCCATTCCTTTTGGCTTTCTCCCCCGTTACAAATGAGGTACTAAATGCAATCAGCATCCTTATATATCTGTTTAGTGCTGAAATAATATATAAGAGCCAGCAAATAAGAAAGTGGCTGTTGAACCCAGCTTGAGAAAGGAGTCTGCAAGGCATTTGACTGGTGGCACTTAATCTATAACAGGAATGAAAGATGTGATCTCCTGCAATCTTCTTCCCTCTCTCCCATTTGTAAGAGCTGAAAGAGAGTGCCCTTGCACTCGGATCCCTGGGAGACAGATCTTCCTGACTGAGTGATACACAAGAGTGTCTTCCTCTGACACAGAGTGCAGGTATGCCACAGCATAATCCACTATTCCCAGCCCACTAAATGGATGCTCAGTGTCTAGGGTGCTTGACATCCAATACATCTTTTTCAAAGCACACTAAAGCAAGCAGTCCAGTGCAGCAGCAACTCTTTTTCTTCAGAAATCTGGGTTTGTATCTGCCCCTAGGAGGAGACCAGCTCCCTTAGAAGGTTTTTGGTAGCACTGTATGGAATAAAAACATGAAATACTTTAAAATATCCCTTCTTAAGTTTTGCCTTGGTGCAGACAGCCCTTGTGACTGCCATCTGTGCACTAGCAGATTAGACCATTAGCCCCTTTCTCCTACGTTGTGGTTACTTGCTCTGATCGTTGACGACTGATAAAAAAGCAGACACATGCATCATCATTTGCACTCAGTTTGTGAATCTAGAATGAAGAAGAAATCTCCAAAAAAACAAACTACTGAAACTTAGGGGGAGTTGGGGGTCAGTCACTTTTGCTGCTTGATGATTTTCAGGAGATGAACCTTTTTCTGGAAAAAATGAACAACACAAAAACTTAGAATTTGCTATAGTAGCGATCTATGTCCTTCCAGAGCACAAAATAGTTTATTCTTGATGCTAAAGCAAGCTTATCCAGCTGGCATAAGAGAAAGTACAATACACCTCTCACCTATTTAAGGGACCTCAGACTTCATCTGATGGGAGCAGTGCACAAGGGCCATTTCTGCTTCCTATAAAGCAGCACTACATACCAGAAAATGTTATTGAAATCTTTACCACATATTGTTCTTTTATCAAATTTAATAAATAGTTTTAACACATTAATGCTGTAATAGTATAGTGAAAGTATGTGTGCCTATACGGATGATGTGTTGTACATATATTTTTAATATTTTTTTCCCTAATGTCTGCATTGGGAATGGTGCCAGCTACTACATTTGAAAAAAGACATTTTAAAATGCAGTTCATTAGTTCTTGACCAGTGTTAAAAATGACTCCCTAATGGCTGGGCTCTGTTCCAGCAAATAATGATTTTCTGTACCTAGTCCCACTTCTGTAAGCTGTCCCATATGGATCTGGATGTTGTAAACAAAACTGAAATAAGCCGATTGTTTAGAACTTTAGCTAGTAGTTTGGATAAATAAAAACCAAAGGAGGTGACAAAACTGAATTGTGCATAGAATTGTTCAAACACATTGTTCAAACTGCACTGTTAAAATTATTTTTATGGGGGTGCTCTGTTCACTCCTGGAGAGTGAAAAATACCTGTTGTTTAGTGATATCTTAGCCTTGTTATACAGAAATAAAGTCACACACACATTACTATCAGCTTTCTGGTAACAATTTGGAGTGGAAAAGAAAGGATTCTGAAATATCATCTTGATGTTCAGGGCAACTGTACTTTGTTTCTTCCTCCTTCAGCTGACAACAGATCATAGAGTCACAGTGGTTCAGCAAGAAGGGAGAACATGGTTCAACAAGAGGCGTCTTCACCTCAGTTCTCCAGATCAGACAAGAGAACTGGATACACAAGGCTGGACTGTGAGTCCTGTGAGATGCTATAGAACACATCTGGGTCAAAATGATCAGATATCATGTAAATGTGCTGTTTCATTGGGAAATTTTTGGTTTTCCCTTTACTTGTCTTGAAAATCATGAATTACCCCTAAAGGTATTCTTAGTACCTGCAGAGGTGCTTCTCAAAGGCATACAAAGCTCTGTCCATCATAATCAACACTTCATTTTTTATAATATTATATAAATAAATATTACCTCAATTCAGTGTGAAACAGTCATTTTGTAGCATAAATGCCAAAAAAATAATGATACAGTAGGAAAAACTATTCCTATATTCCACATTTACCCTTCCCTCAATGAGGTCAGAGATAGAGCTGTAACCCAGAATGTACTAGATGGAACAATATAACTTTGAGCTATATCTGAAAACAGTGCTCCCAATCATATTTGTCCACAGGCAACAGTACTGACACAGAGTGAGAAATTGGCAACATCATCCTTCACTTCCTTTGAAAGTCCAGGTTTTATTTTTATGTTTTTAATTTCCTATGCCCACAAGCAAAGCTGAAAAGTCTTGTAGGCAGCACATTGTGTGTAACCCTAGGATAGAGAACAATGTATTTAATATTTCCTCAACATGCATCAAAAGATCACTTATACCATGTCTTAACTTGCCAATTCCTCTTTGTTTTTCATTTCTCATCTCAAAAGTGATGAGCTATAACTTTCCATATTTCTATTGTGAAAGAAAGCTAAGAATCAGAAGAATTAAAGTTATATACTTGGAGCACTTCATGCAAAGATATAGCTTGTAATTAACAGCTCTAACTAAGTATTGAAAGTCCTGAAAAAAGTCAATTTTTCTTGGTGTTTTGTTTACAGTTATCTCTGAATACAGAAAAAAAGGTGTTTTCCTTTACAGCAATGTAACACTTGAACAGTCCTATAAAACAATATAAGTACCCTGGCTCAGCTGTAACCTTATCAGATCTATCGGTAAACCTTCAGTGCAGTTAAATTTAAGAACAAATGACACACAACTACTACAAGCACTTTTCACATGGTTGTGACCAATTGCTTATCTGAGAATGGATTCAGCTCTTTGCTTTTGGGTTTTTCTTTCAAGATACTCTATTGGGTCTTATCTGGAAATAAAAATCTCAGTCTGCACAAAGTACTTCAAAACAACCCTCAGTCTTCTGCTGTGCAAGGTGGGATGGTGTCCTGAAATTATAAAGATGCCTTGGGTGAGAGTCTCTGAGCAGTTACAATGCTGAAGTGAGAGAAGGAGTTAAAAAAAGAGACAAGATGGCTAAGGGGGTTTCGTAAGATCATCAAAAATACCTAGGATCAAGAGAAGTCCATCGTGTTATCCACCAAATCCAAAATTCACAGCTGCAAACGATTATGTGGTATGTGGATCGTAACATTCGTGTATTTTGTGATATGGGAAAAGTAACTTAGCAGTGGATCACACAATCACAGGATATATAACAAATTGCTTAGTTTACGAAAGAGATTATATGACAGGACCATGAGTTTTTCAAAAGACTGCACTTGGTGTCCAAGTGTCTTTTATGTTCACTTTTCTTAATCCAGCCCCCCTTTTACCCATTAGCTCACAAGATGGAAATACCCTTAACAGGATGCCCCATTGGACACTGCTTGTTCCTGGATCATTTTCTGAGGTATTTGCTTCACTTGGCTGGCCTAGGAAATACCAGCTGGGTGTGTCTCACATTGCCTGGATCATAGCTAATGGATTTGTAATCCAAAAGCCTTACTATACTATACTGTCTGAAAAACAGGAAAAAAATCTTCTGAAAACCCCAAGGAAAAACTAATGAAGCAAATACAGAAACTATGAAATCTGTAAAGATTCATTAAAAATGGCAAAGGCAATGCCACTGAGAGAGAACTTTCAATTAGCGAAGTTACTTTGACAGACAAATATAAGATTTTATTAAAATTTTCTATGATCTACAAACAGTAGAAATGTTTGAATGTAGAAAAAGAAATTAAAAATGTACAACAGAAAGGTAAAAAGCACTATAGTTAAAGCTAATGTGCAATTTCTGCTATAGTAACTTTAAAACAATTTAAATCTGGGGTTTCAGGGAGATTATATATTCAATCTTTCTTCTTAATCACAATGTTTTACAGAAAATGTGAGCCAAGTATGGAAACCTGTTCTTAAGCTGTTCAAGGAAAGAGTAAGTAGCTTATTTTGTCACTTGAGTTGATTGACACAATATTTATCTTTGAGTATATCTAAGGTCATAGACTGCGGAAAATTATTCACATATTTTACAAAAGCATTTTCTAACAGATTCCTTTATTCTCAGTAGATTATTTTGATGTCTTTTTCTGGTCTTAGGGAATAAAGGCTCAGACACAGTTAGAGGGTTGGGGGTCATTTACCTCGGTATTTTAATAGGATCCCGTTCTATGGCTTCTGCCGTCCAGGTAGAACACGCCGCAAAAGCCCCGTCCCCCAATCGAGTATGCAATTAAAGACTCTACACATTAGCATATCTACCAGGAGGGCCCAATAAGGGGCCTGGGTGGGCTAACTTCTAGTTTACAAAATCTGTCCTACTAGGAGACCTTGAGGGCTCACGAAAACAGGGTGTTTGTTCTTCTAACTCTATGTGGTTTCAGGGGTGTTTAGTCTATTGGCCTACTAAACACCATGAAACCAGGCTAAACTATCACCTAAAGCATCACAAGTATGCATGCTAATACTTGTGAATATAGGGAGCAGTGTAAGAAGTATTCAGGAGAAAAGCAGAAAAATCCTTCAGGCATCAATTTAAAGGTTGCTCAAATTCCCACAATATTTTCTGCCCCTTCCAGATGCTTTAAAATAACATAGTATCATGGATGTTACCTAAAGGAAGATCACAATATCTCAGTAGCACACAGAGGGCAAATAAAAAAAGCAATTTCAAAAGTGCTTTTTTTTTGTCTGTGTATGTGAACAGTTATATCTACTGCACTTGACTGTATTCAGTTCTCCTGGGGGAGATTCAAAACATGCAATATTTCATGATGTAAAAACATTTTCTGACTTAACACTGTGGAGGGATCACTTATCCTTCTAATAAATCCATTCCTGTTTTCTGACTTAAGTTTCTCATATGTTTGATGCAAATATCATTCACTCCAATAAAAATCTGCAAAAATGAAGCAACACTCATTTTAGTGACCTAAAGGATGCAGATATGAGAGGGTAATGAAAGGTTGCATCACTGAGTGTGGCCTGCAATGGCTGTACACAGCACACAGAATGAAATGTCAACACAGATGGGATTTCATCATTGATTTCTAGTGATAACTTCTTCAGAATTTAACACAAATAGAAGAATATTATTTAGTTTTATCATGAAGTCACAACCTACTAGAAATTTTTAAAAAGTAAATTGTTGTCTTCTAACTGAAGGCAAATGTCAAACAAAAAAAAAAAAAAAATTGCAGCAAACAGATATTCTTCCTCACAAAACAATAAGAAGTTTGTCTTTCATTGGCATCCCTGTTCCTCTTCTCATTTCTTGGCTATATCTTAATTTTTAGACTCTTAAAAATAATAAAGCATCTCTTCCATTGTTCTGGAAAAAACTTGCACAATTATCAGAGAAAACTGACTGTACCAAAAAAAAGCTGCATCAAAATATCACAATACAGTATTTTGCATCACTTAAAATATCGTCTGATGTTCAAAATAAAGAAAAAATACATAGTATTTTCCCATGTAGGATATTAATGTAATTGTATAAAGCAACAGGTTAAAGAGAGCCAGAGAAAAAGTGAACTTTAAAATCAGCATTTTTCTCTGCAATCTAACATTGAAATGATTACCAAGCACAGAATGTGTTTATTCCTCACATCATTATTTCAATGATAAGCATCTTTGCAAAAGAAAAACAAGCTCAAATTTTAACAAGGCTGCTGTTAACTGTGCTAGAAAAACCCTAAGACATCAAAACCTTACTGCTAAAGACTGGCCTAGTTAACAGGCCAATTCCATTACCACAAGTTTTCAAATCTGTGATATTAATTAAGAAACAAAAGGAGACAAATGGCCTGCAAAGAGCTGCATCTGCCTTCTGGCCTACAAATGAGCATTCACAATCAGTGTAATCGATAGCAGGAAGCTGGCTGGAATTAATGCCCAACCTCACAGCTTTCTGCACCAGCTCCTTCATTTACCTGACCTTTCAGGTAAATGTATCTTGTGCTTTTCAAATGACTAACTTGCACCTTTCATTACTTTAATCACTGACCTGAAAAAAAGTATGTAAATTTCAGCCTTTCTAAGACCACACTTTGATATATCTATAATTCCACTACAGAAAAGGTGTGTCAGTAGCTTGATGGCTGGGAAATCATCAAGCTCTAGCAAAATTAAAATTATATTCTTCACTCTCTTTCAGCTGCAACAGAGTAGGGCTACTGTTCAATATGCCCCAGAAGAGACTTTACATGCTATATCAAACATTTTCTGATATTAAATAATTGGATAAAATATGAAAGTCCCAAGTCTTCTAAAACTGATTGAACTTTCTTGAACTTCAAATCACCAGAAAAAATAATGAAAAATTCGAGAAAAGCAACAAAAACATCTGCCTTAGTAAGACTTGCCAAAAAAAAATTTGTAGAACCAATAGATTTTTCTGAATGAAGACTATGAACAATCCAACAACTTATTACTCTCAGTTAGTATATCCAAAAAGGCTGCTTTTGATAGAGTAAATATAAGATCAAATTTCAAATAAATTTTCCCTTTTTGTTTCATATATGTAGATATGTTTCTGAAGTGAGGGCACATCATTCCATTGATTCAAGTGAATCTAATTGCAGAAAAAATATCAAAGCTCTTTCTTTTTTGTTTATTTTCATGTTTGTGGGGTATTTTATTAGTTTCTTTAGTTTGTTTGGTTTTTCTTTCTTTTATTTGCTGTTTTTGTGGTTTTATTACTAATGGTTCAAAGCTGTGCCAGTGAGGATTTGGACTTGACATTAGGAAGCATTTCTTTACTTAGAGGGTGGTCAAACACTGGAACAGGCTCCCTAAAGAGGTGGTTGATGCCTCCAGCCTGTAAGTGTCATGGATGCTTTTAAAAAATGCCATTAGCAACAAATTTTAACTTTTGATAAGCCCTGAATTGGTCAGGGATTTGGAATAGGTGGTCATTGTAGGTCCTTTCCAAATGAAATATTCTAATCCATTCTACTCTAAAAGCAAGCATTAGCATTTCTTATATAACAACAAACACTAACCCCTCCAAACACTAATTTATCATTGTTGCATGTCATTAAGGAATTCTAACCCCCCCTCCCCCGCAAAAAAAAACCACTGACTCTGGCAAAAGGTTTTGAAGAAATGATTTGGGATAGTTCCTAGTCAGGAACCACATCATGACCAAGAATGGTCTCTAGAGAACAATAACTTTAAAGCTTGTGCTCCTGGTCCCTTAACCCCTCAGCCTGTCCCAGCTGAAACACAGGTTTACTCAGGTACTTACACATCTTCTTGATCTTTCTCTCTTCGCCAGAACGTAATATGAACTTGTTATTTAGGTAGAAAATGCCAATTTTGTTTTATTTTGTTATGTAGTATACTTCACATGGAAGTACTATATGGCACTTTCAAAAAAAAAATATTAATCTCATGAATTTATAGTTCTCCCTATCTTCAGACACATGCTTGTACTGTGGACAAAGATTACTGATTGGGTAGAATGAGCAATGGAAATCCTGATCAAGAGAATAACAAGCCACATCCTTTGTCCACCTTCATGTGGAGTTGACAACCACCACCAAATCCTGCTTTTCATTCGTAATGTTCTCTTTCATTTTCATAGCAGAACTCCTAAGTTCACACAATATGCTCAAAGGCAATACATGGCAAAATTATTTAACTTGGTCATTAAAACATATCCTAAAATTCACTGTAAATTTGGTTCTTTTCATAAAGATCTTGTAATCCCAAATTACTGAGGTTAGAAATATGCTTTTTCATATTTTTCAGCTGTTTTTTTACCTTCTTCATTCATCAAAAAGCATTTTCCCTAGTGAACTGACCTCAGATGACTCATGCCTCTAAAAAATATTTGATCGAAAGATGTCAAAGCAGCTTACATTTTCCAATACAAAAACTGATGATAAAATGCCAGGGTTGAGAGCACTCAGAGATTCTAGGGGAAGATATTGCCTGACATACTCAAACAGAAATCCACAGATAGCAGAAAGCAGTTTGTACAAAGCTGCTTTTTCCCATAAAGTCGCTTGTTCCATTTTTGCTCTTTTTTATGGAAGCAGATAAAATAAGATCCTCCTTGCATCCACTAAAGAAACAAAGCCAAAACAGAGTCAGAAGCTGACAGTAACAACAAGTTATAAATTATGTGTCACAGAAGATTTTAAAGCATCACATTTTAAAACATTGATAGAGAATGCCACAAGATGTTGCTCGATTTCTTAATTACATACAAAAATCCAGGGATCTTCAAACAAGTCAGTAATTATTAAACTTTCACTCATGATTTATTATTTTTTGATTATGTTGTTTTGACATGTTTTCATTTCAAATGGTAATGAAACCAAAAGAAGAAAAGCCTCTCAGCAGGATTTCTTTTTTTTACAGCACATTTTGAAGCTGGGAATTCCAACATATTTTAAAAACATGCTAAAATCACACTAAAAGTCGATTCCACCTTCCTCAGATCAAAATCAGATGTGGTGCATGTACAGACTGAGAAACATAAAAGAATCCCCAACTGTATTGTTAGGATGCATTTAGTCACAGTGCAACAGTTAACTTTTTTAAACCAAGTTCTTCTAAATAAACAGGTTTCAATCAAATTGGTTTTCAAATCAAATATTTATACTTGAGACACGGCAATAAATATGGTAGCAATTTAATTTATTGAGCCTTTTTGTGGTCTTATTTGATACTTATAAGTATCTATTTAATTTTTTTTTAAGATTATATGAGTAAAGGAATTCTGTTTCTTCCACATAATTCAAAGTAATGATTGTTATCGGGTCAGGTCTTATGACTTTATAAATAACATGCAGCCCAGATATACTCCATACTTGAGGTCTGGCTGGTAAAATACTTACTATAGCAGACACAATTTAAAGCTGCCTTTCAAAACTTGTGAAAAAATCAAAAGCTGATGGAAGATTTTGCAGGCCACTTCAAACTAGTTGGTGTAGTATTTATCTGACTTACGAAATAACTCAGGTAATACCAGAATAATGGAATATCTTTAATCCGTATTCACTGATCACTTCACTTATTAATTCCTGTGATAAAGTTCTAACATTTTCTGTTTTTGCTTATGGAAGCCAAACATGGAAAGAAAAACAATAATTTATTAAAGAACTGTCATAGCTTTCCTATTTGAGAAAAAACGGAGTGAAGGTTGGTATTCAGGCAAACCAAAGATGAAAGGAGACACTAATTTGGAGTCGGCTGATTTGAAATGCAAGGTATAAAAAAATTATTCTAGGACACCTTTAGGCAAAGTTTGCTCTTGCCTTCCTTATCCATGAAGGAGCATCATTGAATTCCCTAGGAGGCTGCATAACTCGAGCTGGCACCCAGTGAGGGGAATTCCTCTACTTATGAGTGAGGCAGGAGAACAACAGCACAACTCTGTATCACCTTTAGCACTGTGACTGCTTTGTGTTGTCACAGGGTCTCATCCAGGCAGACCAGACTAACGTTCCACCAAAGAGAACAGAACTAAGTGGACTGTACACCCACTTCACAGAAACAAAAATTAAAGCTTTTAATAAAGCAAGAGGGAAGAGGAGCCTTTCTGCATGGAGGCATGTGTATATTTGGGGCACTGGAACTGAATTATAAATCAAAGATGCAGCAGTAAAACGTCATAGCAAGACAGTGTGCTGTAAGATTTTGTATTTTCAATAAATCAGGAACTGGAGAATTTTTACTACAGAGAAAGTGACTAAAATATCAGCTAGGGACAATTAGATCCCCACATATTAACAGACATTTTTTCAACACCTGTCTAGTCTGATATGATGATTAATCCAGGTTCCCTCTGAAGCTAGATTTTTACTTACAGAAGGATAATTCCATTCATTCTATTTCCCCCTCTATTTTTAAATCAATATCCTAAAGAACTTATTTTTAATGAAATATCCCAGTATCTACTACTCCGTGTTTCAACCTTATTGGTTTAGTGTGTTCTTCCTACTGTTTAAGCTGTTTAAGAGGAAAGAGAACCGATTTCTTCATTGATGTTTGCCATTTTGCCTGTCTCATCACTTCCTTTTTCCCCCCCTCACCCAATTCTTCACAAAAGCAGAATTCCAAAGACAATTCCATATGGCACAACTGAAGGAGGCAGTGGAATCCCCAGTCCGATATATTAATGAATACTAAAACAGATGGGCACTAATAGAGTGCCAATGAAACACTGAATTCACTGTTACAGTACAACAACAGTATCCATTAATTCCATATAAACAAACTCAAATCCACTATCAGATGTGTTCCCCAAAATGCCTACTGGCTGATACCTTTCCTTAGTCTGGCTGTAGAAACAGGAGGAGCAATGCCTGAGGATGGCCCAGTTTCCAGAAGACCCAACTCTCACCTGATGGCAACAACTGTAGCTTGTCCAATTTACAAGTAGGTCCATTTTTTTTACTCTTATCTCTGTTAGGTTTTTCCATTGTCGCTTGTAACCATCTGCGTATAACACAGTACTCATCAGGTCCTGGGCTTTCCTGACTCCTACAGGTGAGCAGAGCTGACCCTGGATCTTCTCCAATGCTCTTGTACATGGAATTCAGATCCCAGTGGTCTGCATGATTTCCTTTGTCTCTTTTTTGATATATAGTACTATCTCAGATCCTTTTCACAAGACATTCTCCTGAAAATGCCGGATTTTCAAGTTACGATGCATTTCCTCAAATGTTCTCCAATGTTTATGATCACTTTCTGCTTTCATGTCAGAATCATTTTGGTCAAATAAGTTTCAAAGTAAGCAGCACTATGAGATATTTCCTCTTTGTATCCATCTCCTAGAGAAAAACAGTCTGGTGTATCCACAGAACAATGGCAAAAGAAAGAGCCTCTTGTCAATATTTTTAATTTCTGTGTTTACTCACTTGGACACAATATCCACAATATTCCTGGCAACGCAATTTTAGGCTAACCAGCTTTCTTTCAACTGCAAAGACTTCTTCATACCAAAGACTTGTCCAGAACAATAGCCTGCAGAACTGGCCAGGTGTGGTTGAGTGACTCTACTAGAAAATGCTTTGCTGTTTCTAAGACAGAGAACCTGAGCAGAAGTTATTTGATGTCAAAAGTAAGTTCTGGGGAACATCAGGGTATGTAGATTAGTGCATGTCTGAGTGTAAATTCATTTCTGAAGGTTACTAGAGAACCACCATGAGTGTCACTTATACAGAAACTGCTCTCAGGATGTTGAAGAAAAGGAAGTGAAGACAGTGATGAAAAATATTCCTTATGGCATGTGCTGCATGTCTACATGCCATGCCCCTCAATAAGAGGGACTGAGTTGTTAGGAAGACCCCTAGGTTAGCTAATAATTTAAAAAGAAAAGAAAAAAAAAAAAAAAAAGGAAAAGAAAAGAAAATATGAATCTTCACCCCTCTAGTCTAACATGATATTCTGGAAGCCAGCAGATCATCTTCAGAAACTACTTTGATAACCATTGTTTAGAGACAAAATGATGAAGCCACCACATATCACTATAGTGCACCTGTATGCAGCACTTAGTCAGGTATTTTGGAAATACATTCCTGTGTTTATGAGATGCAAAACGTTAGCACTGCACCATACACCAATACAGCACATGAATGTCTACAACAATCATGTATAATTCCCCTTGAAAGTGCTAATTTGCATGCATAGATACTTTAGTTGCAGTAGGAGGTCTACATGCTCTTCTCTACCCGAGCAGAAATATAGTTCAACCTCAGTAGCAAGGAATTCTACAGTAAACTTTATACTCTGACTGTCAGTAAACAGCTTTTCAGAATGACAGTTTAAATCAAGAAAATGTCACATGTATAGTAACAAGTCCAATCTTGTCTGTAAATTGCTGCCTGTGGTTTCAGGAACACAGTAAATTGCTGGTGATTTGCAATGAGTCTCACTGCAAGGATAACTTGACTTTTGCACATTTAACAAAACATTCTTAAATTATTCATGCATATAATTCAATATTTGGGCAATTTTGAGAGTCATTGATTTCAGGAACCTGCAGTGTGCCTGTTTACTAGATAAACATAAATCTTATATTTGACTTTTGCTTCTCAAGTGTAAAACTGAAAGTCTATCCTGGTACCAAAGATCTGTAATACATTTTAGGACTCACCCGTTAAGGGTAAGTGGAGAAGTTTTTTTCCAAACAGTCAGTATATACAATTGTTTAGACTATCTTTGTACAGCCCCTCAGGTACATCAGAGTCACTGGCATCTGCAACATGGTGATCCAGAACACTACAGCACTCATGTCCCTTTTAAAACTATGGTGGAGCCAAGATTGTCTTCCATGAGTCAAACAACTAAGCAATGACTGTCTGGAAAGCAAGGGATAAAACAAATACATTGAGGTGAAATACACAGTTCGGGTTGAAAAGCAATGGCATGAATAGGTGGACAGTGCTCTATGGAAAAAGATCATCAGAGCACACTTTCTTCTGTGCTGGTAGATGGATGAGGTGGGACCACGGATGGGAAGAGGTTTAGTCTACTTATGGAAGGACATAGTAGGAGAAGTCCTGAATACAGAAGGTGCCTCTGGAGAGGCAGCAAGGCTCATTGAGAGGCAATTTCCTTTCCAGCATTGCCACTCAGGCAGAGTCTTCAAAGGAGATGCTCCATCCTAGCCCATGGGAGGCCTGTGTCAAACTTGTGACTGCACCCCTAAAAACACACTGTGAGTGTCAAGGTAACTTTACATCACTGCCCTCCAGGGGCTTCCTCCTCAGAACAGGCAACAAACTCCACTCTCTCCTTTGAAGTTACTTTGCATACAAGTATCTTACTTTTCATTAAAGAAACAGCTGAGACAACAAGGTCAAACTTTTGTCTAATCTGCGTGATCAAGGTTTCAATGCCTTTTTCTTTAGCCATGTCAGTTAACACCATCTCAGCAGAAAGCCAAGAACTTTAAAATATTAACAATTCGCAAAATGAAAGCCTGGTTTTTTTCCTCCTAAAAATCATATTTACCAACAGCTCATACAGAATGAAGTGCAAGCATTGAAATACTGTGTTTGGTTTTCAGTACTATGAATTGCTATCATGTCATAAACCTTTTGTTTATCATCCTGTAGCTTGTAATCTCCTGTGTTTCTTTTCATCTACAGTGCAACCTGACTTAAACAGTCACTCAGTGGATTGACAAAATAATCTATTATGGCAAGTGGAATTACAAGTAAAATGAAGTGATAATTCTGCTACAAAGAACACAACCCCATGAAATATTAAATCATACTTATTCAATGCACCAACTTATTTTAGTGTTGGTAAAGCATTTAAACACAGAAACACATTTATATTTCCATGCTGATGAAGGGACTCAAAATGCAAGTACTAAATTAAAAGACAGTCTATGTCAGAAACATTTATTGCACTATTCACAACCTTGGTGATGTGATGTAGCAGGACAGACTGTAATGACTAAGCTGCAGAACATAAGAATCAACATATTGTGCAGTCTTTTTCACTCAATACTAATACTAATACTAACAGAATACAAATTTCTTCACCTCTAAGTCCTTTGTGGGTTCTAAGAATGGCTTTAACACTTAGTGATTTTTTTATTCTCCTTTATAAGGATGATTTGTTTTTTAAAGTACTGAATGTTTCAGAAATGCATCAAAATAGTAAACTAAGGCAGAAGTTTGCTTAAAAAAAAGAAACATGTAACACAAATTTCATACATCTACATATCCTTCCCTGACTTTTTCTGACTCCACTTCATTGAATTTCTCTCACCTCCTATTATCTATTGGGAGAAGCCACAAAGCATAAGCACAACAGAATCACAGAAGAGGTGCCACAATAATATATACCAGATCAATACAAGCAAATGCAACCTAGATTACTTGAAAAGGCTGCTAAGAGATACTTCAAGGCAATATTGTAATGTGCATAATACACAAACAGAATGATGCAGATAGACCAACATATCAGCACTTATTTAATACTTTGTATGTCAAACCTTAGCATTTTAACTTCATTGCATAAGACAAGATTTTGGTACCTGATGAATTCCTAGGGTTTTTTCTGCTTTTATATTAAAGCCCCCTCCCCTTCTCAAACTTTATATATGAGAAGTAGAGAGGTCTATGGATTGCCTCTTATTTTAATGCTGATCCTGCAAACTACTTAAATGCATGGTAAGCACGTGAGTAATTTTATTGAGTTTAATGAGACCACTCATGCATTTTAAGTTAATCTTGTGTCTGAAGAAGCAGAAAAAGGCCCCATACAGAAATCTAAGCGGAAGGAATATAGAGTGTTACAGGACAATAACCACTGTAATTTGCACACACTACCCATGTGCTTTAGGCTATGGCAGCTCCTTGGAGGGGTAATGCTCTCACTGCCTTCCTGAAGCAGAGTTTGTGCATATAAGAACACAGGAAAGACTCCTCAATGAGAGATAACACATTTGTTCAAAGAGAATTTGTTCAGGGACAATACAGGAAGAATGGCTGTGGAGACTTTAGGTGAGTGGCACATGGAGTTTCAGAGGTCAGTAAGTTAAAGACAATTCCAGGTTCAGAACCAGGATGCTTTGGACTATGGACAGAAACTGAGATGGAATACAAAAAGATCTCTTTCTGTTTTCATCTATTGTGGCCTTCCTTCTAGTTTAAACTAAAGACAGCAACCACAAAGCTTTTAACGAGAGATTGCAGCAATCTTTCTCTTGGCAGAATGCAACATGTCCTTTTGCCCACCCTCTTCTGGATACCTTTTATCATTTCTAGCAGCACATGTATACAAACATTTAATTATGAAACATTCACCTTTTGTGAATATTTCTGCCAATGGGTACAAAAGCTTTCAGTGTCAGACAAAAGCCAAATAAATATACTGATTGTGTCATCCCGTTCCTCAAGAAATAAGAATAAAATGGTAAAGGTATTTCAGTCAATATCAATTAGAAGACATAAAATAGAGAACATTTAATGGTGAAGAAAAATAAGTCAGGTAGAATCCATGCTAGCAAGGTCAAAGACAGTAAAAAGTTGTTCACTAAGCTTATTAGGAACAAGAGAAAATATAGGCCTTCTAACAGATGTTTACTGTGATTTTTTTAAAGAGGCATAAGAAGTAGACCTTTTAATACATTCTTCTCTTCTTTTTTACCCTAAAGAATGACAAGAGGAGGAACAAGCATTTTCTAAACCACTAGTAAGAGGCCTATGAATTTATAACTCACATGCAATCTTTAGGCCTGGACAGCTAGCAACCTCTGGATATTGAGGTCCATGAATGCAAATAAATTAATTTTTAATAAATCTCTGGAACTGCACAAGAGTGAAAAATTTTAAAGCTTACAAATGGTTCAGAAAATGCACGTGCAATGGTTCAAGGATCATTAATCTAGTTTTAGTCCCAAAGCAAACAGAAGAAAAATTACTTAAAAACAGATGCTTGAGACCCAACAAAAGCAGGATAATTGATGTCAGTCAAAAAAAATTCCTTAAGACATTAGGACCTGTTAAACAAACTCTATCTCATTGCTTCCAGAGGTTAAATGTTGAGTTGATAGGAGCTGCAAGAAGGTAATATACTTAGAGGTCTGTAAGACATTCACAAAACATTCTTACTGAAAAAAAATTGAACGGCAGTACATTTTAATGGATTGAAAATTAAACAGATTGAAAACTAGCTAATTAACATAGTTTTCAGTGGAAAATCACAGCTGAATAAGAGTGTTTCTAGCAGGCCTCCCTTGGGATTGATGCATGTTCTGATGTTATTCCACATTTTCATTAGTGATCTAGAAGTTCATCTAAAACCCCTGCTTGCAGTGGATATATTTGCAGGTGACACAAAGAGAGGGAGGAGGGTAAATAATGAAAAGGCAGGCAGCTGTACAGGGCCATCTGGGCTGCTTGGTAAGCTGGGATCAGCGAAACACAATGCATTAAACTACAGGCAGGCACAAGCAAAATTATAGAGCCTGGAAACAGGAAATACAAGTCATGACATAGATCTGTAAACAGCATTCTGGAAAACAAAACTTTTGGATAAAAGTTAATATGATCCCAGAATATTTAAGCAAGCTGCCTAGCTACAGATGTAAAAAGTGATCTTACTCAGACATTCAGAAATTAATATCCAAGGATACCGATGGCATTACTAAAGTCTAGGAACATTTTAAAACTCTCTAAATAACTTTTTAAACCATTTGGTTATTTCATGCATTATAAAAAGGTAAATTTGTGTCCCAAGCATATTTTAAGATGTAGACATCTGCACAAATATTAGCATATTGTACCAGAGTAAGGTAAGAAGTTTTCAAAGAAAATGTTGCAAATTATTTGAATTTTTATAGGGAATCGCAACTCTGAAACCATTATATAAAGTACAATTTTAACTAATCAGGTAGTAAATTAATTCATAAAAATAAAATACATGCAGATTAAATCTAAAATAGATAAAAATATCAAGAAATACTAATTTAAAAGTGATTATTAACAATTTTTGGCTTTTACAAATTAAATGTTTACACTGATTGTGCTAATATTTTTGGGGTACACAATATCCACATGCCTAGAGCATTTAAGAATAAAAATAGCTACCTCATGTTAAAAACAAGATATAAGCATGGAAGATACCCTGAAGCAAACAAAAGTTGCAACTCAGGGAAGATGTGAAGCACATGAAAATGGTCCCAACACAGCATGAACTACTCTGAAGCTCAAGAATGCATAAGTGTATTTGAGAAAAAGATTTAGTGAAAATCAGTTCCTTCACAGCTGGACATGTATGTTGCTTTTTTCTCACTGACTGCAATCTTTTATCCAACAGCCCACCTCTAAAGTGGAAAAAATAAGAGCATTTGTGAATGCCCTGGTAACAGATAAAGAGAAAGAAACATCAGTTTAGTCAAGATAACATGGATCAAAAGGAAAATAATCTGTCCTGGCAAGTTGGGCAGTAGTTTGGTCATATCTGATCAAACTGAGGAAAATTACTAAACTGAATTAAAAGAAAGCTGAAAGAAATACAAATAACACTGATAATCAACAGAAAGTAAAAGTAAAGTGAATCAGCTGTGTTATATCTGCAAATAAGTCATCTGGGGTTTAGGAATAACACCTATGCCCCTTGAAGCAGAACTACACAGAGACTTCAGTAGGCAGTTCAGAGAGTCTGAACTGTCTCAGCATAAAATATATTCAAGCCTTCAAACAATTTTGAGATAAACAAGGAAAATCTTCAGCCAAAACTTCCAAATCAAACATGAGCTCTTGATCTACAAAAAAAAAAAAAAAGAAAGAAAGAAAAAGAAATGGCTTCCAAGCATGCGGAACAGTAACACAATAACACAGAGCAGCAATTCTCAGCAGATGGGTATATGGGTATAACATATTCTCCCCCTGGAATAGAATAGCTCTTTCAAAATAACATTTTAAAGAACTTCTACATGCTCTCTAAAGATATAAGCAGAGAGGGAATCTAAGTGTACAGAATGCAATGCTGCTATAACACAGAGATAATCAAATTACTCACAACAGCATTTGCCCTTGGAAGACAGTGTTAGTCAGGCACTGTTGCCATCCCCGTGACTTTTCTTCCAACATTTCTGCCTTTCCCATTTGACTGAATAGGTCAAAAAGACCCAGCATTATTCCTGCTATACTAAAGCCACTCAGACAATAAACCTCCTAGCAAAGCAAAGGCCAGGAGGGCAGCTAAATCCCCAATAGGATTCTCTCACCCTTTCCCCATAAATCCAAACTGAAGAAGTCTGCTCAAAGGAATTCTGATACTCATGAATAATAAATTCAGTCACATCATCAACATGAGCAAGGAATTTCCCTGAAGGACAGCTGAAAAAAGAAAGAGAGTATAATAATCTAGACAAGGAACAATCCCTCCAATTCCCTTGTGCAATTGAAAAGGAGTTCTCAAAGCCCATTCACCTTATAGAGGTTAAATAAATTATTAGGTGAAAACCAGATTTAGGAGGCAAACTTGCTCCAAGATTTAAACCACAAAGATTAAGAGAATACCTCCTATGACCTTACAGAATCAAAAACCTTCTTCTAATTAAGACAATTTAACACAACACAAACATTAAGCATTCTACAAAAGAAGGAAAGATTGCCAAAATAGACACGTTGCAAATACATTTAAGGCTTATCCAAGGTTATGCGATTGAACTAAAGCATTTTGTTTGCTGAAGCCTTCAAAAGAAATTAATACTAGGAGTAAAGGCAGGGACACTGCCATATTGTCCACCAAGAAACAATCACTTAATAGGAGCTGAAGGGCAAATTTTTTTCTTCCAGATGCTCTTTTGAAATATCTGGTGAAAGTCAGGTTCACATAGGAACACCATAGTTACAAGGTTTGTAAAAATCAAAGGCAAAATTACAACATCAGACTCCTGGACAGAAGTAATTTAAGGAGGATGCTAACAAAGAAAGCTCAGGATCATGTACACCTAATGACGAGACACTAGAAAAGAGTAGAGAATAAGGAAAACTCTGAGTATATATAGAGGATCTGTGTAGTTAGGAAAAATCTCCTTGGTTGTCGAATGTAAATCTATGAAAAGTAAACCAAGGCTTCTCCCTCACTTTTCCTCTAAATTAGAGTTTATATATCCCAAGGAATGCAAGAACAGCCACCTGAATGACATCTAGAGATGATAAACAATAACCTGCTTCTTGTATTTCTTTTCCAGTTCAAGAATAAACCCATGTTAACACATCTATCTAAGTAATATCTACAGAGGGGTCTGGACAGCCTGGCTTGATGGGCCTAGGCCAATTTTATGAGGTTTGACAAGGCCCAGTGCAGGATCCTCCCCTTGGGTCACAACAACCCCAGGCAGCTCAACAGGTTGGGGCAGAGTGGCTGGAAAGCTGCTCAGTGGAAAAGCACCAGGAGGTGCTGGTCAGCAGCCAGCTGAACATGAGCCAGGGTGTGCCCAGGTGGCCAAGGAGGCCAAAGGCATCTTGGCCTGTATCAGCAATAGTGTGGCCAGCAGGAACAGGGCAGGGATTTCCCCCCTGCACTCAGCAGTGGTGAGGCTGCACCTTGAGTGCTGTGTTAAATTTTGCACCACTCAATTCAAGAAGGACACCAAGGTGCTGGAGTAAGTCCAGAGAAGGGCAACAAAGCCAATGAAGTATCTGGAGCACAACTCTACAGCTATCAGGAAGTAGATTGCTGTCAAGTGGGGACTGGTCCCAGGTAACAAGTGACAAGAGGAAATGGCCTCAAGTTATGTCAGGTGAAACTGAGATCGGATATCAGGAAAAATTTCTTCACTCATAGGATTGTCAAGTATTGGGACAGGCTGCCCTTGGAAGCGGTGGAATCACTGTCTTTGGAAGTGTTCAAGAAATGTGACCATGTGGTCTCTGGGGACATGGTTTAGTGGTAGACCTGGCGGTGCTAGGTTAATGGTTGAACTTGATGGCCTTGGAGGTATTTTCCAATCTTAATGATTCAAGGATTTACAATTATGAAGTCCCGTGAGAAACATGTAAGGTGCTTAAAAATCCCATGAAATTCAGCATCAAAATTCCTGAGAATAACTTTTTCAGATTCTACTGTCATCAACAATAAATGCCTTGTAGTTTCATCAAAGTCTAGGACTGTCTCATGTGCAAATTACTTCAAAAAACTTACTTAAAATTACATTTTCTTCTTAAAAAGTATTGTCTTCTAATGGAAGAAAAAACCTCAAGCAAGCAACCTATGAAACAGTGCAAAACTCCCTTCAAGAAAGTTACAATATTTCAAACTAGGCATCAATAATTCAATGCAAATGTTTTTGAGAAGACTGATGAAATTATAGATTTCCCCATAATTAGGAAGAAGTCCTTACTTGACTGGCGTCAGAACTAAAACTCCAAAGGATACACTACAGCAGAAAAGGCACTGCATAGAAATTTTTAGCAAAAAAACATAAATTTGACCTTAGCAGGCAACACATAGTTCTGGTAGTAGCTCTAAAATAAGTATACTGCTTTACAAATGGGTCAAAATCTCTGCAGTCTCTCAGTAGTTAGAAGTTGCTGGATAGACAGCAGATGTGTTTGATCAAATGTCTAAATAAGAATATGATTAAAGAAATAATCAAAGCATCTTTCACCGCAGTTTTATCAGAAGGGCATCACATTTGCAAAGAAGAAAATGAAATACCAGCAACAGTCTTCCCATTTCTACAAAAAGAGCATAATAATCACTACAAAACATATCCAAATGTCAATAAGTAGATAAAATAATGCCCTGAGTAATGAAATCTAGGTTCACCCTTATGTGCAGATGAGTGTGTCATACTTGCTTACAACCAAACCACAACCCAGGGAAATTTCCATTCCTCACTCCATGAACAATTCAACTTATTTCAGAAACACAAGGTTAGAATACATGACTAAATGGTCCTTCCTGCTCTTGTATTCTCTCATTCCTTTTTCTGTATGTTCTTAGTTCTACATGCAAATACCCAGGACTTTTTAAAGCCCTTTGCTGTGGGCTTTTGTCACAAATCCTAGGTATGAAGGATTTACCCTCTCTGCATCTCTAGCCATTGCACCATGGATTCCTGAATCACAGGAATACTTTTTCTTTTCCAAAGGTGTCTTTGAAGAAATATTGCAAGATACTTGAGTTACTTACCTCCTTGCCAGGAGCCAATATTTTAGGATTTTTTTTCCTTTTAAAAATCATCAAGATCCTAGAAACTAAGCCAATGAACTCAAACAAATATAAGTGTGATGTTTGTATTAATAAATTTATCTGTGTGGCTCTTAGCTAATCAGATATATCATACCCATTATTCCCAGACATTTAATATTAATGGTATTAAACGGATTATTAAAAACCCCACTGAGATATTACCTTAATTATTTAAACCAATGAAGAAGATGGTGGCCTCCCCTCCAGATATTAACATTAGAATTTCACATTATTAGGGGTTATAAAAGAAAACAAATTCTGACTGAAACACCTATTTTAATGATGGTCATTGTATATAAGAAATTGAACCATTGTAAATATCACCTGAAAGGATATAAAATTCAATTTTTGCACCATCTGGATTATACTCCTGATTAAATTGTTCTGCAATGTGATTCTATCACCTCAACAAACCAATTAACATCAGAATGACACATTTTGCAGTTTCAGTGGCATTTATCTGTGTCTCATTTATTCTACATAATTTTTTTTTCCAGGATGACCTTAGGCTCATACAGTGCCACAAAGCCAGTGCATGTTAATTCTCTTTTCAAGAATAAGGATATTTTTCATTAGACCTTACACAATGTGACACCTTTACACAGTAGAGTAAAACAGACTGAACAACGAATTCGGAACATGAAATCTGGAACATCAAAGTCTCCAGCTAAACAGCCACAAAGTCTCCTCAGCTACAACAGATTCACACATTTCTGCTCTTCAATTTCCTCCTTTTCCTTTTTTTTTTCAGAGAGCACACATTAAGTCATCTTTTGTAAGTCACCTCTTTTGTCTGAAAAATTTAAATTGCAAATAAAAAGAAAATGCTATTTTCCATAGCTTCACGATTATGAATTCACGGTTCTTAGTTAATTCTTCTCTAACTTTTCATGGAAACTGTCATTGTATTCTATACAGAAACTACCACACAGAGTTTCTGCTCCTGCGCGTACTGATGTCAGCCTAATGCAACATCAAAAAACACTGTTTGCAAATACCATTGAAAGGCACCCCAACAACATGTTAATCTATGATTAACGGTACCTAACACCAGCCAAGGCCAGAGCTATTATTCTGAAGTGCTGAAATGTTGTTTCTGTTCAATATTACACTGCATCACTTCACAGTAAATTGGTTTCCAGGTTTATTGCCAAAGTAATTAAAAATTCAAAAGGTTGCTGTTTGAGCAGAACATTATGGAAAAGTATTAAATACAATTGAACCTGGAGATTATTTCTTTTTATAGTGAGAGAGCAGCAGGATGGGAGGAGCAACTTGAATAAAGAAGGTCATATTAGAAGTTCATATTTTAGCAAATACATTTCAGTGGAACCTGTACTGTAGGAAAGGGCACAATAAAAAATAAAAGAAGGCAATTGGTTCAAAAAATTTTTTAACCAAAAACTCTTACTTCTGAGAGTTGGTTTAAAGAAAGATTGAACGTCAAAAAAGTTAAATGGATTACATAATGCAAGCATTAAAACTTATATTTGGTCTGTTTTTCTTTGCTTTTATATTAGCTTAACTCTATTTACTAAAGTACTATTTAAGTAGCATTCCTCCTTTTTTCATCTCATAGAAGAGTCTGAAACATTACTTACAAATAACAATTTTTTAAACCCTTGGGGAATAATAATGTAGAGGAAGGAGGAGAAGGTGAGAGGGTCCAAACCTCAAAGAAACAAATACAACATTTTCACCATTAATTTCTGCAAGCTGAATTTTACTAGTGTATATGCTCGGAAGAGATTATATTTAACTACTGCTTTAAAATGTCTAGAAATTGCAGAATGCCTACAGCTATGTCCAGTGCTTCAGCATGATCCATCATTGTGTTACTCTCAGCTGGTAGCAGCTGATGGCATCACCTGGAGCACACAAACATCCAGCAGTGAGGAGAGCAAGAAGTTAAGAGTGTGTAGTATCCCAAGAGAGATGGTGATCAAAGGGAAGTGAGATGAATAAGAGGTGTGTGGGAAGAGATTCTCGGCTGAGCTGTACGTGAATGTATTCACCATGTACACCCATGAAGAAATGCACTATTATCACTCGCTTTGCTCTCAGTGAAGGCAATGACTCATGTTCAACTGAAATTCCATCAACAGAACAGACAGCATATGAGTTTTGTCTCTAACAGATATAATCTCTACAACGAGCGAGCAGCAATGACAGCATTGTCTCCCTCTTGTTGTCACACAGCTGAACAGTAAAACCTCACCTGAGCATACCCAAAACCTAATGTCAGCCTCCCAAGAGACTTCAGTAGGGTCCCCTAATTTTCTGTGTCTCTACACATCTTCTGGGGAGAAAAGCCAGAGACACCTCTAGCTCTCCAGATGGAATGACAGTCATGATGAAATGTTAAAGATTCTTAATTAAGATGAGGTTTTGAGTCTTCAACTTGTACTCATTTTTTAAAATTTAAACACTCCTACCCTAAACCATCCATGGACACTCATTTGAGTTTTTATCTTGACAGAGGTTTGTTTCTATAGATCAAAAATAGTGGAGTAGAAGAGTTGTCCACGAGTGAGGCTTCATAACAGCTTTAGATCCTCCTCTGTGTCCTTATTATTAAAAAGCTTCTCCTGACCTCCTACCAAATCGTTTTTGTCACATGCTCAGCAAATTATTTCTTGCTTTTCTTCCCAGTGGATATGAAAATACCCTTCCTCCACATAGAAGTCACTTACATGTGAGTAGATGTACAATGACCTACCCTCTAGTTAGACTAAGAAAGTCCTTTATCCTCCATGTATTGATTTTCCATATAGGTTTTATGGATGCTGCCAACTTTTCCCCCTAGCTTTCTGGAATGGGCAATTCCATGGAGCTAATTATGATGCTAATTAAACCAAAATAATGGTCTCTGTTTTCTCACATCAACACAAGTTAGAATCAGAATTACTTTTTCTTTTATATTGTTAATATAAATTCAACCAATGCTCTCATTTCACCTTAAAAAAAAAGACACAAGCCCAAGCATACACCATAACATCTCTATTAATACAAATTAGCATTGGTTCTGAGCTTAACTTACTCCATTTGAGATGATTAGATATAATTGCACAACAATTAAGGATTGACTGACATGCACCAGATGGAATAAATTGGATTTCACAAGTAGCCAGTATAAAGTCCACATAATTAACCCTCGTTCTGACAGACAACATTTTGTTTGGAAAAGAGTATTAGGTTTCCAGTCTCTCAACATTGTAGTAAGTAAATTATTCGTCCATTTTTCCTCAGATGGAAGAAATCAATAATTTTATCAAATAATTCTATCCTCCAACTACAGATACATATAATAATTTAGTCTATAGTTCTGTCTCCAGCTTAATAAAGTTGGAATGGAGCCCTACAAACTTTGAACATACATTGATCAAAGAAAATATTACTAGGAATAAACAGATGAAAAAAGATTGTTTTATTAAATGACATAACCAAAATTTCCTTCAGCTTCAGGGGAAAGGCTAATGAAGTTGGTGTCACAGGCATATCAGAAAGCTCATATTCACTAAAAATGTAAAACTAAGGACAAGACAATAAACATAAGGTGTTTTAGAACTACTGAATATATGTGTGTGTCTGTGTGTCAGGCAAATTCTTGGCCAAAAAAATTAGAAGAGTCAGTTGACATAGAGCTCAATTTTGAGAGCAAAACTTAAATCCAGAATGAAGCATGGTTCACACCAAAGAAGCATGCCATGAAAAAGCCATGCAGAACATGCAGAAATATCCTAGAAAAAGAAAAGAGCTCATCAATGTTGTCCAGCTGCTTAGGTAAGGTATATGAAACAACAGGAAAGGTGTACACAGTACCACAATGCTGCTACACATTTACTGAATAAAGGTTTTAACACACGGAAAGGAATGCCAATAACTCACGATAACACAAGCAGTAGAAAAATGGTCTATCTAAAAAAAAAGTTGCAATAGCAAATGATAAATACAAATTAATACAGTTATTTTCACACTGGACCTGAAATGCTGGAGGGATGTAAACAACAGAATTATTAACTGTACCCTCTGAACAGATGAAGACTCTTTTGTAGAGGAGTACAAAACACCATCTATTGCTGCAGATGGAGGGCTGGCTTACACATATCAGAAATAATGTGGTCCATATTTAAGCACATAAAAAACTTCAGAAAAACAGTTTGTGTTTATGTCTACATGCTTTAAATTGCCTATACTCTGGAATGTGACAGTTAGAACATACTTTCATTTCAAGACACAGGATGAGATCAAAACAATTAATGAGCTTATGTATGGATGAAGCAAGCTGTCATCCTGCGGTGGAGAATTAAAAGGTCATGTTATAATAACAACTTTGTTTATCTCATATGGAATGGTTAACAATAAAAATTATGTTTCCAATTTCAGAAAAGTAGTAAATGAAAAATGGCAAATTTCATTTATTTCATATGGGCACTTTCATTGCTGCTAAGATCAGAAAAAAATTAATACAAATTAAAAAGTGTGTATTTCTTTAATTTCTGATCAAATACAATTTCTTTAGCCCTGAAAAAAACATTAAAATTTTATTTGCGCATCTGTAACGTAAGTGAAAAAGGATCTTGACCTCTATGTTGTTTATAAGGCAATTAAAGAGGAAAGGGTTGCTCATTAGATTTCTACTGACAACAGCTGGCTGTGAGAGAGCTGTGTTTATTTCCCTTTCACACCCGAGATGACTTGAGTCCATATCATCCTTTTCCCAGGAGATTGCTCCATAGTGCAGCTATTGGAGGGTCCTTCCACAGAGAGCCCTTCTGTGAGGTCTTTTCTCTCGTTAGGTAATAAAACAATATGAAATTAATTGGTGCAGGGAGGGAGACCCAAGTGAATTTCTTCATGACAAGCCTACAGCCATATATAGAGTCTTTCGGTTCCCAGCTTACCCCTCTCTGGCTTCTTCCTCTCAGGTCAATCAGTTTGGCCCCCCAGATTATTAAAATCAAGCTTTGGTGGGAATTTGGGTATGTAGATATGCATAAAATGGCCTTTTTTCTTCAAATTGCTTGAAAACAAAAAATGTGTTTTCAACTAAAAATAGACCTTTTAAGTGGCTCTGATGAAGAGACATTCTCTTCTGAAAGAATGGAAAGAATCAAGTCACATACATCATGTTGACACTGGGAGTGTTGGTTTCATCATTCCTTATCAAGAAAAGTTTAAAGTTCTTGGTGTACTAAATCTATGAACTTTAAACTAAATATCAAATCAATCCTTAAAAAGAAAAAATTAGTTTATCAATATAAGTATAATTGAAGGGAAAATGTTTCAAATTTTCACAGTAAACAGGCCTGAATTACCTATGTCCTTCTTATTCTCATTCAAATTTTTCATTATCTGCAGGGGAACTTCCTGGCAGAATTCTAACAGTGAGTATTCAAAGGAGATCTTCCCCTCCACTTCAGGAATAAGATCTGGGCAAAAATTCAGCAGTGGCAGGCTTCTAATACAACATTTGAAAAGTCTGTCTGCACTGTATGCATACTTCATGTGCAGATATTGAATTAAAACTACCAATTGTTATTGTACCAAGTTATATTTTCTGAAGCATTCATGATTGAAGACCTAATAAACTCATGGGACTTCAACCAAGAGCTAACTCATTCTGGTCAGAGCAAATGCAAACATGACAGTGCTTAAAAACAAACAAACCAACAGAAATCAGTCACCTGCCAGACAGCATTACAATTTTCCCTGATAGTATGTAAACAGAAGTTTAAAATTGTAATCAATCAGTATTCATTTCAGAGACACAGCTTCTTTCTCTTTATTTAATGGAAAAATAGAACAATAGGAAGAAAAAAAAAGCAAATGTTGCCTGCCAAGATTTCAATGCTGAATAAACAGCCAGACTTGGAAAGCTCATTATAGTGTTTGATTTCCCAACCACACTAAGGTAGTCTGATAACAGCACTTTTCTATCATGCCTGACAACACAGCAACACAAATGATAAGTTTTTTTAACTATCATCTTAGACAAAATGTGGATCCCAATAAAAGTTGGTGGGACATACTAAGCAAATGGTAAATCCCCAGGATTTTATGCATGTGGGGCAAAAGGACCTTAGTGTCTTGATGACTTCATCATATCTAGCATAATTTTCAGAAAGAGCAATAAATGGACCCAAAATACTGTGATGTACTTAAAAAATTTCTTAATTCTATCATTGCTAAGTTGGTCTCAATACTCATATCTTTGGCATAATTTATACAAGAGCAGCTAACTTCCATGGAAATAGTTTTGTGTCTGTCACCTTGTTGAGAACGTACTTTTCAAATGTAATTATAAACCACAAGATAAAAATTCCACAAAAATGTTGAGATTACATACACTGATAAAAGGCAATTTTGTCAACTGCCACCTAGTATTTTTGCTACTATTTCTCTGCATTGTGATTTGACATATATGTTAAGAAAAAGAGCAAAAAGTGAAACACAGAAGTGAAACTGGAAGATGAAGGATTTCAATTCATACCTGCGAATTTATAAACCTCTTAACTGAGGATATGATCAGAATCCCTTGCAAACAAATTCAAGGGTCAGGCTAAAAGCTTTGCTTCACTTCCTAGGCCCTTAGATAAATATATTACTTATACATAAAATAAAATAGTCACTACAAAAACAGACATAACCCAACTAAATGAAAGAATACAACCTCTATGTACCATGAGAATGAACAATTATTTGGCCATTCATAATTTCTGTTTGTCGCTCTTCTGTTCATCCAATAGACTTTTAAGTCAGAACATACCATTAGGATAATTTATTCCGATCCTCTATGAAGTATACTAATTTCTTTATCATGTCTGTGGCTTCTCATGAGCTACATATTTGAAGGAAAAATAAACTGTTGCAACTTTTCATTATGAAATTTTATCACCAAAGGAACTTATTACTGAAAGCTTTAATTTAAATGGAATTTTTACTGAGTAAATAAAATTTTATTTCTTATTAGATTGGTTTCACCAGTTTTCTCTTTGTTGTCAGACAAAAGCAAGGAGCAAGTACATAGCTCATAAATGCTCCACTCTGAACTGAGTGGAGTAAACGATTCACAGAATCACAGAATGTGTCAGCTTGGGAGGGTCCATAGTGGGTCATCTGACCCAACCTCCCTGCTCAAGCAGGGTCCTCTCCTCCCAGAGCACATGGTACAGAACTGCATTCTCTAAAAGCACTGCATGAATTAACAGTGATGCAGTTCACATCACTAAATCTACGCCCAGTAACAGTGACATTTATTCAATTAATAATGCCGGGATCAGCATGTGCCATGGGCATACTGTGCCTGGAATCATTTAATTGTGGTAAATGTGATAAACAAAGATCTGTATCATCTATGTCCAACTGGAAGATAAAAACCAGCAGGTGTTGTATGAAACTCCCTGCAGATACAATGCTAAACATAACCTATGCTAACATAAGTGCTACATTGAACAAGCACACGTCTCTCGACAATTCCAGCAAACATTTCTGCTCTAATCAGAGGACTGAATAAAGAATTGGTGACCTAGACCACTGAGTCATGTAAACGAAAGTTTTACTCAGATATGACAAAAGTCATCCTTTGCCATTTGTTCTTTTCTATAAAGAATTAACATTCTCACCGTGAGATCAATTTGTTCAACAAGTTATTACATTACCCTTCTCGGTAATTTTCTTTAGCTGCTTTCAAAGCAGTCTTGGAAGTTCACAGTTTTTATACACGCTTGAAAATTCAACCAAAATGACACTGCCTGCTTTTCAACAATCAAAAAGGATCTCAAATTTACAACTGAATACCTTCACACCTCTCACCTTGTGATGGTACTTCAGAAGGCAACTGCAATTCAGATTCATTGCATTTATGTACTTCAAACCCATGGCTACTTACTAGCAGGGAGAAGTTCAAACATTACACTTCTTGTTGGAGGGAAACTCCAAAGATCAAATTGTATGTTCAAACAACCACATTTTTCCTCTGCGGTTCCAGTCTTCTAAAATGTGAGAGTCCTGCTGTTAAAACACCCTCCCATAAACCTGAAGAAGGTTAAGTGACCTACCTTAGAAAGCCCGCCTACTTCCAAATAGAAGCAGATAATGAAAACATTCCAGGTGACCCACAGGGCAGTCCACACCGTGTACTGAACACAAAGCCGGATGAGAGCAAAAAAAGAGAGAAAAATAAAACGTGAAGATGAAACGACTTCATACTGAGCAGATCAATAATAAAAAACTGGTATCAATAAACATTGTTCTTCTGGGAACTGCCAAACACAGACAGTTCAGAAAAGGATCTCCCCCTGCAGAAGTCCCCTAAGAACCACCAGAAATTACAAATCCAATATTCCTTGCTGTACCAAATAAATACCAATAAAACAGATTTATTCTTTACAGTTTTACACTATCCTACTGATACCAATTAAGTCCAAAATGCTGACTTAAACACTGGTTTTGGGACAACTCTGGGTAATTTTTAAATCATAATTTAGCTCTGTTAAAGGAAATCTCAGACAAGAACAACACCTTAAATAAGTAAAAACTTATTGAAATAACATTTAAATATTATGAAGAAAGGTGCAAGAAAACAACACAGCACCAAAAAAAACAGCAGATATATTGATTTGGTAATCTAGATTTTTTTTTTTTTTAACTAACAGGTAAAGTGTAAATCTGATCTCTTGAGAGTCTTTCACAGTAACATATACTTTAATTACGTCAAAATTAGCTTTTCCAAGCCTTTTGCCATGAATCTGATCCTACAAAGCAAGCTTCACAGTTGAACGTATCCATACCTCTTCTGGGTTCTCCAGCATTGTAGTGAACTCATACATCACCCACAGCATGAATGGGACATTAATTCATCTACTTGAAATAATCTTTTGCATTTTAGCTGTCAGCACAACAGACAGGCACCATTTCTTTACAGATACACTGTTTACTGACATACAGCTGTACATTATTCCCAATGAACTCTCCAGGCACTCCACCTCAGGAGCATTTCATCCTGATGGGCCAAGTGTCCCTGCAGTCATCCTGGAGGTACATGCACCAGAACAGATGCAATGAGCAACAGCACTGACACTTTACATTTACACACCTAGAGCCTTCACAGTGAACTGCTGCTAAGAACCTTTGCAAGTCTAGTCAGCTGTGCCCAGATGAGGGTTAGTATCTATTATTTTGCTTCAATATAATCATTAAAGCTCCACATACTGATCTACAATGCATAGCACAGAAGCCATCAGTTTGCTTTCTTGGGCTATGTTTTGGGTTATGTGCCCCTCTTTTCTCCATTTCCTGTCATGTTTAATGAATGAAAGATCTGGGTAAAGAGGGTTGAATTTTTTACCTCCTTGATTAGTCCTCTCTGCATAGGGCCATTGCTGTATACCAAAATGGTCAACTGCTTCAATATAATTTCTTCTGAGGTATGTAGGCAGTTTGGCAGTGGCCCAAGAAGTAGGTCATTAATAAACAAAACAAGAGTAACACTCCTGGGCCGTTCCCTCTGTCTTACAGAGAAGGGCAGTGTGGCAACTGAAAGCTGGGTTATTACAAAACAGAAAAAGCTGTTGTAGTCTTTTAGCAAAATGAAGTCTGTACTATTCATATGACTAACTCAGAGTAGATCACATTTTACTACATTGACTTTGTAGTAATCTATCATCAACGACCGATTTTCAAACATTTATATTCAGAACATTATGAACAGTGTTCAAAACTAATGAACAACTCACACAATCCCAGTTGTATGTAAAAAGCAGAATTGAGACTATTCGGGAGAATTCTCCTTTTTAAGAAAAAATTTCTTTATTTCTCCGTGAACTAAATCTGTCACCAGAACAAGAGGAATTCTATTTGATCTGCCAGGCCAAGCCAAATCTGTTAATGGCCTCATTCTGTCTCATGGGCACCAATTACAACTCTGTTCTGTGCAGGCAAAAACTGTCTGAGCCTGCTTTCCCAGGCCAGGCTATGCTGTTTTACACAGTTAGGACCAGTCTGGTTCCTGATCCACCATGAGGATTACTCAAAGAGAAGTGCAGGTGCAAAGCAGGTGTGTATCTTGAAATCCAGCTGCAGTGTATGGAGACCTGTGTATGCTTCTTACACTCTCACTAAGATGCAGAAATCTAAATTTGAGCTCCATTTGCTTTGTAAACATAATAATTACATTATAACTAGTACTATACAATTTTTTGAAGTAGAAAAGTTATTGTCTTCTTGGATATTCACAGAGCAAATTTCTTCTTTGCATAGTTTCTTAGGTACTTAAGGAAAGGTTATAAGACAGCAAAGACAAGAAAGCAAAATTAGGAAATGTCAGAATTTGGGCTGTGCATGCCAACTTAATTTTTCTATTTTGTGGCTGTGCCATACAATCCAAACATTAATAAAATCATCACAGATATATTTCTATTTTAAAAGATCTTACCCCCCCACACCTTTTATGAACAGCTCAATACTTCTTTTCTCCTTGTCACTCAGACCCTGCTCTGAGGACAGAATATTAATTTCCTCATGAGGTTTACTGAGATGCTCATCGCTGTAATGTGTGAGAGCTGCACAAACATTAACTAATTTATTTTATGTTATAAGGGAATGATGCAGCTCTCAGAATGCAAATGACGTTCTGATACATGCAGAGATTACATTCAGAAATATTCATACATTATAAGCATCCGACCTGAGGTCCTTAAGAGTTCATTTTTCAGAATGCTTGAGGTTATACACTCAGTTTATAAACTCAGTGTTCAGCTCCCTGTGGCTGAGCATGCAGCACTTGTGCAAATCAGACCACAAGGTCTCAAGACAAGAACCCAGAACGCAAGGGAAAAACAAAGCGCGTGACAGGTTTTGCTAAAGTGACTCGCTTTGTGTCAAAAAAGGTTTCAGTGGTTGAGAGCAGAGATAAAACTCAGCTACCGAGCACAGCCTTCACAGCAAAAGCAATCCTTTTATCTTGGTAGCATGTGCCTCACTCTTCCCATTGTCTTCTGTTGTCTGGAAGTCAGGTTTCTATTCTATGTCTGTGATCACCAGAAAACCCTGAAATGTCTGTCCTTTCTGCTGAAACTGAGGCAACAATTTAGGAATGAGTAAGTATCTATCTAGTTCAAACCTGCAAATATATAAAAGAATCATAGTAAGACTGCACCGAAGGACTGTAACAGAATCTTTTCTAAATTTTTGAGTGTTTCTGTCTGAAAAATTTGTAGTACTTTCTGACATTATATACATTGTGTAAATATATACGTATAAACCTTCCAGGTTAATAAAAACCCACCAAGCAATATTCCATTATGGTGATGGATAATGAATACACTTAACACCTGCTCAAGTCATTAAGAAAGGCGTAACATTTAGACCCATGATACAGATGTCTTCTTTTTGCTAGCAGAGCAACAGCCCAAATTGCCATCCTCTGTGTGAAGGGACAGGTCATGCATGCTGGCAATTTTCTCTCAGCATTGGAAGGTTAAAGTCTGAGACATCAGGTCCAAACTGACCCTCAGGTTTCATTTCCCTAAGGTACCTAACCTGTTTAATGATCTGACCTGCCATTCAGCCTCTCCCACTCCATGTCCTGAACATTATCCTGTCCATCCTGCTGCATCTGCTCACTCTCACTTCCCCACTTCCAGCGATTCCTGTCTAGTTCTTTGGTCAGCCACACTCTATCCACTCCTGGAAAACTGGCCCCATACTCAGTGTCACAACCCTCACCATACCTGGCATGAAGACGGAATTTTCCACAAAGTTTGAATCAATAAGAAGATTTGGTATTTTTATTTTATATCCCATATGATGCACCACGTAAAAATCACCTGGACATTTTTGTAACAGATCCCTTCCAGTGGAAGGACCTAGGATGAGGTCATAATATTTTCTTATTTCTCCACATGATGCACTACATCATTTCTTGCTTTTGGTCTTTTGCACTAAGGATTGTATACTATGTGGTGAGAGGAAACATTGGAAGTCTTATCAATAATGTGGAGGGAGTACTCACTAAACCTTACAGGTTAGATGTCTAATAAATTACTGTCTAGTCTAGTAGGTTCCTCTCAGATCCCCTTTCATGTCAGCCTCTCTACAACAGTGAGTTTTCTATACCTCTTTTGACTCTACAATCATATTGAGAGATACATTTCATATATCAGTGAAATACAAACATTTCTGGAGTTAAAACATTTGCATTGGACGGACACAACATCACAAAAACAACAGATCAAGGTAAAAGAAAAAAAGGAATTTTCTAAGTTTGACTATTACAAGGATTGTGGGATAAGTTTAGCTTTAATGAATATACTGTCTCAAAAGTATATTTAAATCTGAAGTGCAGCAACTGCTCTGACAGTGTCATTCACGGCATTAGAGGGAATGAATATTGGCTCGGGGATACTTCAAGGGAAAGGAGCAACTACTGAGTCATCAAATCATCCCCCTGTAATACCTGGAATCAGTACTTCAGAGCCTTATTAGCCATATTTATGAAAGATGGCAAGGGAAGTGACATAAATCAGCAATGATGGAGCAGTAACAACACAGGACATACCAGAAAGGATATTCAATGAGTAATTTTGGAAGCCTAAATATTTCACATGTGTTTTCACTGTCTGTATAACATTTGCTTGAATACTGAATAAAGTATCCTATACAGTCTTTTTTTTCTGCTGTTCTGGTTTTTTTTAAATTTATTTGGGGTTTTTTTAAGAAACTTTCTCCTGGCTTTTCAATTAAATCCATTGCCTATATATCAATCATATCATACCATATCATATCATATCATATCATATCAATCATTTAATGGAATACATTAAGGCAAGTAAAGCAGAGACTTCCACCATAGATTCTCCCTATTAAAGTGTATTATTTTCATCCTTCACTATTCACTAACACTTTCTTTGTTTCAGCTTTGGGCCTGGCTTGTTCAATTTTAGCTATATGACTCATCATTCAGAAACCTTTTGAAGTCCCATACCAGAAGTAGGAGAGGAGGAAAATCCCTAACTTTAACCAGTATCCTGTCATCATCATTAAACAGTTTTAACAGCCTGAAAATCTTGCTGGTGATAGCAAGATCTGTTAAGAGAGGAAAAGCATGAACAAGGAAATGCATCACAGCAGAGCTCTGGAGCTTCATGACAGGAGCATAACAGCATAGTTAGAATGGAAATTCAGCTGTTTCTTTCCGCTTTGCAAATGTTTAGGTAAGTTTCAAATGAGCAAATATGGGAAAATTAGGAATCAGCTCTGCACTTTTATGTCCCACGGGAACTTTGCACTGATTTAATTCAGTCACAAAAATTTCAGATACTGAAAATAGCACATCCGCTTAGTGACAGGACAAATTGTTCCCAACATTCATCTAAATTAGTAATTAATACAAAACCTATTAGAAATAATTATTGGATTTAAACTAATTAGGACACTTGGAGTCAATGTTGTGACTCCTTCTCTCTCTGTGTCCTAAGCTCTGAGGACTTGGAATTTTAGGTATGAGCAATTGAAATTCCAGATTTATTTCAAAAACACCATCCATATAGTCCTGTATCTGAGGGACTGTAGACAGTGAACATGAATGACTATCTTTAACTACTTGGAATAACAATTCTATTCAACACCTCATGCTTCATGTATCAGCCACTGCATAGCAGCTCTTTGATAGTGGGGTATTTTTTTTGGTAGAAAGCTCTTATAACAAATTTTGTATCACTCAAACTAACTTCTTTATTCAGACTTTTAATCTACAAAGGTTATTCTTATGCTGCAGCTTATGTGGTCACTAAATCCTAGTGATACACTCACCAGCCTGGGTTCAATGGCAGTGGAAGAGTCAGAAGCATGCAACTGCTATCGTGTTTATCAGTTTCTATTGCAGCCCTCACTGAACTCCTTGGCTATATGGACTTGCAACAAAAGCCTTCTCAACTGTGCCTGCAGAAGCAGTTTCATATTTGATTGCAGTATAGATGTGCTACAAATTATGGCCCTACATGTATTACATTTATTCACTTACTTTCCCGTTCCTTACATATGTTAAAGTTTGACGAGACAGAACATGACATAGACAGTGTAACTTCACTTGTCAGGGAAACCTTCAGGCACAGTCTTCATTGCACAGAAGATAGATTAAAAACATTCTCTTGAGGTTAAGCAATGACTCTAGAGCTGGTCAGCAGAAGTCAATATCACCACCAGAGTATGACAGATAATCATGAGGATAATTTGTGTGTACATGTGCCAGATTAATTTTGTGGAGACAGTTTACAGAGGTAAACCATTATACCTTACATGATTCTCTCTTTGCTTCAATTTTTTAATATTGTGATGGGATCATCTGCATTATTTAGTTAAGCTGATTTACAGGGAAGTCTTCTGGAAAAGACAATGGATACTAGCATAATTTTCTTGAAGCAATTAGTTACTTTTCCAGTTAAACTGGATTAAACAATCAGAAGCTTCATCAATCAGAGTACATAAAAGCATGATCAAAATATTTCTTCAGCCACAGACATAGTACCAAATTTGTGGGACACCAACCACTAACAAATCCAGAGCCTTAGATGTGGCTGAAAGTGAACCTATGGACATGGAAGGCCATGAAGCTTCTCCATGAATTTGAAGCCCAATTCACTGCTCAAAGCCTGGGTAAGAATCTCTCTGCATTGTGTTTAATATGGAAATTCAGGACACTCCTGAAGATCTGCATTAAACAGACTTTAAATTTAAAGTCAGCAGTAAAAATTTACTGCTGTAACATGTGGACTGTCACTTTTGCCTTAGTGAATACAGCCAGTATGCAGCTGGCATTGGTAGGGGTCTTTACTGACAGTACCACTGACTCCTTCTGGGGCTCCTGGGGACAGTGGACAAAGCTAAGCTGTGGTTGGCACAGCCCTAGGAAGCCCAGCTCCAGGGGAGCATGTGTTGAGCATAGCCTGGAAGACCCTCAGGCTATGCTTAACAAGAACTTTAAGCTGGTGTAACCCTGCACTGCTGCAGAAAGACTCCATGCACTTTTCTCCTTCCTTTAGCTACTTGTTCCTGTTTCCCTTCTCCCATCTCTTCCCTTCTGCTGGAGCAAGCAAAACAGGTCAAAGAGCTGGCCTACACTTAAATTAACACCAGTAAAGAAAATTGTTGCTTTTCAACTGGATCTGCTCTGGTTTGACAGTTTACCAAGTGGCTGAAATGGTGCCCATGCAGGTGCAAACAGAGGAACAGCACAGGGACTGAAGGCAGCAGCTGAGCAAAGGGAGTACTGATAATGCTGGCTTGAAGTATCCACTGAATTCAACCTGAGAGCAAAACCAGGCATGAGGCTGAACTGACAAGTTTGAAGCTAGCAAGAAGAGAAGTCTTGCAACTCCTCTTTCTCCTCCACCTCCACATTGCTGTTCATAAACATGTAGTCCCAATCTGTGCCTTATGCCAACCCTGGCAACCATTGGGAACCTCACAGACTGGATTCAGGTCACCAGTTTAGTAAAATCTCTCCATTTTTTGTGAAGTTGGTTTTCTGACAGCTAGAAATGGAACTGATTTACTGACAGGTCCCATTAACTCCTGCCCGAAGTGGGGGGTGAGGATCTGGGGAAGCGTTCAGTCAGGGAACAGTGGGAACAGGAAGACATGACAGCCACCTCATTCTGCTGGTGTTGAGTTGTGAGGTTGGTTACAGACACTTTGTGCTACAGACGCCCTTCAGATCTCAGAATTTGGCTCAAACTATTCCTACTTCACTGTAAACCCCACGTTAGTAAGGATATGACCACAGATCGCTCAGAGAGGTGGTGATGGGATGAAGAAGGGGGTAATCACAGGACATTCTGAGTTGGAAGGGGCCCACAAGAATCATAAACTCCAGCTCTTAAGTGAATGGCCTGTACAGGGAACAAACCTGTGACCTATGGCATTTTTAGCACCATGCTCGGTCCAGATGGGCTCTAAAGCCTTGATCTTCCCCAGTAATGAGTATTGGCACCTGCTGTAACTAGAGCTCTTAAATATATACTTAAAGGTAAATCAGAATATGAGTTCAGTTAAATCAGCATAAAGTATCTTGATGAGGAGGCGTTTCTTTCTTTAATTATGAGTTTTCTACCTCTACTTTAAAACAACTTTTGCATAGGCTCAAATGTTCAATTACATTGGAAAAGATATAGAAACAGTCAACATCTGTTGCATTTCATTTGAAAATTAAAACAGCAGTGCTGAACCTGAAGGGCAAGAAATTTTGCAGTGTTGCACTTCAGACATTAATTTCCCACATAATTTTACATATGCTTACACTTGTTTCTCATGTATAAAATTGAGAGCATGAAGAAGAAAGGTGAGTCATCAAAACATGAATGGCCAGTTCTTCAATCACAGGTAACAGATAAAAGCGCTATTTTTTATATCAATCCATTTTCAATTTTTTATAGTCTGCTTGTAAGCTTAGCTAACATAAGTATTATCTTGGATGCATTTTTTGTTCACTTTTTCTTTTAAAACATGACAAAGAATTACAGAATTCCAGGCATGACTAGAAAAGATGAAGCTTTTTAAAACGAGTTTTCCCCAGCAGACATTTATTTCATTCCTTTGTGAGGAAAAAGAAAGATAACTTTGAAAATCCATTACTGACAATACAATCAAAATGTTCCAAATACAGCCATTACTAGGTAAAGACATAATATTCTTACATTCAGGAGAGAATGTGGGGGAGGAGCAGAGATTTTTTTTTTTTTTTGTTGGCTGTTTACTTCACAGCTTTGAAAGTTCTTTTTGTTCCTGGCTTTATTGAGAACATGGGGGAAAAAAAACAACTGAGAAGCTTCAAGTTACAAGCTTCAGAGAGAATTTACAATAATTTAGGGTCAAAGCCATAAATACAGGTCTTGATAAAATTACATGTAAGTGAGAAGGAGACTTCTTTGGAACCCATGGGTCACAGGACCAAAGAAATTTCTACAATCCTTGCTTCTCCCTGCTTAAGAGAAAGATGTAGTTAAATATAACTTGGCCATTGCAAATATTTTTTAATTGCCATCAATTCTGTTTGTCTGCTGCAAAAAGAACAATTCATATTTCATTTATTTATTTACATATAGTCTAATTGACTTGTACCATAGTCATAGTTTTGGCAGCACTTTCTCCGGGCTACCTGTTTTTGATAATGTCCAAAATCCCAAAAAATTCACTTAGTGGTCCTAAATTTGTAAAAAGACATGGAGACCTCTATAGTTTCTACAGAAATACTATCTGGTGTTTTGAAGCCAAGAAAATTCTGCTTTGTAATATGATAGGTTTAAAAACCTATTGCAAAAATACAAAAATAATATATATAATAAATGAGACTTACCACAACTATATATCGAGGCCTAAATTGGATGGTTCCAAACAAACCCAAAATGACAACTATTATTTGTAGAAAATTGCCAAGGATAGGAGCCCACTGGAAACCCAGGAAGTCAAAGATTTGTCTCTCTAATGCTGCCAGCTGTAAAAAAACACACAAACAGAACATCCACTTTTTAATGATGGGTTGGACAGAACACTTGACATTTTCTTATTTGCATCAGGCTTCACCAGCAAGTGAGCAAAGCAATGCAAATCTTGTTATTGCTTCTGAAATACCATCATGCTGCCTCCCATCCCCACGCCTTTGTTTTCTTATATTTACTCTCAACTAGATTCGACTGCAAGTTCCTCAATCTGCTCCTAAATGCCCGAAAGCGGAGCAGGCCCAGACAAGTCCCAGACGTGGCCACTGTGAACCCAGGAGTTCCTTAAAGCAGGAATTAAGGAAGACTGCTGGGAGCTCCTCACTACCCAAGGCACAGACATAGGCTCAGGGGATGAAAGGCAGTAGAAAATGTTGGAAGACCTCAGAGCAAACTGCTTCAAATCCAACAGCCAAATGAGCCATCTGTGCTCTTCAAAAGCTGCTATGTTACTCTGGGCAACTACAAAGCAGAAAGCAATGGTGGCAGAGCCTAATAGCTCTCTGTCCAGTGTCCTCATGGCATTTTGGGTCTGGATTTAGTTGGGTGTGGAAAAGGAGGAAGCTAAGAAACATCAACCTTCATCTTTGCATCAGCATGTGGCTCTTAGTTACTTCTGCATCTCTGAACATTAGGCAAAAAAGAAAAATGAAAAGCCAGATATAAAATTCTTCTGCAAACACATTTGCCACTCATTTTTGACAATTCAGTCCACTGTTCTAAACATAGAAAAATCAACTTTCTTAGCAGCATATTTATTGAAGTTTAAACTTAGTTCAATATTTTTGCAGCTGTAGCAAGATACTCTTGAGCAGCTAAATAGAAGCCCACTGAGAAACAACTGAGTTTCTGTGCTTGCTAGAATTTATTATCTACTTGATTTTGCTACATTGTTACAAACCCTAAAATTTACTGAAATATGCACTTACAATATTTATAACTGAGACAGATGGAGCAAGCATGGCTCTACGAATACCAACCAAAGTATTATCATATGTGGGTATTTCACATAAACCATTTCATTTTACACATTATGGCCAAATTCAATCTTCATCTGCAACATGGGTCTAGGTGTCACTGAGAGCAGAATCCATTTTTTCTGTACAAAAAACCTCCCTTATAGCAGACATGAAAAACACATTCTCCATGCTGAGGTTAATAAATATGATAAATCTAAACAATGAAATTAACAAAAGTTGAATCATCAACTTGGTGCAGTTCCTTTGCAGTCAGTGGAGTTACATTGACTTTTATCAGCTAAACATCTGGCCCAGCATATATAAATGGAAAATCAGACAGTACAATACAAGGGTGTCCCAAATCCCACGTGCAAGATGGTAAATAAAGAGTTTTGAAAGCTCTTTGGCAGAGGCAGAACTTACAGTTTGTGGTCTAGCAACAACATACTGAGTCCTGTATCATACAGGAAGGCATTTATGACATCCATGACCACAGCCAGAGACCTTTTCTATCCTATTACAAGTGGAAATCTTCTGGTCAGCAAAACAGCTAAAAAATTCACAGACCACCAGTTTTCAGAGACAGTGTGTCTTCTTCCTGGAGCCCTGACATTACCAAGCAATCAGAGGATGGATCTGTCAAATCAGACTAGGATTTACTTAGTGCCACCTCTGCCCTGACATTCATTGAAACTCTCCTGCAGCTTTGGTCTTCACCTGCACCAGTAAATTGAGTGCGTCCTATCACACTCCCAGTACTGATGGCAGTTGGCTTAGGATTATTTCCATTAAAGTGTCCTTGGCTCTGAAACAGGGCAGCTGTGTGCAAACTAGATACTTACCTACTCAAAACAGCCCTTGGCCACGGATGAACTCTTTGGGAAGACCACTGGTCACAATAACCCTAGTTAATGTGACAGAAAACTCTAATGGCTCACTAACATTCACAATGTCACTGCCTGGCTTCTTCCCCAGGCACAAGAATGTGGTGGTGTAGGGAGCAGGGAGCTTACCCAGAGTGGGTATTGAGGAAATTCACTTCACACTGGTGGGTCACTGGATGCCATTATGCAGTTTATGTAGCTTTGAAACACCTAGAGCTATCTGAAAGACAAAAGCCTACAGCACAGAGATGAATGAAGCTGTTTAGTATCTGTCCCTTCTTAAACTGACCCTTAAACTGACCCTTGGGGTAAATTTTCAGATCAGCACCTTAAATGTCTGGAAAATGTAATACTGGAACATAAACAAATACAACCACTGCACTTTGCCACCAGACTCATGCTAAAAGGCTTGTTGGTGTTCAGCTCATGCCTAAAAGGGATCAGATAAAAAGTTTGCCTTCATGTGCATCTCCCTGATATCTGCCAAGCAAGTTCTGAGCACATCCATCAAGCAGGTGTGGGCTCCCACAAAATAGCAAAGTGGCCACAAATATATTCCCAAAGATGAGGGTGCACATGTGTATATTCACCACAGACAGAGTTACACATAAAATAATTATTAGTCTTTCCATGGATTACTGTGGTTAAGGCACGCACCACAAACACAGAGAAATAAAGTTCAGTTTCCTCTCCTACTGCCTACTGTGGTATTCATTCCTCTCCTCCCACTTCCTGTCCTTTAGGATACCAAGGGAAAGAGCTTCTCTTTGAAGTTGTGTAACAGGCAAAAAATAAAAATTTGTATTTTGCAAGTCAAAAAGAGAGCACAAGCAGAAACAGGAGTGTACAGTCTATTGCTTATGGCACTTGTACAAAACTGGGAGAGTTGCTTTGGTTTCTTGCCTGCAGGGCTCACTCTTTATTTTATATACAGTGACAGCATAAAACCACTGAAGGAGCCCTGGAAGCAGGAGCATACAGTACCATTCCTTCCTCATTAAGAAGTGCTTTCACCAATCAGGCTATGCAGAGAGACCTTCCTGAACAGTTAAGTCTCATTTATTTTGCTCGTCACCAACACAGAGTAACCTGTCTCATCCCCAAAGCCCACAGAATTTATTAGCAGGGGCGGCGGTGTGGGGGGAGATGGGAATCTAAAGAAAAGAAGGAGGTAGGAGGCATGTCCTTCCTCCTCAAATTTCTACTGTCTTCTAAATTGTAACACCTTGCAGGCAACACAGGTAGAAGTTAAAAACATAATAATTCATGATCATAGCTGAGGAAACAGATTAGGTTTTGTTTCCTTTATACCATGAGCAATATGGACTGAATAGAGGAAACATCTGAGTGCTGCTGTTCCTATGTCTATTATTTCACCCAGCAGCAGTGAAGGCCACAAAGTTTTTAGCTCTGTGCAAATGAAAAAGTAATCCCTAACACAGGCTGTGATTCAAGTAATTGACAGGACAGGAATCATCAGAATAAAGGGAAGGACACAAGCAGCTGTGCACATTTACAGGCTGGTTTTGCACAGATATGAAGAGCCCATACTGTTGATGTTTGCCCAAATCCAGAATCTCTGTAGCCATCAGTGGCCACCAAACTAGCCTTAGATTCTGTGAAAGATGGTTTCACTTGGAGTTATGTGCATGTGAGTACTTAAAAATATTACACCAGAAACATTCTGATTATAACGAGGCTGTTTTTCTCAACAAGAATTTTCTTTTACTCAGCAAGAATTTCTAATTCCCACACAGATTTCATCACCATTTTCAGATTCTCTGAAAACAGCCTAAAAACTGAAACCTAAAGGGAAGGGAGAGGTTCCCAAAATGAGCTGGCTGACCTCCCATTGCTAGAAGACAGATAATCAGTTTAGTAGGGCAGAGGAGCTTGAGGCTGCAGCTGGAGTATGCTCAATGTGACTGGGATCCTCTGGGGGTTTACTGTCATACCAGTTTGCTACCATGTTGGGAAAGGCTGCACCTCCACTACTTGTGACAACTAAGGCAACAAAGTTTACAAAATGGTAAATTATTTTTTCATACTCTTTTTTTAAAATGAGTAACATAGAAGTGGAATGAAAACCCAAACCTTTCTTGCAAATTAAAGAGGAGGGTTTGTTTCGGCAACTTAAATACTAGGTGTATGTTTAATGAAACCTGTGTCCAGTTGAGTGAAATATTTTCATGAGAACTTATAAAAATCTATCAAAGTTGATGGGAAATAACATTTTCTTATCATAACAACACTTGGAAAAGGATACATGATATTTCTTATTACTGCTGGCAAGGGAGCACTTTGTTATTTAGTCATCATCATCACTGACAATTTTGTAATGCAAAGTGCATGACTCAGGAGACCAGGACTAGCAGTAAAATGCTCTAGTGGGACTGTAGCACTTCACTTAATGAAGTCTTGGGTTTTTACCTCTTTGTTTCACTGAGTCTTCCAAACATTTCCCATTTCCCACTTCCTGCAGAGCACAAGAAGAAGGTGCTAAGCTGCAAGATGAGGCTGCAATGAAGTCACTCAAGGTGAACTTTCTCTTCCAGCCATGCTCGAGCCCTTTTGTATTACAAGCAGCAAAAACTTCAGGAGAACTAACATGTTTGAATCCTGAGCTTCTACATTTAGAGGGGTCAACCAGATGTGCAACACAATTGGAACCTCCTGAACAGAAAAATCAGCTTAAGGCAAAGGAGTAGCAAAATAAAAGGTGGTCATCAGCAATGCTGCATAGGATCTGCAGAAAGAAATCACCAAGATGTTCCTAGTCAATAGAGAAATCAAAAAATATTTTTGAGCAAAGGTTTAAACAGGGTGCCCTGTGGATTAAACCCTCCTCTAAATTCTCAGGTCCTATTATACTTCAAAATATGTATCAGAAGGTGTCTGAGTGATGAGACACCACAGCAGAGTTACAAAGTCAACTTTTCAAATATGTGTTAGAAGTCAATTTTCTCTTCTGTCAGAAACATCATGGAAAACAGTCAGTTTTATATTTTAATGGAAGTTTTATAAATGACACGTTAGTTTGAGATTAATAAATAGAACCAAATCCATAACAGAAGTCATTGCATCAAGATGAAGAGTTTTCATATGTAACAGATCATTTCATACAAGAAAACACCTAAAAGTGGCATGATATAAACAAAAGATTATAAAATTGCTACATGTAAAAATAAAAGGTTAATGATACAGCTGCAAATTTGATACCCTACAAATTACTAAATTTAAAAAACCGGGAAGTATAATCTACTTCGCATTTGATATTAAAAAGTCGCTTCAATCTGTCCTGTAAAACAATCTCTAGAAATTATAACAATCAGAAAAGTATCAGTAATATATTTAACAAACTTGTATTTAAGAAATCTAACAAAAATCATAGAAGTAAATATTTAATAACTGGAGAGTTGTAAAACTGTATAGCTTTGAAATTTTTTTTGAAATAAAAACAATTTTACAAGCTAGGAAAAAAAAAGGAGAATAATTATGACTCCACAAATTAACACTTACTGTTAAAAATGGATTCAGCTTTCAAAAATTAAAATAGTATACAAAAAAAAGATTAATCAAAAAATTACAGGTCATAGTATTCATTTTCTAAATTCAGGTCAAGAATTATGTGAAACATTTGAATTATGCATGTAAGACTCTGCTAATAATTCTCACAGGAGAAGTTCCAGGGTACAGCACATCATCCATACTAACTGCTGCTCCTAAGGATAAAGATGTTTTCTTCAAAATTCTCATCTTCATCTTATGGTCATAAATTTAATCTGTGGCCTCAGGAAGAGTTTTCTGGACATGATGAACCTCTGAGGACTGTTCTTTTTACCATTACCACTGTTTCCAATATGCTGTGCTGAATTACAGTTTAATCCAGTCTGGCAGATGCAGCTGTTAAAAACTGAAGTGGTTCCCAAGCTTTCTTCAAAGAAACTCCACCTGGAGCTTTAAGCGTCCTCTGTTCTGAAGACCCAGGATACCTTTGCTAAACTCAGCAGTGTGATCACCTTTCCTCACAACCTATCCTCTCATCCCATCCCATCCCATCCCATCCCATCCCATCCCATCCCATCCCATCCCATCGCATCGCATCCCATCCCCTCCTCTCCTCTCCCTCCTTCCTTCTTTTCTTCACTTCTCCCTTTCTTTGTTTTTGCCCAGATTGGTGGCACTCCCAAAAAGTTACAAGGAAGAGGGCAATGGTGAGGCAGGAGAGGAGCAATGGGAGCCTCCTACACCACCTTGTAGCCTGTGCATTCAGCTGGAATAGACAAGACCTTGGATCAAGGTCATTCTTGGCACTAGCCACATTTGACTTAGAGTCTGTCTTCACATTCCAGGGCTCTTAGGTGTGTATTTCTTTTTTCCTTGACAGATGCTCCACTGAGAAAATATTTTTGGAAAACCTTGGGGCAAACACTCCATGTTCACATTTGGAAAATTCGCACTTTCTAATTTAAGGGGAAAAGACATCAAAAAGCTGCCAAGCTACTTTGGATAAAACCTCAGCATTGGAGTGTAAAAGATTGTCTTACCACATGCTAAAATCCAGGATTTCTAACAGGAAATTAACAGGCGATGAAAGAAAAAGGTTAAAATAAATAATTAAGTAAATTATTTAAACAAGTTGCATCAAAGACTGATGGTAATGCATAAACTACTTATTAGACAATTTTTACACTCCTGCTGTGATTTCAGAATTTTATCAACAGGCTTGACTTCAGTGAAAGGAAGATAAGACTTAACACAAGAGAAATGCCAAGTTTTTAATGCAGGGAGACCATTTAAACCTGAAGTGGAAGGGAGGTGTGGCTCTTAGCTGAAGAAAGAGTCTATTTACTCTATTTAGAGTCTATTACTGCTATTTAGCAAGTTACTGTTCCTCAGCTAAATATTACAGCCTCCTTATCTGTAGCTTATCATCTTTCAATAGAGGCTTCATTACCAAAGATGAGTCTGTGTCACAATTAAACATTTAACTAAGATCACTTCTTCATAGCTTTGGTGACAGTTAAAGGAATCATCTGACTACAGAAGAAACTCTCATTAGGTTTTTAATGATCTACATTCACTTGTCCAGGTGAAATACTAGCTTTTAGATGATTGTAAGATGGCAATCCCTTATAACAGCTCACTAAATACATTTATAAGACTGTGTGTCATGGAGGTTATTGAATGTCAGGAAAGATTCTGAGTAAATCACAAACATTTACAGAAAGTTCAGTTTAATGGAGCAAAAGAGAAACTTAGCTTTCTGACAAGTAATTGTCAGAGAAGAAAAAAAACCTGATGATCAAAAGTGCCTCTGCAATGGTGGTCAGACAGATAGGTAATTGGCTGTCAGCTGAGTAATTTTAAATAAAATATAAAGCAAAAGAAATACAGGTGCTGAAGGAGCTTGATAAAAGAGTCATAGCCAAGATTAGTGAAGGCCAAAGCATAAAGTCAAAGAAAAGAAAGGCAGGTTCAATAAAAAATATGTGGTCTTTTTAAGACAGCCTGTGATGCTTTTCAACAGTGAATGCTATTCTTATTCAGCTGTTCAGCTCATACGGAAAATACTCAGAGCTAAGTAAAGATCTTCCCACCATGCTGGTAACTCCATTGGTGAATGAGTTCAGTGGAGGGTGATGGTAGTTATAGCACATAATATTGCTGAAGACATGATATTTTAACAAAACAGTATTTTTTTTTTTTCTGAGGTGAAGGAAGTTTCACTCCTCAATACTTTACCAGTTTTTTCTTTGATAAATGCTTAAGAAAAAACACAGGTAAAGAGTGAGCAGTATATATTCAATGATTTTTGAAAGCCACTGCTCTAACATCTCAGAAGCAAACAACCCCACTAAATGAATAGCAAATAAATTGATCACATCAGATAATTTGAACCCTAGTATAAAAAGGAGAGCTGGTAAATGTCAGATCTTTAAAATCTATAAATGTAATTAGAATGTGTTGAAAAGATTCTTTTCTCCACACTTTAACAAGTATATACATATGCTTAATATCACTATTTAACATTATCAGACAGGCACAAAACAAAGGTAACTCTTAATAGACAGCTGTTTTCCTAATTATGTGTACTACAAAAGCCTTGCAACTACACCAATGATGTGTGGGAAAATTTTGAGTGATGGATTTGATATTATGTTATTATGTATTTCACCAAACTGAGCCCAGCCCTCCAGTTTTGTCTCTGACAAAGCTCACAGGAAGTCAAAAGAAGCCATGACTGCATCAAAGCTGCAGGATCTGCATCAGAAAGGCAACAGCAAATTATCTAAGCATCTCATCAGCATGAGAAGAACAGTTTGTTAATATTTATTCTGCAGGGTCACCTGACTGCAGTGATATAAAAGGTGGCATCAAAGAGTTCCAGATCCCAGTGCACCATGGGTGCCAGGGTGATATACCCGTGGCTGATGGCTACATCCGTACCAAACAGACCCCATAAAAATGCAGTTACAGCCTATGGGTAGCCACGATAAGGAAGAAGCCAGATATTGTAATAAAACCCCGTAGCACCAACTCGTTACAGCACAGTGATTTAAGATTGAATTTCAACCCTCCAATGAAGCTGTAACTGATCCCAAAACACTAAAGTCAAGCCCCTTGGCTGCTTGACCTATAAAATGCTGCAAACAGCTGGAATGAACATGCTTATAATGGCATTTAAGACTCCCTTGGTTGTTTCATTTAAATGCCAATCCACATACAGCAAAAGACAGTGTAAGACATGGTTATAGGTTAAAGATCTTTAAAGATCTCTATCTGACTATGAATAAAAAGGTCTGTGTCAAAACATACTAGAAAGAATGCAAAAGCAAATTACAATTTTCTTCTTTATCATTATATCAAGCTGCATATGTGGTGGATTTAGTCCAAAAGAAAGTTTTCATTTGCCACACCAGTATATCCCTTCCCATCTTCAAATGCTAAATTCTCATAATTGTAATGTTTTTTCATTTATTTCCACATTTGAACAAATTCCTTTACAGGCTTCCTCAATGCTCATGTTTAAGAAATAGTGAAGTACTAACTGACTAATGAACAATAGTGAGAACTGAACATATTTACTACTTCTTTGAATTCTCAAGGCATAGTAGGCAAGGTAAGGAGGTAACAGATTAGGAGGTAACTTGATAACAATGAAGCTGTGAGCCCTAGATCCCTCCTAGATACTGATGACTATGGGATCCAATTTAAAAAAGAAGAGAGAAAAATGAGAGAAAAAGAAAAAGCTGGGAACATATGCTGCAGGTTCTGTACCCAACCCATCCCCAGCATGAGGACTGTGAGGGAAGAGAGGCTGAGATGGGCACCCAGACTGCAAGGCAAAAGAAGAACTAAAATCCCTGTAAGGTAAAGAGGTAAAACAGTATTTAGAGCCTCTAGTAGATGAATGTCATCCTCCTTCTGGCCAAGTAAGTCTCTTTTATGACTCTTCAAAGCCCTCTAAACCTCTGTTTTAATGCAGCCTCCAAAAGAAGACAGAAATTAAACCAGATGGAGCTCTCCTTCCATGACTAAGGAAGATATATGTTCAGAGCAAACAAGGATCTGGACAAGTTGGACAATTAGTTCAAAGTGCAGATCTAACAAACTAAAAATGATTGATATGAGCTTTGGCATAAAATATCAAATGGCACAAATTGACAGATCTAGAGGAACATAAGGTTTCCCACAGGATGGTTCATCTTATGTTTAGTTTGTGGTTCCAAAAAGGCAGTGTATCTTCAATCACCAACTCTCTTCAGGCAAAACATAGTATTAAGCCAAGGCAGGCAAGTAATAAAAATCATGTGCTGGCTGTTACCCCTCATTTGAGCCACAGCACAGAGCCGATTTCCACAACAGGCAGGAGTTCAGATGTTTGCCTGGATAATCTTTCCCTTTTTTTCCCCTAAACACCTCTCTCCAATGCATCTCTCGAATGCCAGCCACACAAAAATAGAAGAACAAAAGACTGCTTATATTCAACAGATGCACAAGGGGGAAAAAAACAGTTTAGCACCAGCTCAGAAGTCTGATGACGTGTTTAAAAAGGTCCCTGCACTGCAGGTCATTCACTTGCTCTCAAATGCCAATTTCAAGCATAGTAGCAGCACTCATAGCTCCTTTCACTCTGTCATTGCATGTGACAAGATTGCATTGATGTTGCCACTGCACTGACAAGAAGACTCTGGTACTGGATCATTTCATGTTGTCATGTAAAATATAGAAATAGCCTTCTATGTTTACATCACAAAAACATCCCTCCACCTCCTGAGTTTTGTGGCAGAAAGAAGGCTTGGGATAGGACTGAAAAGCAGCATGACAAATATTTTGACCTCATGTTATCTTCAGTAATTTATCAATAAAGTTTATTGTATTAATAACTTCCAATAGAGGGCTATATTGGCATTTTTGTCTCATTAAGACATATTAATATTTTTTGATTAAAAAGAATGGGAAGTTTGAGATTATTCTCAAACATGAAAAAAGAATACTGTAGTTAGAGGTGGGTGACAACATAGCCATATCTTGCTTTAAATCTCACTCTTTTACATATATTCTAAGATCTGGCCATTCTCTTCTAGAAATAAAACTCCAAATTCGCATTGTTTTCTGTGATTTTGTAGCCTCCTCACACAGAATAGAGAATGAAATTCTCTAAGTATATCTATAACTACATGTATGGTTTACTAGAAAGTTGTCAACAGAAACACTCATTCTGGGAAATGATTGTTATAGGGCTACAGGGAAATAAAAGATGTCTTTTGGGTTGTTGAAACCAGATTGTCTGATACCAAAATTACCTCCATTCTCAACTTCTTTTAAGGAGTTTAATTTCTACATTACCCTGACCCTTCTGGAATGCCATTCCAAAATGTTGTCGTTCAAACAACACCTGTTTCACCTTGAATTCATCTTCCCTGAATATGTGTGGCCAGCACTCTTCTAGATGTACAGAGAAACTTCCACGTGTTCCTTTTCCAATGAAAATACACATTTTCATTTGGAATCAAACAAGAAGATCTTGACTTTGGCTTGTTACAAACTGGTAATTCATAGTTCATGAGAGAGAGGGATGAATTATAATCTGAATTTAAAGTAAGTATTTAGAAGTTGGGATGATACCTCTCAGGGTCATTTTAAAACTCAAAGGAATACACATAGAAGTGTAAAAGTTCTGTGTATATTATATACTTGGAACTCTTACATAAAATTAGTGTTCAAATTTTTAGTCTTAATTTTTTGCTCTGATTTTAAGAGAACTTTATTCATCTCTCAGTGACTTACTTCCATTTGCCTTGTTATTTTCATTTAGTCCTCCAACTTCTGCTTTTTCTCTATAGCAGTTGGACGGCAGTGGTTCAAAAAAGTTTATCTACCCTTGTCCTTGCAAACCACAGACACAGTAATTATCTCTCTTTACCTTCCCAATTCCTGCCACTCTCCACTAGACCCACTGCTGGTATTTCAGTATGCACTACAAAAAGATGATAACTAGTGATGTTCAGTGGAGCTCTTCACTTATCTCAGCAGTGGTCTCTCTATTTATCCCATCAGTCAAACCTTCTCCAGCAGCTCTTTTGTCCATTCCTAGCCACAGCCAAGACATACCCATACTTGTCAATTGTCTCTCAAAAGGCTTGGAGCAGAACAAACAAGTTGAGGGAAGCAGGGGGGCTACCAGAATTTCACAAAAGACACCAGTGCTGTTCAAAGGCTGGAGGTAATTATTTCTAATTATCTAGAGATGCTCAGCAAGACTACACTGGCAAAAGTGAAGACAGAGACTGATCTGAAGTCATGCAGTATAATAGATTACCATGATAGAAGATTTCTCCTTTGTATTTCAGAGCACTGATCCCAAAGATTTGCAAAATTCCTCAAGTGTTTGTCAGTTTGTGTTAATGCTATGTACGCAATGTTCCTACACAACTGAGGTAAGAACACAACAGCCTTAATTAGTTGCAAAGTGTTACACTTCTCTGTGCTGTGCTTTTCTGAGTCGTAGCACAATGTTTCTTCCAGACTACTTGGATGGCAAAGGTTGATGCTATGCAAATACCTCCCGGCTATCATCCAGAACTGTTCGAACTACCCCAGGAAATATCAAGAGATTAGAAAGTTTTACAGGACACCAATGTTTAAGTTAATGCATAGGTCCTACTTGAGTGTGAGTAGAGCAGAAATGTTTCATGGAATGGTAAAGGTTGGAGGGACCCCTGGAGGCCACTTAGTTCAAGCCCTGTGCTCAAGCCGGGCCACCTAGAGTCATTTGCCCAGGACCATGTCTAGATTACTATTCAATATCTCCCAGGGTAGGGACTGCTCTTTGGGAGACCTGTGCCAGTGCTTGGTCACCCTCACGGTAAAAGTGTTTCCTTTTTCAGTGCCTTTCCGTATATGATTTCTAGCTGATTCATCAGATGTGTTATGACAGTCTCTGGAAAAGGGGGAACTTTTAGAAAATACAAGGAACTCCAAGATATGTTTCTGTCTTCAAAACATGCTGATTTTGTTGCTGTGGCAGACCTGATACAACTAAAGCAGGATCAAATTTATAAACTTGAGCAAACTAGTTTCCATAAGGGGAACAAAAGAAGACTATAACAAGTAAGACACTAAGGCAAGTTTAGAGCAAAAGCCCTGGAAAAACTCTGAACCTGGAACCCTTGGTCTCATCAGTTATCCCAGTGAAGTCAATAAGGTTCTTTAGGAATGTATGAGCTACAGGACAACATAAATGATTGAATGGTAAGTCTGCTAAATGGTAGAACTCTCAAAATTCACCCTCAGCTCTACGAGATAAAGGAAGGTCTTTATAACTAGTCTGGAACTTCACTGCACTATGCAATTTTCTCTATTGAATCATGATGTTAACTTAAGGAAAATGAATGTCAGATGAATGAGAATCTGATTAGAGACACTTACAGTAAAGAAAACTGTAAGACCAACCAATCAACTGAAAAGTGAATTAAGCATAAAATATGGATCAAAAAATTAATTTATCTTGAGCATCTGTAGGAGGAAGACACTATTGCTGGCTTCATGGCTGGAAAAAATTACACTTGAGAAAAGCAGTCGCTGTCAGAAATCTCCAGCATTTCCTACCATAACTATTGGGACCACAGGCCACAGTGAGACTTGTGGAAGATACCATCTAGAGATACCTATTACAGGATTATTGAAGTTCATACTACTGACAGCACATGCTGTCAGTAGTTGGAACACTGGAATGCCATTTGTCCCCTCTGTGAGCAGGCCATTAAGCATGCCTGAGGACGTCTCCTTTGCCTGCTTTTCTGCAAAAGACACAAATTGAATGTACACAGTTTGCAGCGCCAGAAAATATTTTCACCTGCCCAATACGGATAAGGTTGGAAAGCATATCTCTACCAAATTTGACTTTACTAAATTCTATCTACTTCAAGATTTATATGATGGCAGATTTTTGTCTACCATTTCCCCATAGAAGAGGAGTTGGGGTCTTGAAATGTCAATAGTATGACTTAATTTCAAGATTCAGGAAAAAAAAAATTAAAAGTTATTCAGAATACTCCTAAATCTTATTTGAGCACAAATACTACCAAAAGTGAGAAATTATGATGACCAAAACTATGACTATCAAATTGGTATGTTTCATCTTTAGTATACTTGTGTGAAGGTCTTACTACTGTGAAAGTCATTCTTAAAAGTTAGTGAAAAAAAAATCTTTGAAAGATTGAATGGATAAAAATGTTACTTGCCTTCCTTCCTTCCTTACTCACATTTTATCTACCCAAAATAGATGGATTAGTACAAAATGTAAAGGGAAGCCTTTAAGCCCAGGGAAAAAAATTCCACTGCAGACCTTCTGCCTCATTTAATTTTACTGTGCAAGTTCAGAAAGAGAAGACCGTGGAGAGAAAATAAAGTGCTAGGTGTCTTTGTGAATACCAGTAACCACATTAGGCTGTCACACACTTATACATCCAGTGGATTTCAGCCACTGTAGACTTATTCATTCCAGCTTCATCTCCCTGGAGAGAGACACCTGTTTTCAGCAGGGCTAAGCAATCAGTCTATGACAGGAAGTTTTCAGACCCCAGGGAAGGTGTGCTGTAATCTCTTTTTTTATCATTGCTGGAATAGGCATAAAGACAAGGTGAGCCTGCCTTATCTGATGCCATGGCAAGAAATGATAAACATGCATTATTATCTTGCAGGAGCTCCAGAAAATCCACTGTCAGAAAAGAAACCTGTTTAATCCAGTGATTCAGCAGATGGGAGTTACATGGAGGAAGCTGATACAATGAAAACCTACCATATTTCTCCATGGGAGGCAAGTCCCCCATATGTCTCTTTTGTCTCATCTCCTTTGTAATTTCAGAGTTGGACAGGCTGCAAACATGTTTATTCCTGCTTCTGCCTGAGCTGTCACATCTCTCATTTTGTCCTGCCATAATGCTGCCTTTGCATATTCACACACTTCTCTAGGGACATGCTACCCACTAAATCCACAGGGGGTTTTTTCACTTCTTAAGGACCAAAGTGTCTCCTGTGTGCCTCCAACAAACTCTTCTGTGAACTCTTAACCATAATGACTGCTGCATTTTTGTATGACCTGGGGTATATCCTGTCATTTGGTGTATTAAGTATTTCTAATAGATTCCTAGAGTTTGGGGTAAACCATATACACCTTAAGGTGTTGGTAGATTTATGTTTGCCAAACAAAATGAACAGCAAATATATCGCATAAGTTATGTTTTGAGACTTAAAGCTCAACAAGGTGATTGTTTGTTCAGAAATATATCACAACATGGCTGCTTTGACCATTAAATGTAAACATTACAGATCTTTTATTCCTGGCCTTAGTTAAGAGTTGATATCTAGCTGTTCTGCTCAAGGGTTACTTTGGAGACAAATAGCAATGATGAATTTTAATGACATGCCTCTACTTTCACTGAAGAACCAAAGTGAACCACAGGAGCCAGGAAAGATGCTGTTTATATTGGTTTTCGTGCCCTTTGCACTCTGCCATCTGTCCATCCTTTATCCCTTACAAGAGAAATGTGGGGAACAAGATGTTGTTTCATGTTCAAGAGTCAGCTGCATAATATGCTAGAAAGGGATAAAATATTTCTTATTGCAATTCTTTGGTAAAATTAATTAAACAATAACCCTTTTTGATTGTAAATGAGCAATATATTTATCCTGACAGACTCTGACTGTCAAAATCCCCCCTAAAGCCCCTGTATGTTTCTTGTATCTTTTCCTAAAAATCTGAGCACTGTTACAGACAGGAAAATGGACTATCTAAGTATTTGTTCTAATTCAGTATGACCATTCTCATGTTCTTGAATGTTCTTGAAATCCTGGGAATAGGTTATTGCAATCTCTTATGACTCCTAACGCTATTGCAACTCAGTGAGATGAATAAAATAATCAACCTTTATCTCTGTCTTATAACTACTTACAAAATACAGTGAGAGGCTGTCATTACTACTTTCATTCTCCACTGTAAACTCATCAGGTTTCCTTCATTATAATGTATTCTTTTACAAAAGTGAGGAAACTCTGCTCTGATTGAAATACTGCTTGTATTCAGATGAGGTCGTGGAAGCATGCAAAATATTTATCCAGTAAATAGGTAATTTCCTCGGCACAAAAAAGGACATGGAAAAAAAACAAATTCACTTTCTCAAATGTAATTCAACTTTCTCATGGATTACTTGCTCATGGTAGTTGATTTCTAGATCCACTCTTAAAAATATCTTGCACACAAGTTGTCTCCAGGAGGCTTTAGATTTTCAAGGACTTCTACTTAATCTCATACTCCCTATTCCCCCTACCACTGGTAGACAACAAACACCAACTTCTTTAATGCTATAGAAACATAACTCTAAGATGCTGCAACACAGTTTGCACTTTTTATTTCAAGCTTATATCTTGGAAAAGAAGAAAACCACCCAAACGAGCAGTTGCAGTTTTGCACCACAGGCACACCAGAGAAAGCACAGAGTATTTATTCCCTTCTCTCTTTGGTAGTTTGGCTGTATCCTGTGTTTTAGTTCAACTTGCACTTGCACAGCCTTTTACTAGGCTTTCTAAGTTTTTAACATAATACACGCAATGCACTTTAAGATAACTGTTAGCTGTATTGCCAGTGAACACCTGTTCAACCAGGTAAGATGCCCATCTTATTTTTATTTTTTATCCAGAGTCAAAGCAAATCCATGTATTAAAAGCAAAGAATAAGTAAAAATGATAGGACAGGGATAATGTACAAGGCATGTATGTTCTCAGGTACACCATTAATCTTATTTCCATTTTGACTCCCTAATGATCCAATTTATGGTACATTTTCTCTAATCCTAAATACGGGATCCTACTTCTGATACACAGTATATAAAGTGCCTTGTGGTTTAAAAAATGTGCTTGTTCTGATAAGCACTTTGTACTGCCCACATAAAAGAATTGAATGCAGAGCTATAAAAATGTCTCCAAGCTCAACTATAAATTAAAGCTGTCACTTCATATTGAAAGCCTGGAGATGCTACATGGCTTTAGGAACACGCAAGGAACCATCACCTTTTTATCTTCTTTTTATTTTCACATACTATATTCCTGTCTTATTGCAAGCATTTCTTGGGGAATAATGATCTTCCAGTTTGTTTTTAGTGAGGATTTATTCTCATTACACAAACACAGGATTATACCACGAAGCCATGATTTCAATCATAAATCAGTAGAAAACGCTGAGTCTGCCTACTGAGAATACTAAATCATGGCTGTGATTTCTTTTACTGTTTGCAAAGTTTATGTAACTAGATTATGTTGTTGCATTACACTTTCATCCACATTCAGTGTTCATTTCCTTTTTTCCATGGCATTAGAAGTTACCATTTTGCATTCCTCATCCTAAATTTGTAGGAAGCCAGTGAAATAAAAACATATAATTTATATCAAAATGTTTCACTGAAGTCATTCAATCAAGTCTTTGAAAGAGCTGGATGCAAAACAGAGTTCTTTGATTTCTATTTCTAAGCATTCCCTTCAATATATCCCAACGTATCCAAACCCTTTTCTAATTATTAAGGAACACTCTTGTAGTTAAAACAAAGGAGACACTTACATAAAGCTGGGTATAATCTGTTTGAGAAAGCTGACATCAGACACAAAGTCAAGTCATGTAAGTTCATGCAAATGCCCAAATGTGCAGGGAGTTAACTCACAGAACGTATCTATACAAAGTGCATATATATATGTTAACATACATGTTTATGTGTGTGCATATATACATATGTGTGTGTATGTGATTAATTCAGTGTCCCTAACTCTTTGGATACACAAGCAATTATATAGAATTCATTCTGGAAGTCTGGCCCAATGACACATGCATTTTATCTAGATTCAAAATAGTTAACCTTTTCTGAATAAAAGAAATCCTACAAATGTTATAAATATGAAAATTATAATAGCATAATCATAGCATAATTTAACCCAAAAGCCCTTCCCTCAGAAAAACCACTAGGTACAGCAGAGGATGCACTCGTGTGAGGAGGGCAGGATTATGTCTGATGTCCTCACAGCAGCTCCCATGTTGGTAGAACCACCCAGAATAATCAACATGGTCCCCACACCAGCACTGAATCCAGTCAACTGCTGTGAGGCTTCTGTTCCAGGGGAAAGAACTGTCTTGTAACTTATCTCCAGCAAGCATTAGGACAAACTCACTTGTGTCAGTCGGTGCCCCACAGAATCCAAATCCTGGAGATAACCACACCAGGAGAAGGCAAATGTTGGGCAGGAGGTGGGGACCAGCTGTTCAGGGAGCCCTTTCTCACCACAGCTGCTTGCACCTCCAAGCAATTTCATACAGCTGCAGTCAGCTCTGCCAACAGGGTTTTCTGGCCCTGAATGACACAGCTATTGTAAAGACTGAATTCTTGCATCAAATACAACTCCTTAGGTATTTTCTAAGTTTATTTATCCAATGTATTTTTTACTCGTCTGTTTACATTTCACATTAACTTACTTTCAGAAACACTGTCAAATTGGCTCATATTTGGTAAATTCTAACCCTTTCTAAGAATTAAACTTCTGTATTTGAAATAAGAGTATTTTGAATTCAACAAAGTTAATGTACTAGAAGTATTCTAAAGTAAAAGATGACCTTCCAGTGATTAAATTAGGGTACAGCACTAATACAGCAGCAGTTTTTTCCAAGAACTTAATGTTGAAGCTCTTTTCCAAGAATTTAGCAATTGAAGTGCTTGCTTACAAACTTAAATATGCACTTTGATGTGATGAAATATTTACAAAACTTGCAAGGTCTGCTTCTGCAAATACAGTGGTAACTTGACATAAGGTAAGTACTCAAAACTGCCACATAAACTTTTCCTCAAATATGCTTTCTTTGACTGACCAAAAGCACTGCAATTAGCCTCGTATTACAAGATTGTTCAAGATTTTTTCTTGGCCAAAAGCACGTCAGACATAGTAAATTAGAGTTCTTCTCCCAAGAGATATGATAAATCAATCTTAAAAGCTACTGTAATGAAGCTCTTGTTTTTTAGTAGAAGTGTAAAGGTATCAGGACATCAGATCATGCTAGTTTTTTTAAAAGACTCAAAAAATAACTGAACAATCATGATATAACAGTCATAGAATTCTAAATACTTTGGAAGTTCAAGGCTTTTTGGAGACAAGAACACTAGAACTTCAATATTTATCTCTGTCATTTGCTACTTCCCTACCTTACTGTTCCTGTTTATCTTATAAATAATTATATTACATAATACTATGAATATTATTCTGTTGGTCATTGTTGAAATCTTTGGCATCACAGGACCCAAAGCACTTATCCAACCATTAGGAATTTAGCCTTTAAACACAATATTCTTAAACAGAAATCCCTGAGGAAGTGGTTACATTTGGAGAAGTAGAGATAATGTATTATTAGTGCATTTGAGGAATGCCATATAATTTCCATAGCACTTTTATTTCTTGATTGAAATTTCATAAGGTGCCCAATTAAGCACATTGCTAAGCACTAAATATAAATAATATAAATAATTTCCTTAAGACTCCTTCTAAACTATTATTATCCAACATCACCTCTCTTCTGGGAACTCCTTTGGTGTTCCAAAAAATGGTGAAAATGAAGATCAGATCCTGAGAGAATTCTTCACCTAACTCTTTCAAAACCTCTGAATGAAAGATAAATGCTCTTTTCAAAATGTCTATCATTTTAATATTTAGTACTAGGCATTCTCTCAAATTATCACAGGATCAAAAAAGGTTTTATCATCATTATCTTTTCAAACACCTCTATCACTTACTTCTCTCATTTTTTCCCCAAAATGGAGAAGAAATACTAAGAGATCACTTCTGTCATTTATACATTTTTAAGCAATTTGACTATTCTATCATTGCTCAAGAGATCTGCATCAATGTTAAGATCCTTTTAGCTTCAAACACATTAATACTTATTTCTGTGCTCAATTTTCATTGCCACAGTTTTCTTCAGTGCCCTCTTTTGATGATTTTAGCAATTTTCTGACACAGATGCATATTTTTCTGCTACATACTGGAATATGTATTGATCTTTTCCTGATGTACTTTCATCTTCCTTTCTATGTATGTTTAAATGTTACCATTGGTTACAATAAATTTAATTTTTTTCGTGTTAACATAAAGCTAAGTGAAGTGGCTTATTTCTTGAAACTGACCTTCATTTTTTGAGTTTTAAGGGAAAGCAAAAGGAAGACAAATTTTTTCCCAAGGGCTAAGATGTACATTCTGTGGTTCAGACAAAAGCCCAGTAAGTTCTATAATGTGACCACTCTATAGCCATTTGGGTTTTTATATATTGTAATATATTAAACAAAGGAAGTGAAACTGCAGACTTTCAGTCATTTCTAGGTATAGGGTCTTGGTCATCACAGCATATCATAAACTTAGATCTCTAGAACATTTTACAGAAATGACTAATACTTGTAGAATTGTCAAAATCTATTCTGCCCTGTGATTTCATAAAATAACTGCACACGCAATATACTAGAACACTACAAAGATACCGTGCTTTGGTCTTTCCTCATTATGATCCCGCTGCATTTCTTAAGGAAAATGAGGAGAAATACTGGAAAAAAATCCCTTTATATAAAGCTACTGCTCCCTCTTTCCTTTTCAGGCAATTTCCTTTATTCCATATTAATTCCATATTAATTTATGGCTACAGCAGGATACCAATCACTAATCAATGAGGAACCAAGCTTTTGGTTGCCACAAACTGCTTTATGCTAGCAATAATTCTGGTCTTATGTTTTATTGTGGACCTCACGACACAGCCCTAGGGGAACTAAACTACTACAAAATCTCTGCTGATACGAGTATATGTGTACAGAAAAGGGCAGACAGGGTGAATAATAAATAGCTGCTATTAAAAAAGTAATATTTAACACTATGAGATGTAAAACTATAGGTTTCAGAGCCTATATTTTAAAATTTTACTGCTCTGCTTTTTTGCTGCTATTTCCATGGAAATGCAGTAAAATGTCAGACAATATTTACTAAGCAAGTATCTGAATCACGGTTTAGAAAGAGGACAATAAATGAGTTGAAGGAAATACATTACAGTCAAAGGCCTGCATTTCAAGGGAATTATTCTTCACCTGATATAAATTATGAAAAAATTATAGGACCCTGCATTTGGTCCAGTATCTGTAAAAATACCATATTTAAATAAATTGGTCCTGTCTCTATGATATAAGAGAAATCATAGCTAGTGATGAGACCACGATAAAATATCTAATCCAGAAACCAAACCTAATGAAAGGTCCAGTCTCAGTTCATTTTCCATCAGAAAACAGAATAACCTCATTTATTTACAGGTTAAAACAGAATGTATTAAAGTTAATGGAACACTTGTGTTTGTTTAAAGATATAAACTCCATCAGCAATAAGAAACTTTATGCCAGCAGGCACCACTTGAAATTAGTTGTACCCCCGGATTTCCAATTGGATAATTGGGGTCAAAGCCAAACAGATGACACCTCTCTTTCCTAATGCCCTATGGTGAAAATAAGAAGTTCTGTCAGATTGGAAGAATTGCCTAGAAGTGAGACCTCACAACAAAGTCATGCTGTGATGACAATATCAAGCAAAATGCATCAAGACCACTCCCCACTCCATGAAATAAGTCAACACTACTGTTCTTGACACTATTTCTCATATATTTAAATAAGTATACGGTGTGATGATGAAGAAAATGGAAAATAGTTGAAGTCCAAGATCCCTCTGGTGACTGAAACAACATTTTGTAGCAGTTGACACGTCCAAAATGTTGTGGGTTGCTGAAAATCCTTTTACCCTCTCCACAATTGCACATTCTAACTTTGGCATGCCTAGAATTCCCACAAAAGAACACCTTCACCAATAAATTTTAATATCATAAACACTTATTATGAGAATTTATGGCATACTGCTTGGCATACCACCATCCATTACAACTAACTCCTATTTGTCAGTTTGCAGAATTACTAATCTGGTGCCGGTTGAAGAAACGAATATGAGCATATTAATCTGTTTCCTACAATGGCATCAATGAAGGTGGAGTTGACAGAGTAAAGGACTGTTATTTGGTGGGCTCTGATTGCAGAGAACTTTAACTCTATGCTAATCCTGATGTGCAATCAATGCATTTTAATTTGACTTTATATACTGGAACAGCTATTCAACCTGAGCATGGTGTGTGTCCCGTATGTATCCATTTGGAAAATGCCAGGATGTGCTTGGGAGTGGGTGTGGAACAGTCTCAATTTCCTCTAGAATGGGGAAGATGCTCTTTGGAACAAAACAGTATAAATATCACAGTTGTAATGCTGAAAACCTTTAAATGGAAAGCAAAACAACTTGAAAACCCTCAAGCTCTAGTTTGGCAAGCCACCGGAAGGGCATATGTTACAAGGAGATTTTACATTGTTGCACTCACTTCAAACTGCAGGGGTTAGCCAGAAGTTTTGGAGGTTAAACCAAAAGAACCACTCAAGTTGAAGGCTAATTGTGCTTTCTCTTTCAGCCCAGCTCTTAAATGACTCCTATTGGGCCATGTACTTTCAAGCAATTAAACTAATCCAGTAAGTATATTTCTGTGTGAATTTACAAAAGGGTTTAGATATGCCTATAATGATTCAGGGATAATATATCTAATCTTATGGCACAGTGACACAAGCTATTAACCACATGAAGTTCTTAGCACCTTAGCTTCCCATAGTATGGAGTTCTACCCCTCTCACATGAACAAATCGCTGAGTGTTATTCGTATTGAGATTGATTCACTCATATATGGGAGAGGATGCTTTACATCATGGCATTATAACATAAACATGGTGTAAATACATTTTATATACTACACAGAATTGAGAATCAGTGTTTCTTTAGTGTTTTAGGAGTATGAGTAAGTTTTATTATCTCCTTTCTGCAAATGGAGGGGGGGGGGGGAACAGAAAAATTATGGGCTGCAGCTTTGTTCAAGCTTCATATGAGTGAAAGGAGATAAAAATTTCATCTTTATATGGTTATGAGAGAGAAAGATTCCAAATACGTAGAAAGCAAGTAAGGACTTGCATGCTCTGCATCAAATAAGGAGTGAGTAATATGAGAGCTTTAGCAGCTAAATGAAGCAGATGAGCAAGTGTACATTTATGTTAGGCTTTCTGTGCTGATGTTCAGTAGTTCTACTACAGACAGAGGTAAGCAGCTGATATTATCCCCCAAGAGCAAAAGGAAGGCAGTAAGCAATTATTCTGAATTGTGGTACGAGGCACAATGCCTCCCAGAGCTACTTGTAGGCTGATGCAATTTACATACCACTGTTTGCTCAGGCTTGTGCTTAAAAAACACTGTTTATCCAAGGTAATATTATCGTGCATGAGCGGTGAGGTCTGAAACCGAACAAGCTTTCTGGACTCATCATCTCCTTGCTTGCTTTCAGAGATACTCTGCAGCTTTACTGGTGGAAATGGAAGATCCTCTCCTTCAAACAAAAGCATTGGCTGAAGGAGCAGTGTTGTTTCTGGAATGCTGGTGGGAGACAAAAGGAGATGCGCATGCTGACTCTTATGGGACACTAGGAAGGGAAGAAATGGACCCGTCTTTGTCTTACAAACATGGAGATGGAAACGAAGCAAAATAGAAAATCTAACTCCTGAATAAGAACTTCTAGTATTTTAAACATTTTTCCATTTAGAAATACCATAATATTCCCTTGTTCCTGCCAGGATGGAAATTCCTCCAGGTTCCAGAGTCCTCCTGAGCTAACAGACAGAATGGGGTTGGGCGAGCAAGCAGGCACAGATGTAAACAGGCAGCAGTTATCTCATGTTTCCAATGGAAATCTCTTAGAGTTCAGTGGAAATATCTCCAAACAGTCACATTCAATGATTCTTTTTCATTTTTGTTTTCAGAAAAGTTTCAACCAGCCTTCAAAAATCCAAATGTTAATGGCATCAGCTTAATGATAGCTGGCTCAACCGAAATCTGTAGCTGGAATGTGTTAATATAACTCTTTGAAACATGTGAGAGAGGTGAAAAATTGCAGGTAGGAGAGTTTGCTTATATAGAGATATCTGTCTATATGTAAATAGATCAAAAGGTAAAGGTTGTAGCAAAGATGGCATATGACACTAACATGAAAACTTATTTTATATATCTAATGTATATTTTCCTTTGGAAATAATTTAGACAAGAAGACTTTTTAAAAAAATTATCCTGTGGCATTGTCCTTGAAATTCCCATTTTTTTTATTTTCAATTTTTCATAAAAGAAAAGCAAAATATAACCATAAGCAGACTATTTTCTCTGTTTAAAAAGCAGGTCTGTTTCTGTAGTCTGATACACAAAATTTGAAAAGTCCAGACTTTGCACAAACATAATGGCATGTAAATTAACTTAGATCTAGAAGAAACAAGAATGCATTTCATATAAATTATTTCATGTTTATACATTTCATATAAATTATTGAAGAATCCATACTGTGATATAGGTGTGCAGTTTAGCAAACTATACAGTTTTAGACAGAAACAGTTGTAAGCAAATGAAGGGAACAAGCTAAATTAAATTAGAATAGGTGATCTGGGGTGTATGTAGGGCCAGCCTTACAAGGCATTCGAAGTGAGCCCAGGTGTTACACTCATTTGACTCTCACCAAAATGTCACATACTGCTCAAGTCTTGCTTTAAAGACAGCCCATATTTCTAACCCTGCAGAAGCTGAAAAGTGAGTTGCCCCTATCCTATGGTTAATCAGAATCAACATCTTGCTACTAACGCAAGGAAAAGGTCACCCTGATTTTAGCCCATCACTGTGGCAAATCCATAGGAACCCCTTGTTAAGCATGCTTAAAACAATGTAAATGAGGGAAGAATTAAATCCCAGGAGACAGGTCCATTCCTGGTGTAAATATCACAATTTTGTTAAAGCAAGTGTATGTATGACAATACACAGTGAGTGGGAATTTGCTTACACGTTGTTTCCCGCCGCCTCCCCACCCCCAAGTAATTGTATCTTATATACATATTGTTAGTCTCCACTCAAAAAAACCCTACTAAAATAATCTGCTCTTTTAGTTAATTTTAGGACAGTAGAAGCTCTAAAATGAAGCATGTGGAGGAGAAAAGGGTAAGAGGATAAAAGAAGACTCAGAAAGTATCTCTCTTCATCGTTTCTCTTGCTCCTCATAGTTAAAACTATATTCCTCACCTGTTAAGACATAGTTGTATTTTTGCAATTACTTCCTTCTGTCAGGAGACAACCTGAGAAAAGACCTCATTGTCTCATTCTTTGAAACATACAAAACTTCATTACTAAGGTTGCTTCCTTCAGTTTAACCTATCTAGTGAAATTAGGCTGTCTACACAGGTTCCTAGTCTGCTAGAAGATAATCTTTTCCCTCTCCTGAGGTTCATGGTGAATCTTGCATAAACCATGCCTGTCTTAAAACCAGGTATTTTTGTTCATTTCATGATTAATTTATTATCAGTATGTCTGATTTCCTTTAAATTCTGTGGGTAATATTTGGAAATAATTTTGACAGTGCAGATCCTCAGCACAAGCTTTGCCAAGAGACTCACCATTGCAGCTCATTAAGATTAAAACCCAATTCGGTCTCCTTCCAGTTTCTCAGGGTTGTTATCTTGTGGGTTGTCTTGAATGTTATATCAAGGAAGTTCTATCTGAATAATGTCCTAAAACATCTACATTGTAAATAATAAATAACTGTTTCAAGCCAAGGGGATGTTCAAAATGTTTGTTTCAAACTAAGATCAACAACATCTCCTCAAAGCAAATCATTCATATGTGAGAGCAGGTCTATTATACAAATGCAGGATTGATTGGGTTGTCTCCCATAAAACCCATTGAGCAATAGTTATTTACTGAAGTAATCCAAAAAACAGCACTACTCTATGATCTGGAAACATTTTACGTTTTCTGTGTGCTAGACAATGAACCTTGGCAAGAGAAAAAAGTTAAAATTTTCTTGTAAACTCTGTTCATCAAACTCTTGCATAGAAGCACAGTATGCCCAGATAAACAATTAGACAGAAGTTCAAAATGTTGACTCTGCCCTCCACAGCTGGATAGCAGAAGAGCCTAAAATAATCATAAAAATACAGGGCTGGTGTTTCAGAGATGGTCCATAATGATTTAATTGCTGGGGATGCATTCAAGCGTCCCTTAGGTGCCTTAGCACATTAACTGTAAGTTTCTACAGGCAACTCTGAAACTTGAGCTCTTGCTCACTAGAAAACATACTACAGACAGAAAGTGAAGAGATTCCTTTGATTTAGATTAGATTTCCCACTTATAATAAAAAGATTATGATCTGAGGCTGTTTCTCTAACTAATGACACTGAGACACATTTAGCAGCTTTTTACTCTTTTATTCTGCCTTGAACTAGAGTTTGGAAAACCATCAGAAGTTTCTATATTTGTGTCCTAAACTGCACTTAACAAATAAATATTAGGTTTCAGCTGTTTTCTAATCATGTGAGTTTTGGGGGTGGACTTGTTGGGGTATCATTCAATATATCACTTAAGTATCACATTTATGGAGTATTTGATAGTGTTTTACTTGTGGCCTGTGCCCCTCCCCAGTTCACATAATCAGCCATGGTAGTTCTGAGATATCCTCAAGGGAATTGCTCTCGGTTCCTCTGCAAAGAGACAGAGGGAGCAGTTTATGCACCATCAAATTTCAATTTAACCCTCCAAATTAGGCTTGAGTAAGTACTGAAGAGACATATAAGCTTTGTGCTAACCTTCTTCAGAGCAATGAAGTTCATCCAACTGTGATTATCTTTTACTGTGTATCTGTACAACTGTAACTCACTGATAATGGAAACACCATTATTAGCACAGTGTTCTAGACAGTGCTGTTAAACATTTTATTTTTCCTTTTAATAATAATTTGATACAAGGGGTCATTGCCTTTGTGCTGTTGGGTTTTTTAAAAGGACTCTTAGCACTGTCATGAACTTTGTAATGAACTATCTTTTCCTGTAACATTAACAGTTTAATTCAAAGTGCACCTCCCATGCATGTGCATCAAAGCATTAGTATAAAAGCACTTGACAACATTTTAGCACTAACATTTTAGCTGAAGTCTGCTGCAACACCATAATTTGACTAATTGTACTGACAAGCCACAAAAAAACATGTCTTAAATTATTCCATTCAAAATACAAAGCTAATACACCTTTTTGTTTTTTCAGGCTGAAGAAGACACATTCTCTGTCTGGATCAATTTTGACTTATATTACACTTTTTAACAGCAATTGAGAAATAGATAATGAATCATTAGCATAACAAGAAAAATATCAAAGAATATTGCAAAATCCATAATTCTGGCTGACTGTAAAAGTGTGCTAGTTTTTTTTCCTCTGCTCCTTTAATTTTTCTTGCATTGACACATATTCTTTCACGGCATGATTAGAAAGAAATGCTAACCTGATGAAAGCATCATCACGATATATTGTATATGTTCTGTGAAACAAGTATTTTGCACAGCCATGACGGCACAGGCTTAAAAAAATGCTTTTGCTTTTCAAAGACACATGCTGAAAAACGACAAATGTCAAAATGTCAGTGTAATCAGATGGGGACAGAGAGAAAGCAGGCATACATCCCAGCTACTTGCCTAAGAAGCTGCTGCAGAGATCCTCATTACTATTTCAATTGCAGCTGAAATGTATTTCCAGGCAGAAAAATTGTCAGAGTATGTGCATGGCACTTAAGTTCTGCTTTAGCATCCTAAGTGAGGCGTAGTGCTAGAGCCTCTCTATTTAGGTTATTTTCACCATGAATGGGACTTGCTTTATATAATTCAACATATGGCAGTACAGACATATCAGAAAGGTTTACAGTGATGAGTCTGACAAGAAAATTATTTCTGAAACGAGCTTAAACACTTGAATAAGGCACTCTGAGTTAAGAATTGCTATTACTATTCTAGGGGCATAAACATCCAATGCACACACAAAGGAAGAAAATGATTAGGAATCATTGAATCATTCTGCTGGAGTAGACCAGAGCAGCCGTTCCTCCCATTTGCACAACTTGCTTTGTTTTGCCAGGACTGTCTCTCCTGCATGCAAACAACCTACATGCTATGTACAAGATACGCATATACAAGTATACATATGCACATATTGATCAATCACAGCTAAAAAAGCTATTTCAAAGTATTTTTATGTCTTAAAAAAATACCTAGGCGTATATGCTACAAGGTAGCACAATCCAACACTGATAAGAGCATGCCTAAAGCACTTTGCATAAATAAACTGTGCATTTTATACTTCAGCATCAAATTTTTAATATGATTTTCTAAGAAGATGTGTGCAATCACCTTGTGCACAAGCATGTTTTTGTGTCAGTTCCCTATCTCTTCCCCCATTTCCTTGCATGGTCTATTTCAAATGCTTATTGAAGCATGAGACAGGAGCAGAGGTCTCAAAGATTCAAATATTTCAGATATTTCAAGAAAATAAGGTAAAAGAGACATCTTAGCAATAAAAATCTACAGAGAGTCCCATTTGGAAAAACACTGGGCAGAGCTCACAGCAAAGCCTACACCAAAGTCAGTTAACTGGGAGACAAACCTGAAGAAAACCTGGCTCCTCCTTCCAGAGCTCATAAATCTCCTTGCAAAGCCTGGAGAAAGGGAAAGATGTAACTTGTGTATTTCAGCAGCTCTGCAGAGAAAGGCAAGACAGCCCATCTGGCTGACCTTGTAGGAGGCTGTGCTTATAAAGTTGAGTTTATTTTTTGATCTATACCAAACATGCAGTCTCAGACAACCAGCATCCAACACAGTTGTTGAGAGAAGGATGCCAAAACAAGGGTCATGGCCAGGTTTGTGAGTGAAAGCACTGGCAGGCTCAGGCTCTTTGAGAGATAGGTTCCACTCTCTGGAAATCTCTTTGAATAGAGATGGGTGGTTTTTCATGCCTTATGTATTATGAAATGCCTCAGTTGTTCTAATGTATATGTGACATTCTACTATCCCTATGGAAGCGGAACATTTCTCCCACCTATAGTCCTAAAAGCATTGAGCAAAAGAAGCCAACTAACACTTAACCTCCTGCCAATGAAGCAGTGATTTGGCATAATAAGGTAAAAAGTTTATCATGTGGACTAATAAAAGCATTTAAAGCTCTGTATTTAATTTCAATAATAGGGAAAAGTGACTGTAAAGAATAGAGAAGATAAAGGTATTTGTTCACTTCCATATCTGTGTTGGCTTGAATCTCACTAGAGAAAGTCAACAGCATAGGTCAATGAATAGACTAAAATTTCACTTTCAACATGCTGAGTTTTACTGAAAGGAAGTTGTAGAATCTGAAAAAATATTAAGATGCATGAATTATATTCAACACTACTACTATTAAGTAATTCATACTGTATATTATAATCAAAATAGGTGCTGAATAATTATCTCTGAAATTATTAGATAATAACGTGTTTATGTGAATACTAGCATATTGAAATATGCATATTAAAATGAAACAATGTGGCAACAGCAACAAATTGGAATAAAGGCATAATATTTGACTTACTAATAGAAATTTATAAAGTAATTTAGCATATTCTAAATACTCTTTGGACATTTTTTTTGTTTATTGAATGCATATTTACTAGCGAATGGAAGGTGCTTTCGTTATGGCTGACAGAACTGTTACTGAGAGCCACATTCAGGACTTTACCACAAAATTGTGTTGTTTAGCCTGTTTGATGTTTTCCATAAAATCCTCCAAAGACAAAATTCCAATGCTTATTCCACAAAGTGTTACACAGCAGCATGGAAAATACTCTCAGGCAATCCTATATAAATCATCAGAATACATTATACACACACATCTCAGACTGTTAAATGTAAGTTTGCTTATATCAGAGACTATCTTTCTATTACAGATATTTAGTATTTCAAATATTGTAAAACTTGGCAACCATACCATGAGCTTTCAAAATTATAAAAAAGGAAATTATTACAAAGTACACAAGATGCTATTTTGCATCAGGCAGTTCAAGAAGGAACTATAAGATATGTTTATATCTCTCTGTGTGTGTATACATATATGTGTGTGTGTATGTGTTCCAGTTAAACAGTCTATTCTGGGGTAAAAAAAGTCAACATAGCAATTCTGCCCCAGGTTGTATGATTCCGAAGTTGGAATTAAAGGGGAAAACATGCCTTTGTTAAGAACATGCAGCCTGTGAACATCAATATCCTTGATATTCTGAAGTGTACGTAACAATCCAGTAAAGCATCAGCCTTGTGACGTGGTGGTGTGGGATACAGATGTGTTTAGAGTAAGAAATGGTCCAATTATTTCACTAAAACTCCCACAACAGTCCCTGTAGTATCTGCTACAATAACCAGCAGTGAGGAACTTAATGATTGTGAACACTGGAGTGGGGTTTTTTTTTTTTTAAGAGTATCACCTTCACGGTAAAAGTATTGTTAATTACCATAGCAGTGTATAGCATAGGAAAAATACAACTACAACTACAACCACAACCACCCACAACGGTACATAATTAGCTGATCAAAAGATGTATACACACAAAGTCTTTTGAGTGCTGCTAATGCAAGGTTAGGACCACCTCCTTCCACTGACCACTGTGGGGCCTGGCATGCTTAAACACCAGTCTTAAAATGCCTAAGCCACATGAGAGGACATGGAACAGTGAACTGCGACAGGTGTGAGGAGGTCCCTAAGTGTTAGGCTGCCAAATGTGTTTGACTTTGAGAATACATTTTTGCTCAGGTATCACTGTCCTCCTTTCTGAAAATGTGACCCTTTAAATGACCCCTTTTCTTGAATGTATATTCCTGTGTCTTCTCCTTCCTTTCTTCTACTTATTATTCTCCCCTCCTCTTCAGGCCTTTGCCCTTACCATTTCTGACATGCTGTTAAGCCTGATTTTTAGAGCAAAAAGTAGTTCTATTTAGTGCAGCATAAGTTAGTACAGAGAAGGGAACAGTCCTTTTTCTGCATTTTCTCTGCTCTTTGGACAATTAATGTTGAAAAAGGTTGGTTGGGAGCAGGTGACTGAGTCTCATCTAAGAGATTCATAGGGACTTGGTCAAAATTGTATGTGGAAATCTATATTCCAGTAAAATAGTATAATATTACAATATTACATTAATACCATATGATAGCAAAATCAGCAAACCAGCAGGATCTTTCTTACTGGGAAGAAAGGAAGTGTTTAAAGGCAGGTTTAAAGAATGACAGGTCTTTATTTTAAGACCAGTGGAAGACTCTCAACCAAATGTTTTCAGAACTGGTACTTTCACTTGAGGGAAGAAGGAAAAATCATTGTTCATCAAGGCAGTGCCCACTGTGAAATTCCTAATGATGACAAGACAGAAAAGTGAGAGCAGAGCAGATTCTTCACAAGAAATTGGATTTTAAAAAAAAAGTAAAGATGCTTTTAAAAATGCTTATAGAGAATAGAGGTCAAAGCATCCATGATCCTGCTATGAGTTTTCTTAAATTATACTACAAGCAGTCCAACTGCGTTCATCATCTGTATCTACATAAAGTCATCCATGGAAATTGAACAAGCAGTTACTTTGCTGTAGTGCCAATCTATATGCACACACTTAATATTACCAATCCCCAAAATCATGAATATCAGACCTGTCATCTATGAAAAATTGGTGTAGATATTAAAAGAATCTTTCCAGCAATATTTACAACATTTAACAAAAAACAAAAAAAAATAACCCTGGCAGTAACAGCCACCAGTCAGTATCCCTCCAAACATGCTTTTCCTGTCTCTCTCACCTTGTTCTTTCTGTGTGTCTGTCTTTTCTACAGGCTCCCTCCCTGGCATTTACAATTGGCTGTTTCAATTCAGATGTCTACTGTCTCACAAATCTCATCAAGAAATGGCTTCTTATCTGCTGACACATTTGTACAATCTGGGGGAAAAGTAGAAACAATTTAGCAACAACAAAAAAGTCCCAGTGCTGTCCCTGTGATGTCTTCCATAAGTCCTTGCTCATAAAAATCAGAATAAAAGCAATTTCAGCTTTGTTCATCCTACTAAAGGAGAATGTAGCTTCAGTGGAACCAGTGACTTCATGTAAATTCACAGAAACAGTTTGCATAGATGTCTATAGAAACTGAGCTACAGCCGAATAGATTAATACACATAAAAAAGGCACGGGCATCTACACCCCCAAAAAAGTCTGTATTAGCATGAGGAAAGAGAAAAAGAAAATTCATTGCTATATACCTGTCTACTTGAAAGGAAAAGACTTTGACCAATTCCACAGAAACCAACTCAGTCTAGTGAGACCAAATAAATTTTATCAACATTGCCATTGTCTTCATCCACAGGTTAACTAAGATTGTATACTGAGAACGTAAACCTTAGAAACCAGGGAGCTCAAACTCACTCCAGTTGGTGCAAGATTTACTTGTCAGTGTAGCAATGTGATGTGTCACCTTTGCATAATAGAGCACAAACTTCTCAGTGAAACTCACATCCAAGTTCTTGAGATTCATTTGGGATTTGAGATCTCAGACAAACTTTTCTAAATCAGAGATAGGCACAGACCAGAGGTCTCACACGAGAGGTCTCACACCATCTGGCTCTCTTCTACCCCAGAAATTTCAGGGAAGACAATAAAGTGCAATGCATTTCTTTTGTTCACAGGGAGGTTGTCTCCAGGTTTGAAGTGGAGTGGAAATGGAGTTTTCTTCTCATTGCAATAAGTTAATTTCAAATGCTAGCAAAGCTCACAGGGTTTTCAGCACTGGGCATTCTTAGGAATGCCTAGCCTGCAAGTCTTAGATGGCAAGGAAGTTAAATATTCCAACTAAAGGTACTACACTATATGCATTTTTCACACACTCAGAGTTGCCCAGGAGTTCAGAAAAACAGGCAAAATAAATCAATATTTGAGTTAAGTAGTGGGATGAATCGCTACTAAACACATCTCTTTATGAGAAGCTTGCCTCAATGTTTGTGTCTAGGCAAACAAGTACAGAAAGAGAAGAAAGCACTGAAAAGACTAAAAGGCATGTGGGTGGCTACTCAGGAAAGAAAGGCAACAGGAACACAAGAAGTAGAGAGAAGAAGCAAAACACAGAAGGAGTAAAGCACTAGAAGACACAATATTTTCCATTGCCCATGAAACCTGCATACTGAGAGGTAAAGTAGCCTTAGGTTCACTTAATGGGAGAATAAACAGTGAAGGAAGAGTGAATTATCAGATTTCACAGTGTATTTCTCATGTGTCTGAATTCAATAAAGGCTGATCCCAAATATGAGGTTTGGTTGTGATTTATCCCCAGTGGTCTTGTCTACATTACAGAAAATTATGAACTTCTTTAATAACAACAGCAAAAGAGTTGCCATGTAAAACAGCTTCCCTCACACATTTACACCACATTACCAGTTGGAAGTCACAAAATCTAAACAAATTTTCAAGACCACATCTCTGACATTAATGTATATTGTAAAAGCTCAGACACTCCAGTCAAAGGTCTACAACTTGCAGGAGGCACTTAGAAACACATCATGAGACAATGATTTCTGATGCAGAAAGCTCTTCCTTTTTCAGTCCCAGCACAGCATGATGGGATTTGCTGTATTAACCTTTGAAACAGAGGTTGGATTCACTCAGAAAAGAATGAATCCAAAAATATCACTGCAAAACTACTACTTTGCTGTGGTAGTCAAGAAGGACCAACTCAAAGAAAGCAAAATGCTCCTTTTCTTCTGTATGGTGAGCAGGCAACCAGATCACAAAAGTATAATAAGTATACTGCACTCTGAGAGCAAAAGACTAGCTAGGTAAAGAGGGGGGAATTGAATTAATGTCAAAGTTTATGGAACAAAATTTTTATTTACAGCATCCAGAGAATCAACATATTTTCATTTGCAGGCAGAGGAAGGTCTGAATATGTAATGGGTACAAAACCTCTTAGCTAAAAGGTCTGAGATATTTAACAGGATCCTCATGTAACCTAAGAGACAAATTTATTCAACTTACACTTTAGAGAGCCGTAAGAGGTCTCACTCTCACACAGTAAGTGCTCAAATCACAACGAACTTGTGCTTGGGCAGTTTTCCAACAAAGGCTGAGCATTTCTTGATGCTTCCAGGGAGTTATGTTATTTACATACTTGCAATCCACCACAATTCAGTTTATCAATGAGAAGAATCTTGAGAAGTTTTCTGCTTTGTCCTTTAAGTGGTTTTGTCATTGAACATAATAAGCATCATAGAGTAGTATTTTGAACACTTCTGCTCTTATATTTTGATATACATTTTGATACATCTGTGGGAAAACCACAGATAATCACTGAAATACTAAACTATGTTGATAGCACATCTGTTTTAACAGTATGCAGTGTCACACAGTGTGCAGCAGTGAATAAACTGTGCCTGTGGAAGAGGCTTTCACATCTGTTAAAGGACCTTTGCACACATTCGCATGAATTCACATTTCATGGTCTAATTTTTTTCCTGAAACCGTATCTGTACAAAAAGATCCAAAATCTTAAGAACAAGTATGACTGGGATAGAGTACAGCAAAGTCAAGAGTAAAGATACAGTTTTCTTTTTTTTCCTCTCCCTCCCACTAGGTGAAATCAGCAGAAAATGAGGGGAAAACCCAATAATGAGAGTTTAAAAGGAGGGCATTATAGACCAGAAATTACATAACTGGAAATAGAGAGAGAAGCAGACGAAATACAGACAACACAGATATCAGCCAAGTGGAAAAAAATATTGATCCTATCAATGACATGTTAAACTTGAATTCACAGAAATCTCTTGTTGATTCAGAGCTGTTGCTACTATGTCCTTCAATAACCTTGATCATATAATTCTACCACTTTTCATCTCAACTCTAGACACATTACATGGGGACTAACACTTTCCTAACTACCCAACAGTAACACTGCCAGGATAATGGCAGTAATGACTAAGTATGTCTAGGCACTCAGAAGGACCCCGTTCCCAAAGTCACAGTCATGGACTGAATACAAAAACCTGAGAGTGGTACTAAGAACAACAACAAAAAAAAACAAAACCAAAAACAAAACAAACAAAAAAACTCCACCAAAAAAAAAAAAAGTAGTACAAGTCTAAGCAGAAGTCAGAACAAATAAATCTTACTTCATTCAATCAATCAACCAATCAATTATTTTGCAAATATATTTCTTTAAGAAATGTCAAAATCTTCCTGAACTACATTAACTAGCCCAATGATATCCTAATTAGACAATATATTTTTTATTCCTTTCATAAGACCATTTTCTAGAACTTAAAAATCTTCTGAGAGGCACCCATACTCAGACAAAGCAGTTGTTTCATTAGGTTTTGGCAAGAAAGCTCCAGTTTTTCCTGTGTAATCAGTCATTAGTTTAACTCTCTAGAAGTCTTAACAACAAATTGAATCCCTACTAACCATGACAAAGAATAACAGGACTGTCTTGTTACCTTCTCATTTTACACAGTCACTAAACAAATGAAGTGCAGATATATACAATGTGTTCTAACTCACTGCATATCATCAACCTAAAATGTATGGAAAGGCAATGGGGAAAACTCCTAGTACTGGCCCTGTCGTGGTAACAGCTTTAAAAGGAGGTTGGCCAGGAGTATTCCAGATGGCTGAGTTTTATATTAACTGTTCACAGAGTGAAATGGGCTGTTGCTGTGAGTGATGTCCCACATTAGTAAATGTTGGTCTTTCTCATCACATAAATCATAAGTTATCTATCTTCCTGATGCTATCAGTCCTCTCTAGATGCCTCAACCATGACAAGAAATAATGAGAGATTAATTGAACTGTTAACTTGTACTGTAGTACCAGTCATTGGAAGAGGGATAGATGGTCCTTCATGGAGAATCCTGTCACTACACCCCAACTTGGAGAGTAAATGCTCTGAATTAGTCCAGGACTCTACAGAACATATAGAAGAATGAAGTTTTAGATAGTATTATAAAACAGGTTTTAGGCTGTTGCAATTACAGCTCATGCATAAAATGATCCACCACTTTGAAGGGTATAAATGATGACAACTAGCAAAGTTGAAGGTACCCTTTAGGCATCTGATAAGTTTCCAGCCCATGCAATATTTTCCAGGAATAAACATATGCTGCAGCTGGCAGGGACACAAATACAACAACAAGGCAAAGCTACTTGAATATATCAAATACTTGAAAAATCACACACAGCAGTATTGGCTGAGATTTGGAATAAATTATTTCTGTTTCTTGTAAAGAAGAATACTTAAACAAAATAATGTATCACCTTGTCCATCTGAACTCATTACTAGAAGAAATAAGCGTGTATGTGCAATAGAAACAACACAGCAAACAGTGCTATGTAGCAGAAGCAGGTGTAGGATGTGGGGGTTTACTTTGAACTACTCTGGTATCAGGGAATGAATGCTGGTTTATTTTCATTTGAAGGAACTCTAGTTCATGTACTCTGAGAGTGCTCCATGACACAAAGCAAGTGCAATCAGAGGACACAATCAGGATATTCCCTCCAAAAGTGCTAATGCTAATATTGACACAAAGTTTGCTTTCAATGAACAAGAAAGAAGCATAATACATAGTCAATCAGTGGGTTTATGTTCCCGTAAGAATGAATTAGATCCTCAAAAAGAAACCCCAAAATTTAAGAGTTCAATACCACACACATGAAAATCCATATTTTTATGTTCATAAGTCTGTACAGGTTGGCTTTAGTGGGATTATTATGTGTTGCCATTCCAGCAAAACAATTAGAATGTGTCTTCATGGTTACCTGCAGACACCTCCATTCATGCTTTCAGTTGAGTTACCTGAGCACAAGGTCCTGAAAGACAGGTCCTACAAAGCAATGCAAAATCACATGCTGATATGTCTACATGAATTTAGCACTACATATCGTTCATTTTTCTCCAGTTCACTATGCCAGAACTGTCTGCACTTGACTGCATAAACATGCCCTTGGCTGTCAAAAGGGCAATGCTTGGCTAAATAGATGGTTTAAGATTCACACCTTAAACAGAGCTGAGCACTGTAAGCCAACAAAATGTAGGGGGAATTATGGAACAAAGAGTAAATCATAAACTGGTGGCACAAAATAATCATTACTTTAAAAACTTCACATAAATTTCACATATGTAAAAATACAATCACTTGCATTCATGTATTTTCTCTGTCTCTGTTTAGCTGGAATTCAAAATTTGGTATAAAATCCTGATACAAATAGCCCCTTGCTATTTGCAGATGAGTAATTTGAGCCAGTTTCTGGGATCACATAAAGCTGATGCATTCAAATGAAGCAACATAAGAAAAAATTAAAGAAACTTCCTTACCAGAATACTCACTTTTCATAGCGTAGCAAGTGTAGCAAGGGAAATGATTTGGGTTTTTCCTATTTGAAAAAGAGCCTGAATCTATGCCTTCTTAATTGTCAAATGTATTAAGAGTTTTCAGAAATGACATTATTCTCTAATGCTCCTGTCCATTAATGGAGCACATTCATTGCACTTATTAAGATGGTGAAGAATCATTAGACTGGTGGGAATGAGGGAAAGAAAATTGAAACATTCCCTGCTAAGAAACTAATTTAACAAAAATGACAGGAAGTCAGTGGAATTGAAAAGCAGGAGATGTTAGAATCAGGTCTACTCATTTGAGTCAAGTTTGATGCCATCAACAAAGATTGCTTTGAAGAAAATCATCCTGGTCCTCCTGCTCTTTGTATTTTTCCACAGAGTACTCCCTATTCTTTCTACTGTTTTCTGACAGAATGTCTCTGCCCCTATTATATCCTTTGTAATGTTTTCTGAAACAGGGACTGACCCCTTCAACAGCACTGGTGTTTGTACTGCACTGCCTCAGATGGCTTTAAAAGCTACACTATGTTATATTATGGTTTTTTGGTTTGTTTGTTTTTTTGGGTATTTTTTTAGATTTCAGAATGTTCTATATTGCTACTGGAAAGACCTGTGCTCATCCTAGTATTTTGGAAAAACCCAGGTATGGCAAATGCTGTGCTAGCGGTCATCTAGCAGCCTGGGAATTAATCTGGGATATGAGAGCTGAACACATATTTGGATTTGACCTGATTCAAATTCGAGAATTAGATCTTGCTGTTCTGCTTCCACAGGAATTGTCCTAACACAGATTAAATACATCTGTGGTATGGGACAATAATTTTTTTACTTTTAAGTGGAAAATATAAGAAATAGAGAGTATCCTATTTAGTCTGGAGTGATGGGTTTCATACAGAATACTAGATATTGATATTTTTTCCCTCATCCTAGTTGCTCGTACTGAACATCAGAACCTCTCATCCTGGCTGAATTTTCCAGGCTCTAGGTATTTCCAGCATCTTGGGTTTCTCTGCTTTTGAGGGTGGGGGGAAAGCTCACTTTTGGAGTGCAGTATGTTTTTTCCCAAAATGGAAAACAGACAGGAAAGCAGCTCCTACAAAAAGGGAGAGCCATTATCATAAAATTCCTCACTAGCCATGGTCTGTGGTAAAACAATTAATAGAGATGATTTCCACAACAAAGTCTGCAGCAGTCTCAAGTATTATAAAGTGGTAAGGTGGTTGACTGAGTTTCACTCTTTCATAGTGTCGCTGCACGAGTTGTTACTACGGAAGTGAACTATAAGACTGACTGCACCTATGGGACAGCCCCACCACAACACAATGACACAACTACTAAAATTATCCTTTTCACATGATAAGAGAGAGTGGTGGCCCAAAAATCAGCTCACTACCCCAATTTCCAAACTTTAGTTTGCAACTCAGATGTATTTGTAGCTCAGGTGCTGCTTTATCCTGTTTCTAGTATTAACATGCAGACATATGATCTGAATCAAAACACAGTAGAACAGGGAGCAAGAGAACTAATCTTCCATTCACTGGTTTGCTATTTTAAATCCAAGAATGACAGCAGCAATAACTGTGGAGCTGGAGGTGTAAGGAATCAGCCCAGGGAGAGCAGCATTAGCATGGCTTTAGTGTGCAGGCTGCCGGGAGCAGAGGATTCAATATGTGGGTTTGAGCAACCAGGGTGTTTGGGGAAGGGAAATCAAGCAGGTGGTGAATAGGAAAGCTGGATCAGTAAGTGGAAAAAAGCTGTCAGGGGAATCATTAGGAGCAGTTGCCTGGCCAGGTCCCATTTAGAAGCAGCAGCTGTGCCAGCCTGAGGAGGGGAGGGGATCTGCTCCACGCCAGATGTGCACAGCGTGAGCACGCTACGCTGGCTGCCAGACGTGGGGAGGAATAAAGACGGAAGCCGTAGGGAGGGTGATGTGAAGAACAAGGGAAGCAGCTGCCAGGTTACTCCAGGAGCCAGATGCTGTGCACAGAACAGCGTGTACCACTGTTGTAGCCCTGTGATCTCTGAGCAGTTCCTGCATAAGGAGTAAGGGGTTAAATAAATGTCCAGGGGAAAGAATATTTCAGTGGCTGTAGGTGCTGATTAGGCTGATTCCATGCCTTTGTGATCACTTCCTGCAATCAAGATGAGCTGGTATTTTCTGCTTGAACTACGGTTTAATTTTATCACTGTAGAATACCTAAGAATTATTTCTTGGACTAGACACTGGTTTAAAACTGTAGTGAAGGATATCAGATTTTGTTCTGCCAACTACCTTACAAAGTCTGATTTTTCTCTTCATCAGCCCAACAGTAATTCATTAATTTATTCAGAATGGACGTGTCTGATTCCTTCTGAAGCTGAGCTGAGATGAACACCACAGAACCCAAGAGATCAGAAGTCTCAAGACAGTGCTTTGGGACTATAAACATTTATTTCAACTCCCTCTCTTGGTGATATGTGCTGTCTCTACTCTGCATTCTCATTTCTTTGGCCATCTTTTGCTGAAACTCTTGTAACATATGGTAGAGATAGTATTTCTGACCGAATGGGTAGGTCTGAGCTTTAGCTGGAATAGTAGAATCCAACAAAATGTTCTGTCTCTTCTCCATCACTGCAAAATTTCATTATTTCATACTTAATTTTCTGCATTTTTCATTGCCCCGCTTTCAACTGTTGTATCAGTAAAACACTTCTTGTCTGTTTAGGAAGGCCTCAATTATTTTAAAATTATAATTCTTTATACCTATATCTTTCAAGCAGAATTCTGACACCTCATTCCCCTATTGTTGCTCCTGGCATACAAAAGTACAAGCCTCTGCACTGAGCTAAATTAAACCAGCATTTTCTGTACTACTTACATTACAATTCATCAAAGGGAGCATATCTGGTTTATGGAGCTTCTTTCTGCCAGTTCAAAAGTCACAATATAAATAAATATCTATTTTTATTTCTCCCAAGAAATCTAAGCTAACTGCTATAATATATATAGAAAGTAGGAGCATGTTTTATGCAACTGAAATTTCTACCAGCAACATTGTGCAATGAGAAAGATGAGACAAATAATTCATAGTGATTATACTACTATAGAAGCTTAAGCTGTCTATTGTCTAAGGCATCTATGCCAGGAGATTTCCAGTCTTTTGAATGTGTACAATATTCAATGTTTATGCCATTTTTAAATGTCCAAAGGGGTAAACAGAGGCACATGTTAATACTTCCTAGTTATTATTCATAGATTGAGTTATATTGTGATTGATCAGAGAGGTCACATAGCACACATTTTGAAACTGAATAGAAGTTACATAGAACAACTTTTTAAAGTAAAAAGATGCATGTGCAAATGTAAATATGTTCTGATAAATTGGGTACTTTGAAAGATTTTCTTTTTAGTCCAGTAAAAATATACGAATTATATCAACAACATTAGTAAGACTATTTTTTTATTTTAAAATGTTTTTAAAAGATGGAGAAAAAAACAAGTATTGCAGTAAGTTTTATAAGCTTTTAAGAAATATTATATTGTTAAAATACTATGGACTATTTGTATGCAGAGTAACGCACTAGTGATCCAAACATTTAGATAAAAACAGAAAAAAATATTATTCGTTGCTATATAATTGTGATTATTGATACTGCTGTTGTTGTTGTGGCAAACACCTCAGAAAAGTTCTATAAACACCTCGTGCTCCAAACTTTAGTACAACTTAAATTTTATCTTCGACTGAAATAAAATCAGTTCTTATGCTTATAGTCTGAATTGCTAGCATGAAATAGAAAAGACTAGACTGTGGTCCCAGCTCATGACACCTGAGTAAATAGTCCTTTGTGAGTCTGCAGTCTGAATTAACAACACCATTAACAAACTTCTCACTTTCACATGACGTCAATGAAGCTGGTGAGAAATTATGTAGGTGGACCATGGGCCATTAGTAAAAATGAAGCCTGCTTATCTAGCTAGTAAGTCATTCTTTAACTGCTTACTCCACCCTGTTAAAACCTCCACAGGAAAGTTCTTTTCTATAGGATACCAACCCTTTGACTGATTTATTGCCTTCATTTCTCCTTCCTACTCCATATATAATTTGAAGTAGGCAATGAAACACTATCAAATGCTTGATTGGAGCTGATGCGTGTAACACAGAGCCCATCATCAAAACCAGAGAACAGGAGTCCAAGTTGCAACATTAAGACAGCTTAACAGCAGCATCATTATTGAGTTCATGATTAAAAGATGCTTCTGGAATCCCCAGTATTAGATAATATTTAAGAAGCATATCTTGATTTTCACTGAAATCAGTATTTATATTTGTGATAACAGCTATCATATGCTTTTACACAACTTAGCCTCTACTTAAAAACTACTGTGGCATGTAAATATAGCTATTTAACTATAAACACATCATAGAAAAATGCTCAACATATTTGGACAATCTAGGCCTAACACAGACTATATTTATTCCGATGCTTATTCACATGTAAAGACTAAATATGTACTCAAATTTTCTTCTTTGCCTTTATTTACATATAAGACTTGATCACACAGACTGCAACTCACAAGGAATTTTGTTCACCAAGATATACACTGAGATCAGCACAATGCACTTAACAAGTATTTTCATGCTTGAAACATTGCTTCAACATGCACCACAGAAAGGGGAATTGCTGCTTGAACTGGGGAGCTGAGACAAGCCACTAGACCAGAAACTGTAAAATGAAACAGGCAGAAGTAGTGCAAACCTTTCTCTGCCTTTATTTATCAAGATGAGATGGAAATAACCTTTTTTCAGAGAAATTTGCATAAAGTATCTTTACCATTTCATTCCAAATCTAAGGAGGCTTAATACAAAGGCTAGCTTCAAGGAATCCCTACCACTAGAAAGAGGCAAAGATGATGCTATATTACAATTGTCTTGGATCGTTCTGCCAATTATAATTTTAAAACAATGTTCTGTTTTGTTCTGAGAAGCTTATACTGCTTTAGTCAAATTGTGGTCAATAACATTACTCTGGTGGATTTCTCCCTCAAAATAGCAGAATTTTATCTATTTGACCACCATCACACAGACAGAAACAGCAAACTGAGGAGTCTGTGTGAAAGATGGAAGACAGAAACACAATGCTTGTACTCCAGGCTACTTCATCCAGCACTTGAATTAACACACATCCCCAAAGTAGCTCAGTTTCCCATTTTACACATGGTTCATACCTTGTTTCCTGCAAATAATCAGAGACTTCAGTGAAATTAACCCCATGACACACTTAAGTCTGACTTGTCGGTCTGACTTAGCTTTTCTTCTGCATTGTGCCACAAGCCCTTACAAAAAGGACCCAATCAGAGAAGTACCTGAAGCACAAAACTCAGAAATATTGCCATCACACAAAATTCCCTTAGTTTTATTATTCATCAGACTACAGAATGCATTCCAAACTCATTTTCTCTAAGTATCTCCTCATTATCCACCCTTCACAAGAAAAATACTTCCCTTGGTCACAACACCCTTTGCCATAAAAGACAGCCATGTAACTACACCTTCTGAACTGATGTTGTGTCTCACCTCAGTTAAATAAATTGAGATGGTAAATATACACTTTATCTATGCATCTCCTTTAAACTCAAAATCTTTTGCATTGGCCCAACAGGAACTATAGTGAAAGAGATCTTACTTTTTTAAGTTACCCAAGCTACTGATAAATGTTTGAGGTTTCTTTTTTCCCAAAAGTTTCCCGAATATCCATAAGAACCTGGTTTGCAAAATTCTGCAGGAAATACAAAGATCTGTTTAGTTTTCCTTTTTCTTCTCATTCTCACCCTTTGCCTAAGAGCTGTCTTGGTAGTTCTCCTCATCTGAACAGTAATTTAGTACACATGTTTATTCCCTCTTGTATACTTAAAGCACTTTATAGTTCCTAATTTCCTAGTTATAAGATTATACCCTCTGATTTCCATGGCTCCCTGCCAAATATAACCGTTCATTTTGTATTATTGAAAACATATGCAGAAGCTTCAGCAAGCCTGATTTCCCTTCTGCCTTTCGTTTCTTTCACAAAAGTTCTTTCTGAACAGACCGACACCTCAGACCTTTTACATTTACTTCTTTACTGTATGGACTCACTGCAGTCACACCATCCCTTGCAATATTAAATGCTTCAGAAACTGCTCACCAGACATTTAGTAAACATGGCAAACTCTGAGCAGAAGTAAATTGTGCAGATGGAGTTCCGTGAGCGTTCAGCTGCCCTAGCAATGTTGTGGGCTCACCTGAAGGAGGTGGTTTTGGACTCCAAGTTCCCTCACCCTGTGAAAAGCACTGCAGTATCTGAGGATTTGCATATGGGGCAGATTAATGAAGCAGCTGTATCCAGCAAAAGCAGCTGCCACTGTTATATCCTAATACTGCTCCACTTATGCCCAGAAGAAAAACTGTTTGCATTGGGTTTTGTCTTGCACATCACCCTTGCTAACAAATTCCTTTATCTATTAATGCAGTGATAACACATCATCTAACTCATGTCTATCAGAAACACTTTAAAGATTTCATGCAGCTCATGAAAATCCTTTCTGAAATTGTTCCCACTAAAACCCTACAGGGAACACTACAATTTTGACTCAAAGGACAGTTGAACATATCCCCTGTGCTTAGTGTCCTTAGCCTTTCCAAAAGCCTCTGCATAAACATTTCCTGGTCTGCCTTTCTATTCTGCCCTCAGAGATCTGTAATAGTTCTTGTGATTGCTCTTATGCCTTTCCTGTGCTTCACTTCAATCAAAGCTGTCTCTGCACTGGTAGCCAAACCACATGTCATTTCATCCTTCCATCAGAGTGTTCTCCTTTGTCTCCCATAGCAGTGCTGCAATCCATTTTAAAGTGTCTGCGACCCTGTTAGACTGCACAGGGGAAGAAAAAAGCACATAATGTGTAATCTTGGAGAAAAGGGAAAAAAAAGAGATGAGACAGAGTGAGGAAAGGCTTAAGTTTGAGACTTTCTACTTTATCTACTGAGGCTAAGCCCCCACCACCTGCAGAGAAAGCCTGCCCATGGAAGGAGGCTCATGCCCTCTCAGGGCAATCGTCCACCTTCCCATTCCACTCTGCAGGTCACCACAAAGGCACCAGCATGCTTTTGAAACCTGATTCACACTAGAAGTAATACTAGGAAGAAAAACAGAGGTAAAACTGTCCTGGGTCATGTAATTCAAATAAAAGCATCTGCTGGTTATTTTTTCCTTAAGCCAGACATTTTAATGGGACATTTTACCATGATGCCTCCACTCCCTTCAGCAGCTGTTAGGGGGGGTCTAAGAAGAAATGTCTGCATTTTCAGTGACCACGCAGTGATTTGTCCATGTTGCCTTTCACAGTTCCTTGCCACACTCCATTTGTATTTTAAATCTAGCTGGCTGAAAACTTAATGGAATATATTTTGTTTAACCAAGTAATATCCAGTTAAAACTCTAGGTAATTGACCATTACTTTGTGCAGAACTAACAATGTGAACTGGTTTGCGCTCCCTGTCACACACAGCTGCCTGTTAGGGCACCACACCAGAGCTGACCTGCACCCACACATACCCTGCACATCCATCCAGTGTGCCCATGGAGCCGTGAGCTGAGCTGTACAAACATGCCTCCTGGAAAGAAATTCACGCTTCTCCTAATGCAAAACATTCTTCCTTATGCCATGCAGATAAAGTCTAACAGCTAATGAGGTAACAGGGAATAAACATCACTTGTGATACTTAATCAATTTATGGGAGTTTCATTATAACTGACTTTCACCTCTGGTGTTATCAGGATGAGCTGAGTTTTGAGATGTACCCCAGAAGGTCTCAACTGGGTACATCCAACAACTCCAGTCCAGCTTCAGCAGCAAGTATTCTCAAAAACGATAATAAACATTTTAATTATGTTTAGAAGAAGAGACTGTGAATAAAAATCATGCTTGCTATATTTTATACAGTAATTTTATTCAAAAAAGAGTCATAGTTTGAGTGGGAGTAACTAAAATTAGAGTGTTAGGAAAGACAACAGTTTGTTAGTTGAAAAACTTAATCTGTAAATACTGCAAAGTTATTTGAAATGGCTACTGTTTCTGAAAATAATTTTTTCACACTGTATTGCCTTTCTTGATCAAATTATGTACTATTTTTCTCAAAGAAGGCTGAATTACAGTGAGCATGGAAGCAATGAGGGGAAGTCATCCAGAGATAATTCTTAGACAAGGTGACCAACATTACAAGAATGCCCACAGACTCTGAGTCTTTATTTCTGGATTGATTTTAATTTCATCAAATGCCACAATGACTGTTCTAAATAATAACAATAAAAAAAGGTTTACAGTTTTATTGGAAAATCTATTGGTCTGTCAAGCTAATTATCTGACACCACTGTTGCAGTACATTAAATTCTGCAGTAACAAGGCACTTGGCATCCTCATTAGTAGCTACGTGACTCCTTGAGAGACTGAACATTTGCTAAACAGCAAGCTATGAGGCAATAGCACTTCTGAATTCCTGCTTCCCAGGATCCATTTCCCTCTCAATGTACATACACCATGCTTCTCCCTGTGCACACCATGCATCCTGTATGGGGAAGGTAGAACCAGCTAACAAGCAGGTGGAATAAACCACCTTTCCAAACTGAGGTGCTTTGGGATTTCCTGTAAAGGAGAAAAATAACTCTTAAACTACCCCACATCTGGACCAGTGTAATCCTCTTCTTTGACTAAGTTAACTTTGGCTGTGTGTTGGGTTATGATTAGACACAGCAATTGCAAACGTGACACTGTTTAAAGCCTTGTCATCCCCTGTGCAACATGCAGCGCAAAATCACTCAGGGATTCACTGAAAGCTTGTTGGGTCTCCCCTCTGCACTCACAAGTGCAAGGAACAAGACTGATGAAAGAAAAAGCCTTGTCTATTACCTTCGTATTTCTCAAGTCTCACAACTACAGTAGGAAGGCTACAGGGAAATTCCCTTCTTATTTCTTGGGCTGGCTTTAGTGCTGCTTTGTGCCAGTGAAGAGAACTAAAGCTACCTTAAGTGTACTGTGACACAGAGCTGGGAGCTTGGGACTTCACAGATCCCGAGGTAGCAGCTGTTGTAATATTCAGGTATCTCCAAATACGTCAGTTACAATATAAGCTAGTATTAAGAATCAATTTAATGTCAGAGGTTGGACAAGAGGAACTCTTTTAAATTTTATTTGGCAGTTTGTTTCCATAAAACCCCATTTTATGTTTTCAGTGTTTTCACCATGTTTTATAACCTTGCTAAGCTCAGGTACAGGCAGAGATGATGAGCACATAGCTTGCATATAAAATGAATGAGCTTTTCTAATTTTTGCTGATAAAATAAAAACTTTCACCTAAATTAGGTTGAAATACCCATCTATTCTCCTGCATTTATGTGGCTTTATTAAAGTGCCTCTTTGTACTTCAGTGAACAATTACAAATCATTTTACCAATTTCTTCAGACACTCAGGCATGCCAAGAGCTAATTAACTAGTGTGACAATTGCAAGAAGAAGCAACATAATTCAGTTTTTTTTAATGGCTGGAAGGTATTTAATTTGAATAAAAGAGCAATTAAATAGCAGGAATAATAAATGGTATTGACAGGTAGGATGCACATATCAGAAAGGTCGCTAACAAAGTATTTGCAGGTACTTTCAGAAACTCCTCTTTGGAGTTGTGAAATTAGGATTAATTGTCTGGAGCTGTTTTATAGACTATTTCACACATTTAATACCTTACAATCTATTGAGGTAATCAGCCATGTGTAAAGAACAAGTTTTGAATCGATTTCCTGATTAAGTAAAATACAAGGTTCTTTGTATGCAAAATGTAGGATGTTAATGCAAGATTCATCTGGCACAGTGGAATACAAGTAGAAAAGACCTTTTCAGTATAGTAAATCCCAGAATTTATCAGAACTTGAGCATTTGTTGGCACAATTTAGAAATTACTCCTGCTTTTGCTGAGGAAATCTGATAATAGTAATCACTGGTCATGCAGACTTTTATTCTGCAACCATCAGTATTATTCTACATCCAGCCTTTTTTTTTCTCTCTGCTTATTTAGTTTAAATAACCTTTCACTGTGAATTTTAAATACCAAAATTTGCTACTGGGAAAACATTCTCTGTTTCTCAGTACAAAAAAAAACATATGAAGTAGTAAGTTCCACAAGAACTTTGCAAAGCAGAATACAGGTAATGAGCTACAAATGACATTGCTTGCAAACACTGACCCTGTGGGAATTGGATTTTTCTTGACATTCCACCTCAGTTGTCACTGTCATGTCATGGTTTCCAATTACTCTTTATCCAGGGCAGTCCACAATTCCTGCCCCCAGCTTGTGAGCTCCCATTATCGTCCTTGCCTCAAGTCACGTATCTTGTAGAAGTAAAAACAGTTGGATAAAAAACCTAATGGATTTGTAAGAATAGGTCCCACCAGAGAAGGGTCAAACTTAGGCAAAGAGGATCAGTCAGATCTGGGGACCACCATCTCCACCAGCACGTGCTATGAAACCCCAGATGCCCCCTAGACATCAAATAGTCTTAAGAAGATAATAAGGAAGCTCTGCATAACCTGCTGACTTCTGGGCTTCTCCCCGCATCTGTGGCCAAAACTGTGCAAGTGACAAATGAAAACAGTTACAGTGTAAAAAATCCTAGCAAAGTCTTTGTCCATGTCAGTTCCTCACTCAATATTTGGTAGAGTGACTCCCTGAGGACTCACAGACCAGAAAGCAAAGATCAATTTTCACCTGAAGACACTTAGGAGATGGGCTGGGGGATGTTGGATCTGGGGGGCCAGCCTAACTCCAGTCTAAAGAAACTGATGTCTTCTATGGCTCAATGAAACAAGACTTACATGGTTTTATACGTGTAAATTTTTTTCCTAGCTGCTCACTTAAAAATGATTAGAGGTTAAGAAAGGCAAGTGCAAATTCATCTGTCTATTAAATTAGATGAGAAAGATTCTTATGTACTAGCTTTTGCTGGAAACAGATGGGCTTGATAACAGTATATTCTAGTTGGGCAAACACTTTGCACTCCTGTTCCTATGTAAAGCATCAAACATTATTTAAATTCTATGTTGGGAATGTAAGCACAATATGTTGTTAAATCAGTAGTAAAACAACAATCTTTACATTTCATTGTGATACAAAAATCACATAAATTAACGTCAGACTCAGCTGAATTTTTGCTCAACTGTCCTTGATCAGGACTCCTGGCAAGATCAGTACACAAAGTAGTTCCTGATCTTTTGGGAAGATACTCATTTACCACAAACCTCCTGCTCCCTAGTCTGGCTGGTATGTGTCTCCAGGAAAAAAGAGCATCAGCTTTGAACCAATTAGCTTCTCAAGAGGGTAAGTGATTCAGTAAGAATAAACTTAGAAACATTCTGTATGTTGGACTAGGCATCCTGTGACCAATAGGAACATAATTATCTGTCTGGGGGGGTCAGGGGGGAGGGTGTTGAAAAATATTTTTCTGGTTGGTTTGATTACTATAGAACAAACTTACTAATAAATTAATCACATACTATTACATAATAACTGTTATCTGTTACTGAACGCTTCCCTGTACTTTTCCCACTGATAGCATGTTCTTTACAGCTTTTTACCCATTAGCCAACCTTTGATCTCTGAGCTACAGCTGTTTGTATTATAAGCAAAAAAAAATGCTGTTTACATCCTGCATTACCAAAATATGCAACTTGAGATCTTCATGTATCATAGTTAACCCCATTTCAACTTAAGACCTTCCCAAGAACTGTTCAACCTCCTCATTAAAAATGAAACAATCATGTTTCTTCAGAATAAAATTCAGACTCTGCTGGGAAGTCAAGACATTAAAAGTAATGAAGATTTTTTAATATATATTTTTAAGAAAGTAAGCGCTATGGTAGATTTTTTTTGGGGCAGTTGTCTTTCTCATAACCTGGACTGCACTTAAAACAGATTTTCTTGCTTTAGTTTCAAACATTGACTTCCATCTGTTGTTTTGAATTCTCCATTCAGAAACAAAAGGAGTGAAATTAAAATTTAATAATAGCACACAGGAGTCATTTAGGTCATTACCTTTCTTTTGCTTCTTAGATGTTTGTTCATTTCTTCTGTAGAAATATGACAAATATTATGAGCCATTCTAACATATTCCTTTTTTCTTGCCATTTCTTTATTCACACTGCTGGAGTTTATCATTACTTCCTTCTTGGTTTTTGAAGACTGTCTAAAAAGCATGAACAAAAGACTCGTGTATCATGAGGAAATTCCCTCAGAATGAAAATATATGGATATAATCAACTCTGATGGCAATCTCCTAATACCTACTGAATTTTGTCATGAGTTAACTTATTCAACTTTTGAGTGAAACAGAGTGAAAGATGAAAAATCTTTCAGGCCCAGGAAGAAGTCTCTCTAACTTAGTCTTTTCATTCAGTCTGGAGTGGGATAAGATTACTAATCTATGAGGGACTGAAAATGTGCAATTACAGGAGATTGAAAATAATTGTCTTGTAAAATTCTACTTTTACTATTTCAGCCATATATTTTGCTTCTGTAAGAGCCAAATTTGCAAGAGAACATCCTCTCAAACAATTTGAAAATAGAACTAGAATGAAAACCAGACCAAACCAAACAACATTTAAATTTCAAGTGCTAAAAATCATTACGAAAATACTGCAGAGACAGGAAAAGCCACATGAGCTTTTCCATGTTTTCGTATTATGTGACCTTGCATAATCTCACAAAGCACTGTGCAGCAGCACGGAAAATCTCCCATAATTTCCCTAACGAGGTGATGTACACTTCATAGAATAGACAGTTGTTGACCTATTGTAGTAATTGTTTGGTTTCCAATTACACAGCTTGAAAAACATCAGGTCCTTGTGAGAGTATGTAAATATTATCAGTCAAATGCACCTCCTATTACTTCACTGTAGTCAAGCTATTCTAACAGAATTATATAATAAATTAATTTTGTCCAGCGTATAATTTATCCAGTGTATCTTTTAGAAAAGAAAAACAAAATATCAATTAGCTGTTTTGAAGAGAAGCAACAAAGAATGTTGCAAAGGGCATTCAGATTTTTTTTTAACTTTGGATGCTAGCCAAATTCCAGAGCTCTCTAAAATGTTTGTATTTTGAGGAGACATTAATGGAGGGGACTGGTGTGTTTAATGTGACCCTACAAAGACTACACAAAGACCTCTTACTCTGAATTCAGTAGGCAATACTTTGCTGATGGCTTCAGCACTGTTTAATTAGGTGTTCAGCTCAAGAGCTGCCCCTTTAAGTTCCCTTCTCATTTTCCTTCTCTGTCAGCAAGTAATGAGGCAATCAAAGAAGATGGAGCCAAACTCCTCTCAGTGGTGTCCAGTGGGAGAAAAATTTGCAGTGGGAACAAATTAAAAAATAAGAAATTTTCTCTCACCTCTGAACACTTTCATAGTGTGGGGGTGGTCAAACACTGGAACAGGATGTCTGGAGGAGTTGTGGAGTCTCCATCTTTGAAGCTCTTAAAGAACTGTCTGGACAATGTCCCAAGAAGTCTGCTCCAGCTGACCCTGCTTCGAGCATGGGGTGGAGGGGGAGGTGGATTAAATGAACTGTAGACATCCCCTCCAATCTCAACTGTATGATTCTATGATTTATATGTAATTTAGGGGTTTTCTTCTGAATTTCTTGTTTATATTCATAACCAACAAGCAACTACACTTTCTGAATATCCTTTAGCTTCTTCTCTCATTCACATCATGCTTACAGTTCTCATGCCTGTCTCTAAGAAACCTTCTACTTTACACCAGCTATCCTTATGACTCTTCTCTGCTGCTTACCCTTCTCTTCATCAACTGCCCCTAATATTCCACCCCCATTTCATGACTTATCCCTACATACTGAAAATTGGATTCCAGCTCCAGAGAAATTCTTAGTTCTTTAATACATGCCTGACGCATATTAAATTATTAGGAAAACACTTGGGAGCAAAGTTTTCATCTGCATTTCTCTCTCAGCTATTATGTATTTGTCTACCACCCTTGCTACAAACTCCCCCATTAAAAATTCCACAAAAATGGAGTAGGCAACCTTCAGCAGCAAAGCACTGACCAACAATAAATTACAACACCCAGAAAGTATCAAACACTACAAACAGACTTGTTGTTACAGGTGAACTGCTAACTTATTTCTCATTCTGACTACTTACCACATGACAACTAGGAAGAGTTCTTGTAGCATTTCCAAGATGCAGATTTAGCCTACAACCATGAGAGACACCTTCATTCTGCTTCAAAGCCTTTTGAAACTTCTTTTGATATTGTGTAGCACCCTAATCTCTCATTATTCTTCACTGCAATTATACTTTCTTACTAAGGGAGCAGTAAAAACTACTGCTTAGAGAGTAAAGAATTCATGATTGAACTTAAATACTCGCTGGGCCATTGGTGAAATAAAAAAAGTATTAAAAAGAAAAGAAGAAAAACCACACACAAACCTGAAAGAGAACCATTTTTTCTCTTGCAATTAAGTAAGGTGAAGAAGGGAACTTCTGACCTATTGTATCAAAGTGTTTCTTTGCAAATGCAATTAAGAAAGTGAGAAATCGCAAAGATACTTGTTCAAACATGCACACAAAGATATTCCCCAACATTTTCTTTAGTATTTTCAAGCCTTTTTCACTAAACTTTTGTAAGTATTAAAAATGTAACATCACTATTAATATGTTCAGATTCCCTTTAAACAAGTTGAAATAAGTCATAATAACAAGATTAAAAATGTGATAAAGGTCTTGCATCAACACTTGCTTTTCTTCTATGTTGCCCTTCATGCTGTCAATTGATGATTGATGTATTTCTCCCAAGAAACACAGTTCACTAAGAACTGGATGGAGGAAAAGTGATTCACAGAGTAAATCTGAATTGGCATCAAACTTTTAAAGAACATTTGGACAAGACAAACGTGCACAAAAGGAAAAACCAACCACTAATATGTCAGTAGTTGTTTCAGATCAAAGTGCTGTGTGAAATGCACTTTTGTGCACTCTGACAAGGTGATTATGACTGGTGAAAAATCATACAAGGAGGAGTTACCAGAAACCCAAGAACAGCAGGATAACTACACCTCTGCACATTGACCTTACAAACACTATATCCACCAACTCCTTGACATTAGTACTCTCATATTTCTGTTTAGCCTTTTTCCTGCCTGAATTCTAAATTCAGTGAATGACATAAAAAATTACACCAATGAAGAGGGAAAAAAAAGGAAAAGAAAACGTGACTTTATATTGTCAACTTTTAATAGAAAAATAAAGTTTAATTATAACAACCAAATTTGAGTGCACAGACAGATCCATATGCAATTACTGAAACTTTTTTACAACTGCCCTGGCCAGAAATGGAGTTAAATAGATGTGGTTTATTTCTAAACTTCTCAAAGAGATATAAACCAAACAAAAGGGACAGAAAATCACTATATGATCAATAGTGAAAATACTGCAGTTACTCAGGTGGTTTCTGGGCATTTGTCTAACACAGAAAAAACAAGGTACTAGTAATTGCTATGTACATGAGCAAGGGCAATTTTTTATTCTATAAATGAAACAAATTATTTTGAAATATCAGGTAATCCGCTAGGTTTTAAATATTTCTTTGCCTTATGTAAACTGTGATTCCTTGGTGAAAAGCAGAATTGGCGACAAATTCTTCCTGCAACCATTGTATGAAATGCAGCTACAGTGAGGAGCAAAGATTTCTTAGTGAGAAGGAGAATTCAATTTTTATGAAAAAGAACACACCTATTTAAGCATTTTATTTAGTCAGATGAAAGAAATCTTGCAGCCCACTTTTGCATTTATATAGCTTTATCTTTAGCTTAAAATAGATCTATTAAGTTCAAATCTGAATAAGATAATACTCACATTGTCCCAAATATTGAAGGTTGCAGAGTATTTCAATGAATAGTAAATTTTCTTTCGTTTTTTTCAGGAGGAATAACTCTAAGTCATGGTGTGCTGGCAAACAAGTCTTCCTAACAAGCTGTTGGTGTAAAAACAATGTGATTCTGTTCTAATGACTCATTCCACCATTATTTTGTGTTGAGCCAAGCTCCTTTTCTCAAATAATATCTTAGTCATTTCAATAGGGTAAGATATTCCTCCAAACAGGGCTTTTTTTCACTAACATACAACTTAAACTGACAAACATGGAAGAATCTATTCTAAAATAATTATCATATAGGGGGCTATTGATTATATGATGTTGAAATATGAAGGCATATTGTACTTCATACTCAGGTAAGTCTAAAGCCAATGGCTGTTAAATTACATGATAAAAAAATGCCTCCCCTTCATGTTTGAAAAAAGGCCAAGAAATGTTGTAAAGTTAATAAACTGTCATGCTCATTCTTCTATGTCGTATGAAAGAAGCTCAAAAGAAAATTTCTCTGCAAGAAAATGTGCAATTAAACAGGACAGAAAAATTAAAGCAAGAAAAAGCTTAATCAGAGAAGCATCTAAACAACCTTTTCTTCTGTTTAAATATTCAGACATTCCTGTGAGAGATTAACATCCAGTTCATACTCTCAAAAAAAAAATGAAAGAATTCAGAAGAAAACAGCAGCTTTCTCCTCTTTTTCTGCTTGAACTGCACTATTCAGTAGAGTGAATGAATGATTTAAATGGAAGTTCTCAAGTACACACAATATGCTTTGATTTGTACCTTTAGTAATGTCACTGAAGCCTATTAACTCAACCAAGGTTTTGGCTTTTACCTGCAATGTACAAAAAAATGAGATTCAAGTGATAATATAATGAATAAGGGGTATCTACTCAGAACAAAGCTGGCTAAAAATGCAGAATTGCTTTTTCACAAAACAATTATGTTTGTTCAGAATTTGTTTTTAATCCAACTTGAACCTTTTTTTCCTTCCAAATAATTTTCCAGTGAACTAGAAATTCTGAGAACAGCCTTTTTAAGCAACAAAAGAACTGACTGTGTCTGCCTTTTTTCAATTCTCAATATGGTCAGTTCTTATCTCCTCAGGTAGTGACGAAATCAGGAGACAGGAGGCTCTTTAACAGTAGAAACAGTCAAGATGCTAAAAACAGTCACCCACCACACAGGACTAAATATGAATTTTAACAAGATATAAAATATTTTTATATTAATTTAATTTCAAATCAAATTCTACTACCGATGGCAGAAAAGTCTGCTGATAGTGGTACAACTCATACAGTCCAACTTCAATTTCAGCAGGCCAGCAATCCATGACTACAGCAGAGTTGCTGTGGAAGTTTCCAATATCCCAATAGTCTGGACCTGTACTAAAGGACAAGAAGCAAGCAGTAACTTGCTTCAGTTTGCATCTTAAAGCAAGTTACATGGTGGGACTGAAAGGAGGCACTCTACCTGGCAGCACAGAGGAGAAATGCTACAGCCCTGAGAACACTTTAGAACCATCAAGCTCTCAGCAGCCTGGGTGTGCCAGCAGGAGGCTGCAAGTCCATCAGCCCTCGGCTGACACCCACATGGATGGTAAGGGTGTTAGAGCCTCTGCTGTCATTCTACCTTCACAATATGACTGGAAGAATATGGATTTACACCAGCTGAGAACCTGGCCTAGCAGTTGAACCTCCCAAGAAATGGGTAGAAAGGGCCTCACTCCTGCAAACCCCAGTGAAGAGACAGCCAAATCCTCTCCCACATGTTACACCTCTGTGTGTGCAATCTGGCAGCACAGCTGAGCTAAGAGCTCCCCTGAATCCATTTCTGAAAAGAAATATGCTGGAACTTTCACTGTGGACTCACAGGAGATTCAATCACGTCAAATATTTATCCTTTGACCTTTACGTTAAAAAGGGTAATTGAAAAAACAACAGCAACAAAAACGTGAGTGTGCACATCCCTACAGTAACTTCAACATACTACTTCATTAGAAATGCAGAATATTACCTTGGAAATCTCAGGCCAACTGGCACCAGGGTTATTAAGGAAAAAATCCCAATGGCTGCAAAGAGCCTTCTTTATTAACAATACTTTCTATTACAAAATCCCATCCTTCAAGCAGAATGTTATTAGTAATGGCACAGGACACATATTTTGTTTCACCTATTGAATCCTTTGGTCTTCTGAATTATTAATAGGGGACTTCTCCAGGTTGGTGGGGCTTACTACAATCCTGTTTAATTCTTCTTAATTTTTCATTATTAAGCCCTTACACACTTTAAGCTACTACTTTTTTCTGTCTTCTGAACTCCAGGCAACTTAGCCCAAAGAGCCAGCACAGGAAGAGATTGGAGATAAGGAAAATAAAAAGCTACAAAATTCTCAATATGCTTTAACTGGACACTTACTAGGGGGAAACTTGAAAGACATTTTTATTCAAATACCCTCCACTTCTTCCCTTGGGACAGTAATACTCTTTTTATTCTGCAGCTTATATACATACCCTCCCACACGTTTCTGCTAGTCAAAGCTTTCAGGCTAAGCTGATGACAGGTGGCAGTCCTAGAATGAGAGACCACATGCTGTGGACATTAATGAATTTCCTTCAGGCCCAAATGGAAGTCTTGTAACCTTAGGTTGACTTACTCTCCTCTTCAGTTAAATAAAAGTATTTTGCCTCATACAAACAGCTCAGCAAGATACAGAAACAGCAAGAGCCAAATGAGTGGAGGGATTTAGAGCTTTTCCAAGGTGTACTTCCAGTTCAACCTTTTTCAGTCACTCATTACAGAATGCAGTAAATCTCTTACTCTGTTTTTTGGAATCCAACATGCATTATCCAAAAGCAGGTGAGAATGGAAGACTGAGATGGTAGAGTATATTCCAAAGATTATTTTTACTTCTGTGAGGGACTTCACTGAACTATAACAAAACAGCTGTTCTGACTATAGATAAACTCAGTGTAATGTCACACCTATGGAATAGAACATTTTGGAGTTTGCAGTTTCTTAAAGGCTTTAGATATTTTATGCCTTTCTAATTTGTTAATGTTTCTGGTCTAAAATGTAAAGAAATCACAACACAGCAAGTTGCCTAAAGCAGCAGATCATGAAGACAGTAACATTCTTAGGAAATTGAAAGTTTTAATTGTAGATGAAATGAACAGAGCTTCCTTCATTCAGCTGGACTTTTGAAAAACTTCAAACCTTAGGTAGAAGAAAAGAAACATGATTTCTCCTCATAATAATCTTCTTTATATCATGCCTGAAAAAGGAAAAGAACAAAATCTGTGTAACAGAGTGCTTGGCTCTAAATGACCTGCAGTAAGTACTGGGTATATAGTCTCTCTCATGGTACTAATAATTCACATTTGTTGATGACCTCTGGTCTCACAGTGACTGTAATAAAGATTATGATGTCAAAATCCAGACATAAAAAACGTCTGGACAAACAGAATGGTAGTACTGTGATACTCAAAGAGTTTTAGCTTACTGCAGAACATCAGAGAGCAACAAAGTCTTTATATCTATCCACTTTATCTTCCTGTTTTAAGTATCTCACGCTGGTTTTTATCATCAGGATAAAAACAATCCCAGCAGTCTTCAGGTGACAACAGTAACCTGGACTGAGATTTAAATGAAGGACTTTGCAGTGAAAGATTCTCTTTTTCATTACCAACCACGTGATTCATAACTCATTTATCTTGCCCTTAAAATAAACCACATTTCCAAAACTGTGCCTTGACATCTCTTCTCTTTTCCTTCAGTTATGACAAATGGAAAAAATTATACAACATGTATTTCTTCTCTGATTGACAGCTTATACAAATTATTCCTTTATGTCTCTGTAGTTTTACATTCAATATTTTAAATTCCTGAAATTGCATATAGTTGTATTGAATTCCACTAGGATTCCTGAGTCTGTCAGAGTAATAATATATTTGAGTTTTTTAACTTCATACATACTTCATTACATTTACAATGGTTACGTTAAAAAGTCTATTTTCTCCTTTTAAACCAGGTACTGAACAAATTCTAATCATTATCCCATGAGATCATGAAAAATTACTGTTTTTCTATCCATATTTGAAATAGTCTTTCAAGGAGGGCTGCAACACATGTACTAAAATAATATGCACCAATCCAAAGGTCTTTCCATAACTTTCCTACTTCCCATGACACACTCAAGATCACCTCTCAACTTTAAGAACATAGATGTCATTCAAATGGTCCCTCCAATTGAGCCATAGGAGATACTCCCTACTGCCTTAAGAAATAAGGGAAATGCGACCCCAAAGACTGCAGAAAGAAGAGTGGAAAAAATTGTACGCTAATGTTTGATAATCCAAATGTCAATAATAGATTATTGTTTTACTCATGCTCCTGAAGTTAAATAGAGCTAGTTACCTAACAAATGCTGGAAAAGGTCATTCAGCCAATTTCCACCCATTACTGGATGATCTTGCAGTAAATATTTACTTGATCATTTAAAGCTTTCAAGGTCATACACTGCAATCAGTCTGAATGCTGAACTTTCGTCCATTAAGTGTCAGAATGCACCAGGTATGTTTAGTCAGGAGCTGGAAACCCTATCCTGTAATTGTATCAAGCGATGTTTGCCATACACGTTATGAACAATATATATGCAGGCTTTGAGAGAAAGGGTTTTTTATAATAGGCATAATAGATGGACATAATATATAAACATAGCACGTACCAGGAGTAGATCAGAAATTAAAACTGTTATAAATCTGAGTTCCTATCAGCAAGGAATAGAATATTTGAATTATGCATAATGTGGGGGAAAGGAAAACAGAGGAGTGCACATGCACACACTAAATTACAGGATGAATATCAGAGTCCATCATATTTCATCCCCTACCTCCCCTTCACTAATAAACCCCGCCAATGAAATAAGCCTCAACAAGTTTTTCTCCTGCTTTGTCAGTTCCTCTTGTTCATTGCACCTTACATATCATTCTGATTTACCGGTCTTTTCACAGCCCATCTCTCCTGGAGAATAATTTTTCCACAATGCCCCAAAGAGGCAAACAAATAGCACATACTAAATTTCATGACATATTCTTCGTCAGCCCTTGCAGTACATCCTGCCTTCCTGTGTCTTCATTTAGATTTTGAATACCACAGGTTACAGATTTCATTTGTCTGCTAACATATACAGTGACAATTAAGATAGACTCAATCACCATGATAACCAGCTCCTTGAGCTGGCAGGCAGAGGCTCTTGCTAAAGACAGGATATATTGTCTAATATCCACAAGCTCATACAGAAATTCATGTATTAAGTCAATACAAGACAAGACCAGTCTCAAAATGGTTTACAGAGTAAAAAGCAAAGGCAGGCATTTGGCTGCACAGAGCAGAAGCTGAGCCTCCACTGTGGCAAAGCAGGTGCAGGGCACAGCCAGGGCAGGCAGGAAGCTGGCCCTGGGTATTGCATGCAGCTGAGGCTACCCGACAGGCAACTGTCCTCTTCTATACTTTTATCCAGATGCTTCTAAAAATCATTCTCATGAAGGTGAAGGGAAGAAGGTAGGAGACCAGGACCAAGGGGAGAGAACACATCTTGCTACAGAAAGCTTGGATGTCCAAGGGGACAAAAACATGAAATTCATCATTCTCCCTTCTGCCTTCCCCACCCACTCAACATAGTGAGTGGATTGCAGAGTCAGAAAAATATTTTTCACAGTTTAATCAGCTGTTATTCTCTGCATGGGCACCTCCTCATTGCTCACATGGATATCCTTTCAGCCAAATGTCATCTGCAGGCAGAATAGGCCCAGACAATGCAGCCATGACCTCTAGCCTCTCCCAGCATGGTCCAGTCTCTGGCACCAACGGCCTTGGCCACATTTATCCACTCATGTCTAAATGTTTACAATGTTAAAACATTTGATTCTGAACATGTGCATTGACCAAATCATGACTGGTAGGTTTTGATCATACAGACATACAGTTGGGAATGATACCAACTGTCTCCTGGTGAAAAGAGATCTTAGTGTGCAAGAAATTTCTTTTATACTTTAGCTTTTTGCCTGTCCTTAGGGATTATGTCATTATTGATTAGATGCAAAATTAGATCATAATCTGACTAAATAAAATTTCCTTTCATATGACAGTTCTTTGGTCTCTGCTTCCCATGTCACTTTATTACTCATCATGCAAATTATATTAAAATTTTAATTTTCCTTTTCATGTAAAAAGAAAAATCAAGATATCAGACTGCATCCAATTTACATCTGTCATTCAAGGTGATAGAACAAAAATAAACCTGTCTTCACATAACAAATGAGCATTGCTTCACAGTTTTGATTACAAAGATAATGTGATCTCTTGCATAAAAAAAACCTCTAAAACATGCTTTCCCACTTCTCTAATTCTTCTCTAAGTCTACTTGTCACTATTTGGCAATTCCTGACACTTAAATGGAAGCTGCATATTGTTGCCAAGAAGAATCTTATCTCAGAAAAGTACGAGGTTGGACATCTTGACTGCGTTGTCTCCACAGTATCTGACTTTGCCCATGGCCAGTAAAATAAAATAACAAATCCTAGCAGAAATAGATTTTCAACTAATACAACGGTGTTCTACCTCACTTTTTATCCTTGTTTATCATGCTGACTGATACAAACATGTCAGGCATTGCATGGCAAAGACCAACAACACAGAAGATTTCACGTCAGATATTCAGTAACGTATTTGACATATCATAACCATTTCCTATGAACAAAGCATCTTGAAGTCAAGTCTCAGCCAGACAGCAAAGTCATATTTAGCTGGAAAAGCAGGAACAGGCTAAGAGAACTTCAAAATATTTTTAACTCAAATTTTGAAGTCAAAACTTAGGTGAAATTTCCCACTTGATACCATTGCACACAACCTTACAAGCTCTACCTGTTAGCATCCAAGCAGTGTGAAATCCTGGGCCTGTTCTGAAAGGGGATTTTGGGAGAAACAAAATCCATAACAAATGGGAAGATATTTGGCCTCTGCCCTGACTAAAAGACAGTTTTAGAGGGGAGTTATGTTTTAGTCATGAGCATGTCCACTGATGAGCTTATCTGTAAAGCATAGGCTTGTCTTTTTTGACCTTTTTGTTCAGCTACAGATAGGTTAAACAACTAAAGATCATGTTGATTTCTTCACCAAACCCACCTGAAAGCCACAACAGCAACTAAGGTACAGAGGGATGAATATTCTTATTATTTTTATGTGACAGTGAAACCTGGAGAAAGAACAAAATTGAGTTAGGGCTTAAAGAAAAATCTAAAGCAAAACCTGAAGGAAGTAGAGATATTATAAAACTGCAAACAGAGAATCAGAAACCACTCCACAGAGTAAGTCATCCTGAGTCTACAATGCAAGTCATACTTGAAAGGAGAAAATATGCCTTTGTACAGAAAAAGAACAGTCTATTCACTTTTTAAAATCCCATGATCAGAAACATGATGTCAAAACAGAAGGAGTTCAGATATTTCTGTGCCTCTGTTTCAGTTTTAATAGATACCATATCCCCAAGAAACAGGAGAGAAAAAAGGTCAGCTGAGCTAAACTGAATGAGGGAAAGAGCAACTAATAGAGGGAAGAGGAGAGAAGTGAAGAGGAGAGAGATGTACTGTAAAGGCAATACCTTGGGAACAGAGAAACCTATTTTTTATTTCTCATGTTTTTTCCCCAGCCCATTGTACAAATATCAGCAAATCACAGAATCACTTTGCAAATCTGAGACAAGTTGTGCTCCTTGCAAACTGGGGAGAGGAAAGATGCAGAGGCAGAACAGAATGGCTCCTGTGGCATTGCTGTAATGAGATCTCTCATATCACCAGCAAATAGTCCCAGCAGAAAACACTTTTGGGGCTGAATTATTTTTTTTGCAGATGCATGTAAAAGCCACCATTGGGGCTTGCTTAGTTCTTTGGTATAATGCAAAGCATACATATCATGGAAAGGTAACCACTGCCCCAAGGACGTGACAATCCATCTGTAATGTGGGGAGTAGCAGATGGAGGCTTCCCAAAACCTGTGGGGCAGCACAAGGTGAGCTCGAAGCGATGTCACTTCTCACCACCTGCCAAATCTTCACTGAGTGTTTCATAGTCAAAAATCCATCTATTATTACTATGTTAGCCAAAAAATTGACAGAGATGTAACTCCCTCTCCTTTGCCCTGGGAGACTGCTACAAAACCCAGCCTACCCTCCAGCACGATTTTAATTCATGCAGGATTCACACCAGTAAGTATCCAGGGCTTGCTTTCAGAAACACTTTCAAGGAGAAATTCTTCCAGAAAGAAGATACGTGATGAAAATTAAACTCTGCAAAAATATGAACTCCATTTCATTGAGGCTTTTTTCCAGCTGTGTCCACAGCAGGGTTAGAGACAAATTACCCCGTATAGCCATTATGATAAAAATTAAACTACTCCCCCGAACTTGAAAATTTGTGCAACACAGGCTACAGACTGTTCAATTAGTCTTCAAGGCCCATGGGCATGCATTTACAGTCAAGTTAGTGGTCATTGTGGGTGGGGTGACCTGTTCCACCTTGTACAACCAATAAACTTCACTGGGGTGGGAATATGAGTGTGGTGTGCCCACATTCCTATTAATTGTGATACCATCTGGACCATGGTGCCTATCTCACATGCTTTAATAGTAAAATGAAAATGTTTCAGCTGAAGACAGTGAGAAGGTGAGGTCTCCTACTGTCTTTGGGATGTTGGAATTCCTTGTCCTGGTTTCTAACTTTAGTCAGTGTTTAATTATTTATACAAAAGTAGATCACTATAAATAGTAGAAACTGAGGATTAATCACTCTTGCTCCTAGTTCAGTGGGTAAGTGGGTAGGTATTATTTAGTCCTGTATTTCTGATATATGCTTTTGTGGCTACACTGCTAGTTCCAAGGGGAAAGGATGTGCCTATTTTCCTAAGGGGTATGCAAGACAGAAGAAACACTCAAAAAAGAAAAAGAAAAAAAAGAAAAAGAAAAAAGCTTGACAATTTCTTGGAGAACACTTGAGACATTAGAAGCCTCTTTTCATCCAACTTCAATTTTGGTACTAACACATGGTCTAATTTTCAGAAGTATTCACAAGTGTCATCTACCATCCATGTCAGCAAGAAGTGAATTTGTAGTGAAGATGAGCTCATGAGGCTTTAGGTTTACTTCCAAATGCAGAAAAGTATAATGCTTAGCTTTGCTTTGCTTGGTTTGCAGGGAAGGCAGGAGATGGTGTTTGCTTTTGTTGAGGCTTTACTAATTACCTGAAGAATATTCAGTACTTTTAATCAGCTAGAAAGAGTCATAGAGATGTAAAATTTTGGACTTTTAATCTTCTGAGCCCTGTTGGTGACCAGTAAATGAGGACAAATGAAAGGATAACTAAGTTTTCCCAAATGACAAAAAGCTGAGCCTTGTAAATGCTCAAAACCTTACACATCTTTCAGAAAAGGAGCTGCCACACTGCTCACTGTTTTTCCACCCTGCAGAGATCTAACTCAACACTCAGCTCAGGGATAAGGAAAAAAAAGAAGATTCTACTAGAGAATATCCAAACTTGGCAAAACTTCATATGAAGAAAGGAACATAAATGTCAGTGAAAACTAAAATTTTTGTTTACAGTATTCACAAGTGAATGTGAAATCTGGAGGCAACCATATCACTTGAATCTTTCAGTGCAACAAGTGAAGAACAATTAGAGAACTGGGACTACTGTAAACATGTCAGAAAGTATTGAGCAACAACTTCTGTATGTAGCAGTTTGCTATTAGCCCGAACTTTTAGTATGAACAAAATACCTTCTATAAGCGTGGGGATATTTTTAACATGATCTCCTTAAAAATTTTTCCTCACTCTATCTATTTAACCCCATAGTACTGGTAATTCTTTTTTCGTTTTGTTTTATTTTTGTGGATTTTGTTGTTGTTTCTTTGTTTTTTTGGTTTTGTTTTCGACAATCTTTTTCAAATTTGAGAATAGTAAAGAAGATTATTGAAAAATAAATTTATTGACTACATTCTTCTGCTTTTTTCTTTTTCCAAAGAACAGATATAAATACATATATATAATTTTACAAATTACTTCTAAAATTTTTTTTCTAAAACAGAATAGCTTAGTGTACCATTTATGTGAAAATATTACAAATGCTTATGTAATATTATTAAATATACATCTTACTCCTCACAATGTTATTCATATTTGCTATTTGTGCTTTCATGTTACTCATTAAAATAACAGTATTGCATCTCCTGACATGATGACAAATTGCAGTTCTTACATGTTCTAGCAGGGACACATTACTGGACAGGAAAAACAGTATTCACATATAAATGAGTGCTTCTTCATTTATGAAATGTTCCCCATACTTTCATGTTAACTTAGTCAATGTTCATTAATATTTTAATAAATTCAAATGACTCTTCATCCATTCAAAATTTATGAACAATGACTGAGTGTGGGATTTGAAAACTCATCAAATGGATTTCGCTGTTTCTATTTTTAAAAATATTCACAGATGATGTTCTGGATATAGTTACCATCTTCAGCTCTCACTGGGTAAAGGTAGGATTTGAAAAAGCATGCTCTTACTGTAACATCTGCAGGCACAGATGAAAGCTGGGCTCCACTTCAGTCTGCTGGAATGGTATAAATTACAGACATAAAGCGAGAGAGGCTCCCAGCACCAGGGGTGAAAATTACAGACAAAAGGAAGGGGAAGCACAAAACCAGGAGAATCCAGGGAATGATTCTAAGGAGTTAGATGTTCTTTTCTTGTAACTAATTCTATGCAGGCATATAATAAAGGTTTTTGTTATCCTGTATGAAGGCAGAAGATGAAGCTATCTAATATCAGTCTGGGCATGTTTCAAAACTTAAGGAAGGAAACAGTATTAGCAGTGGGATCAGTATCAAGACGCTCACTGATAAGGATGACAGGCCTTACGAAACCTGGCACCGAAGAGCCGTGTCTCACCCACGCTCTTGGCACTCCCATCCTCTCCCCCCTTAAGAAGCCTGAGAAGCCCGCCAGCTCTCCATTTTAGCATCTCTTCATTCCAATAATCCCAGAAACTCTGTCTTCAAATTCTAAATAAATTTAATCAAAGTCGGTGGTAACCTTTCATTGATTGGAGTAAGAACTGGTCTGGCCTCTCAGCTGGGAGATGCGTGAGGCAAGAACTTAGCATTTCTTCATGCGCTAATTGTATAATAATTAATAAAAGTAAATTAGATCAAATATAACTTAGAGAAAACCACTCTCCTGAATTATGGCTGTTGAAACATAGCCAGAGGAGCACTTTCAGGAGCCTGCTTGGCTGTGCAGTGCTGATTTAATTATGATGTTTAGACATGGTCTACTACAGAGATACCTGCTGTAGTTTGCAAGCTACACCAGAGCTCAGAGAGATGAGCTGATGTGTCACCAGTCAGCAAGGCAGAAGTGCAGGACACCACTATGTGAATGAACATGGCTTTCCTTTTTTTCTTTTTCTTTTCTTTTCTCTAAACTGTCTCTTAGTTTGGACCCAAGAAAATTCAAACCAGTGATTTAAGTCTGAATTCTAGGCCTTAGAGAAATTTAGTCAAAACTCATCCTTGCACAGTTTTTCTGCATTAAAACACTACTGTACATAGTTTTGCATATTCTTAGTGATTTGGACATAAAATGCATCAGTCCATCTAACTAACTCATCAAGCACTAGAGTCTTTCTTCCCTAAAATTTCTTCCAACATCCAGTGCTGGAGATAAAGCAAATAGCTATAGAATCTACTAATAAAAGTTCAGTGTTACGATCTCATCATTTTAACAGAAGTAAATAAAGACTTTGCACTAAAACAAAGCCACTAAGTGCTAACTTTAATATACACGATATATTTTTCTGATCTCAGGAAATTGATTCTAAAAAGCAACCCAAATTTTCTTTCATATTTCTGATAAGGTGTTTCCTTTTTTTTGGCTGTTTTTGAGGGTTTTTTTTAACTAATGAAAACAGGCAATCCTGTATTTTGTTTCATAGTGCTTCCCTAGAGGCACAGATAAACTTCACTCTTATCTGGTCTTTTGTTGTTCCTAGAATGATTGCTCTGTTCATTATATTGTTTGATTTTGCCATCTCAGCTTCCCAGTGCCTGATTTGTTCACTTCATTCTCAATGTTATTAGGCTCTTCATTCCAAAAATAAGCTGATTTTCTCATTTAAAAACCAATGTCATCTTTGTATATCACAGATTTACAGTTCACAATGTTAATAGATCATGGAAACAGTGACATAAAAGATTAAATTATGAAAATGTATTTCACTTGCATAAAAAGGAAACAAGTGATAGTACCATACAAGTGAATATAGTTATTACACAAAGATCACAATCAATAGGTACCCATAAGGCACCTGAGTTACAACCCTCACAAGTTCACAGAATGCTAAGAAACAAAATCTGAATTTGTGGATTATGAGACAGAGGGTGCTGGCCACACTCTACTCTCCCAGTGTGCACACTGAATTTATCTCTGAGGTGGGAATGGTGATGACTGTATTTCACCCACTACATCTGTGCATATGGATTCTGGAGCAAAATAGGAATTAGAATGCTGTTTCTATCATTTTGAGTGATCAGTCCTTTCCAAAAACAAGTAAGACACCATTGTTTTGGGTTTGGTTTTTTTTTTAAGTATTTAATGTATCCCAAACCAGCTTTTCTCAGGAGGACTTATATGTGACAGCAGAGTAAAAATATGGTGACTCAGCTGTATTTTGACTTGAACTTTCAAAACTGTAAATTTTCTTCTTGAAAACACTCCTCCAGACATCCTCTGCAATGGTAAAAATAAAAAGAAGTCCTTAAACTCTTTCATAAGATATTCTCTAAGTATAAAAGAGAATTGCTGATAAAATAAAGCTAACAATCCCAAAATACAATCTCCAACCTGCTGTTATCTGTTAACATACTGGTCTTCTTATGTATCTTTAACAAGAAATAACAAGGAACATTGGGATTGTCTTTTACAATGCAATCTTTATGTAATGGCTAAGCTTCAATTTCATAAGGAAGAACATCCCACACTATAATCTGAATGTCACCTAGCTTTGCCTTTTTAAATGTCCATCACAAATACTACAAGATCATGAGTTCCCAAAGGCTAAGGCATTAGTAAACATTAGAAGCCAAGATCCACATTGTCTTCCCAGGGTAAAGGAGCTTGAGCACTGCATGTGGAGCTTGTTGCAACAGCCCATCCTCACACAGCATGCCAGTCTACTGCTTGGCTGTGCAGACAAAATCAATGCAGAAAGAAGGCCAGCACATAGTTATGCAACATTTGGAATCCCAAAAAGTCAGTATCAAGGGGTTCTCCACTACTGTTTCAACCTTCCTCTTGTAAAGACACCACCATGAATCCTCCTGCCACTTGAATTAGCAAGCTGATACACATCTGCTGAGAGCTTCTGATACCTAGCTAATGCCACAGTCATCCTGACCATGAATATGGCTGAGCACGCTGGCTTTAGGCTGTGGGTGTGCAGGTATCTAAGGCACACTCAGTCCTTTTCCTGTGTACTTACTAGCTGAAGCTGCTCTGACTTACTGTGAGCCCATTCAGTTCACCGAGCTGGCATCCAACTATGGTATTTTTCATTATGGGGAGTTATTTCTATGCCTTACCAGTGAGCTGAACTTAGTTCCTGCTGCCAAATTAGGAGGACGATTCTGTGTTGCTCCTGCTAGAAATGGTTCTGTTCACCTTTGTTACCTCATCCATCTTGTGGGTCTACAGTCCAAAAGTGGAAAGAAAGGCATCTCCCAGCCCAAACCATATGAGGATGTCAAGGTGGGCAGGGCTAGGAAAATAAAGACAGCAACTGCAAATAGAATTGGAGGTCAATTCAAGAGCATGAAACTTGAAAGTCTCTCTTTAGAACAATGTCACTAATGCTTGTAAAGGAAAACTTGCAAGCAATCCTGCTTATCTGCATCTCATTAAACATCTTAAACAGCAGGAACAGGTCAATCATCTATAGCTGACGTTAATTCAAATTTAGAAATATCCATTCTGTAATTTCAGCAACCAGAAGGAGGCACTTTTACAGAAATGAAAGCAATTGTCTCCTGGTTTTCAACACTCATGCTGCATGCTTGCATTTCCTATAAGGGTGCTATTCCCAGCTATGAACTCTGCTCTCCAGAAAGGATCAGAGACAACATGAAAAGTATGAAGTCTGAAACTATTATGACAAGGTATCAAGTATCATGTTAATATGCAGTGTCTGTCACAGATTAATTTTAATGCATGAGCCCTTGGGTCACATCAACATCACAGAGTTTTCTGGGTCACTAAATTAAAAGGCATGGCATCATCTCCTTTTGACACAGAAGCAGTTCATTAAAAATATTTGCAGAGATATAGGAAAGTAATCTTGGTCAGGCATATGCTTTGAAAATTCTTCTTCAAGTTATGCTGGCTTGAGTGGAGACTTGAACAGAGACAAGGTCTTCTGGGAAGAAAAGTCAAACTTGAAAATTAAACTAGATTAAAGTTCTCAGCTGGACTTTGTTCTCAGAGGTGAAGTACACTCTGAGAATGTGTAAGTTCCTGGCATATCATGTACAGACCATAAATGCTGATTTTTCAGTGAGCTTCTGAACCCACTGACTTATCATGAGAACAATGTTGGTGGTCATACAAGAATGATTACATTTTCTCTTCAAATAGTGCTCTATTCCAAGTGTCAATTTTGATAAATTGTCCGTCAAGTCATGACACAAAGAGTTGAGATAAATCTATCATCACATGGTGTTTATCATTAAGAAAACCATTTGTACTTTCTTGAGCACCACATTCATTTGCTTCTATTTGTGAGTAGTGTTACACAAAAGTATTGGAGTTTCTTGCATTATCTAAGCAAATTACTTGCCAACTATAATCAGAAAGGTTATATGTTGCAGAAAACATTAATTCACTCCCTTCCATAAAAGTTGTTTCAAATATTTTTGAATGTCTAAAACAAGATAATTAGAGCTCTAAGCCACTGCTACTGTCAATCTTCACAATAATCACCAACAACATTTTCAGAAAATAAATTAGATTCTAGTGTCAAGTTACCTGAATACAAAAAATATTGTGGGTGATATAAAAAACCTAGAGGAAAAACAATCAATATAACACAAGAAAATAGTGATTTCAAGTACAAGACTAAGGAAATGATCCATCAGATACCTTCCAAAATCTTTTCTGTATCTGAATGGAGACTGCATACTTGCACATCCAGCTGTTGCACTCTTGCCTCATACATGTCAGTAATGGTAAACTCAAGGACTTGGTACAGAACTCTGAAGTTGCCCAGGGTTTGCAGAGAAGCTTGCCTTGAATGTGTCTGACATATCAAAAAGATGACAGAAAACGCTATTAAAACGTATTAAAATATTTATTTAACTATAATGATGTTTGAGAACATTAGTCAGCTATACCAATCTCATGTGGTTTTGCCATTCTGTTTTACTTTTCTATGCTCTTTGCTTGTTCCTTTTATGGCAGTGTCCTTAAAATTGAAAACTGACCAAATATTTATATTAGTTCATAAGTGTATTCATAGAATTTTAACTTTGGACACTTTTAAATGTGAAAAAAAAAAAGTGTAGGTACATCAGAAATTATAACTGCATACTCATACTTAAAATTTAAAAAAACCAAACAAACAACTGTCTTTCATTATCCAGTCTTTGAGAGAGATGTTGATATGGCATCTAAAGTCACAGCTATTCCACACAGTCATTGTCAATACAAGTTGTGTTGCCAATACCTTCAAATTGAGAGATACATGGTAAGAGATGGTGTCCATTCTTGCACCCATTTCTGTTCTGTTGTGTTCCTAAGAAGAATCCTGATAGCATTAAAGCTTGCAAATGCACTTTATTTTGTGATGAAGCACACAAGAACTAAGTACACCTCAAAGTCCTCATTTGTCCCTTGACAAATACTACTTTCATTACTCTTATGATCAAGCTCCAGATGCTTGTGGTGGTTTTGTTTTACTAATTTCACTGTTCTTCCCATAGCTGACACCTACGAGTAGATAGAATTGTGTAGCAGTCACCTAGATAGGACTCATTAATTTTGCTGATGATAAACTACAGTTATCCACATCATATTTATAATACATCACCTAATTAGTGATATGTAGGAGATCCCAAGGGATAAAGCATTTTCCTACATTCTTCACAGCTCTTCTCTGGCTAATGTTTGTCCTTCTCTCTCCCAAAAGAGAAATCTGTTCTACCAGATGCTGAAACAGCCCACACACCTTCAGAGAACACTAATACTCAATATTTCTGAGCTTGTATAACATGACAGTTTACTAGCAAAATTATACAGAATGCTATTGCAGCATATTGCAGCCTCCATGAAATGCTACTGCATAACCCCACATCTTAAATCACCTTTCTAAATTTATAAAAATGAAAAACAAGTAATAAAGGCATCTTATCAACTACTTATTTACAAATTATGGTGTCAGATATGAAAAAGAATTTTAAAGAGTTTTCTTTTTACATAGATATAAAAAAGTTCTGTTTTAAGCCATCTTTTTTCAGTTTATCTCCAAGACCTTTCCTTTCTGTTCCATCTATTTAAAAAGCTGTTGGGATGCTTAGACAGTTGAATACAATGCTCACCTATGCTCTCCTTTTCATTAACCCCTTTCACTGAGTGAGGACCATCCCCAAAAGAATTTATAAATATATACCCATTTCCCCTTAGGAATTCCTTTTTGTAGTCACACTTTCCTGAAGACTAACCATGATTCATATTCATGATAATTAATTACAACATCTCCCCCAAGGCAACCAGCTGATCCCTAGCTCACTCTAGAAACACAAATATCCCTTTGGAATGGCTAGGCAGAGACATCTCTTAGCTGGACCACAAACAGAACATGCAGAATTCAAACAGAACAGAACAAATTTCACCAGTGGGTAACTCAACTAATCAACATTTACCTGAGTGGCTTGCAAGGCAGTGCTCAGACCTCAGCCTGTAACTCTGACAGAGAATGATCCCATACCAGCATATGAGTAAGAGAGAGAAACATCCAAGTTGCTCAACACTAGCTGTGGAGAGAGAATCTTAGCTAGAGTAAGATCCAAAGTTTCCGGTAATTATGATCCTAGGATTAGTGGTGCATTGATATAAGACCTCTGCCACAATAGTGGATTGGCAGAAACAGATTATCTGTATGGAAAAAAGTTACAAAATTAATCAAGCTGCTGCAAAAATCATGGATGAAAATATGCAAGTATGACCTTAGAAATGGTTAGAAAAGAGTTGTGCTGGTTAGTTATGCCACACCATGTCTCTGCATCTGTATAAATTCCTGCCTTGAACCTCTTCCACATGTAGGCACAGGGATAGTAACTGAAGTTTTGAAAACTGCATTCATTATGGTTTTTGCCTGCAGGATTTGAGGTCAGTACCTCAAAACCTGGTCTTCATAATCCAACCGATATTTCCAGCTATGTTAGAGCAATAAAGATAAAATTATTTTGCGGCAAGAATGACTTGTCTTTGCTATTAATATGACAAACAGTGACACTGTCACAGTCAGTAAGAGTGAAACACAAGAGTGCTATGTTCTTTTTGCTAAGAATCAGTTTCAGGCTTTGAGACAGGTAACATGAGCCTGCCAGGAAGGAAGAAGCTTTATGACCTGAGTGAGTTTTGGGCTATTCCTTTTAGGTAAATGGCTGTTGGGAAAGGAGGAGAGGGAGAAGCTGCAGGTGTTTGTCAGAATATAAAGGGTAACTGAAGTAACCTCTGTGAAGATCTCTGTCCCTCCTTCAGCAGACAGTAACACCTCATTCACTCATTAATTGAAGGTAATGGTAACACTAGCTGACAATCTGACTTTTCAGGGTTCCTGATTAGATAAAGTGGTCTGTCTGCTTTGCTCCACTATAAGCACTGTGCCTAATTTGCCTCTATTTAGAGGCAGGCCTGTCCTTTATTATCTGATAAAGGAAATCATTCTGATTTCCAGGATTGCACTGTTGTCATATAGCAGAGGCTATGAGTTCACCAACCAGAAATGATGCTCTACTCAAACATAATTTGTACAAATATGTGGGAACAGGATGAAGTGTCATTAAACAGTCCTATCAGCATCACATGGCACCATCCAGCCATGCACTTTGCAATGAAATAATAATCTCAGTATTACTTTGTGCATTGGAAAAGCTACCTCTTACATCCTAGGCAGCTCACTACTGCCCAGAGTCCAAAATTGTGCACACAGGTTTTTCACTTCATTAACTTGCTTCTAGCAAAACACTCTTGCAAAGGCAAAAAGTATTCTGTATTCAGTTATGAAATGAATAATTTCAAATATTTAGGATGCTTTAGGATAGATTTAAGTAGCTGTTTTCAGGTTCCCTGGTTTGGAAGCTCTGAGATTGAGATCTCTCACTTTTTCCACAAACGTATGATTACAGCCTAGGTTTTCTAGAGAAAACCTTCTCTTCAAATTAGAAACTGTTTCAAGACTTTTAATAGATTATCTGAAAACCAATAGCAAATTGTGCTTTATAAGTACATTTAACAGTCTGCCAGACAGGGTCTTGGTAAAGCAGTGTGGAAGAGGCGGAGGGGATGTATAAAAGAAAAGAAAGAAAGAAGAAAGAGTACCAATACACTGCATTCTTAGTTCAAAGGTGAATAGAGGTTCAAAACTGATCAAACTGTCACAGAGAAAGTCCTTTCTTTAAAGGAAACAAAAAGCATTATTTTCCCTTTTACATAACTGGTCGGTTGTTAGCTCTTCTGTCACCATGGAGACTACCATGGCTGCTGCTGCTGCTGCTGATTTTGTCTTACTGGTCAGTACACGTTTGTATCATCACCTAATATAAAGCTGACTCTCCGGTAGAGAAATTTATATTTATTACGAATCAATGTCAGTCTAGTAAAATAAATTAATTTGATTTTCTTGCGTTGATTTTTTCTATTGTTGCTTCCCATCTATCACATACAAATTCCTATGAATTTACTTTCCTTAATCTCTCTCAAATACAAATTCCAGGGCCGATACAAGTACAATGAAGGGACTGCTGCTTTCACTGCAGGTGGTCCCACCTGTTTTTATTCTTATCTTCCATTTATCAAATCCTACAGAAAAAATTACAGTCATTTAGTGTGGTCAGCTGAGAATATGATGTCTCAATCCCTTCCTCAAAGTAGTACAGACAAGACACTAAATCTCATTGAACCTGCATTCAGTTGCTTCCTGGTAAGAGCAGAATGATACAACATCTGATGTTCTCCAACAAACACAGTCCAATGTACTTAGAGGTATAGTTAAAAATCAGAAATAGATACTTATTTTCAGATAGCTTTATTTACACAGTTATTTACAAAAGACTAACAAAGTCTTGGAAGTATCCTTTCAGCATCAGCAACATGAGAGTTTCTGTTTTTCTTTTGGAACAACCTCAACACAGACAATAGTGGCTTTATTCAAAATTTATGGACATTCAAAAATGTAAAATAACTTGTGAAGCATTGCTTTTCATTTTAGTACTGGTTTCTTCACAAGAGGAAAAAAGTACAGATCTTCTCTAAAATGATAATGAGAGCCTAAACAACCTGGAAGCAGAGAAAGAAAAGTTTTAAAAGTTCCTTGCTCTGACTCCCCAAATGAAACTGTTGTGGTCACAAGAAAGAGCAGGCACTACATAGTCTCTTTTGGTTACCTTTTCAAACACCCAACGCTGGTTTCTTTCCCGAAACTAACTTTCCCTATAGTACCAAATAACGTTTTTCACCTTTCCTAGAAACACAGAATTGGCCATTGTAACATGGATGACTCTTGACATGACTCATGTTGCTCTCATTTCCATCACATCTTGTCTGGACCACAGCTACAAGACACAGATGGACGTGCCGCCCTCAGTGCTTAGCAATTGCCAACTAGTAAAGATCACTGCAACACATCTCCTCTGCAGAATATGTTACTATGAGCTAATCAAGCTCTTTTCTTGTTGTCTATTATTGATTTCTGTGGAATTGCAAACCAGAGGCAAGGTCTTGTCTTATCTCTTTAAGAACTTGAGAACTTGTAACACTGCAAGATGACAATGGTGCTTAATGACAACATATGTGGTGGTACAAGAGAAGGCTGAGGAGACAAAATTGACCTGGACTGGGAATGTGGCTTGGAATTTGAACAAGAATTTTCTGAAGAGCTATGAAAATTCACAAGTCTTGCTACTTTCTCTTCCTAGAACAGAGGTTACTGCTTTGATATCAACTTGCCTAACACATAGACAATGTTACTTTTAAGGAACCTAATTAAAAAACAAAACTAGCAAGCTTCAATCACCACAGCCAGTGAAATGACTGAAATATACTGCTGACCCTTTGCTTCATTAGCTGAGGATAAAGGATCCACTGAGGAAATATATGACAAATATTAGCCATGCCAGCTACTGAAGAGAGCTCAGGTGCTGGTGATGAGCAAAAGTTACAAAGAGTGCTGACTACTCAGCCACACTTCAAGGAAAAATGCTTAATTTCTCCACTGAGAAAGCACAGAACAAAAAAATTCTATTAGCACAGCAGAATTGTGGAAACAAAGTATGCTCTTGCTTAACCAGTACTTTGAATGGGGAGATGCATTTTACTACCTGTAGAATGTAACTTTTTCATGAACAGCAGCACAGAATATCAGCCATTACACTGCACAAATAATGATCTACCCCTGTGGCTTCTTACACCAGCAAAATTTTGTAGTATAGACCAAAAAAATTGTGCTGATCAAAGCTACAAAAAACATCATCCCTCTCCCCAGGCTATTTCTGCTTTCAGCCTTAGTATACACACTCTGGGTCTACAACTCCAAATCTCCCTCCTCCTAGGCATGTATCACTGATTTATTTCAGATCCAATGATACAATGCTTGCTGCACAGTTATGCAGCTCAAACAGAAGGCCATTCCTCAGTCTTCCTGCTGTATCCCTTCTAAAAAACATTATCAGAAGGGCTATCATCAGTCTAAACAACACCCTAGAACCTGCACTGGTTACTCATCTGAAATGTGACTGAAACCTCAGCTTGATAGAATCTGTATCTCACCATTGAGCAGCCTAGCATGACTTGTACAGATAGATTCTTCCTTACAGATAACCCACAACAGTCCCTCTCAAGATAATGCAGTTCCTTAATGTACACAGTTCTTCACCACACCTTAAGAACAGACTAGCACCTTAAAAATGTGTGGATCTCTCAGATGGATACTGCCTGCAACTTCTACAGTCTTTGCTTATTCTTGGACTCACCATTCTCACCTTCATGCTTTCCATCAGGCCCTCTAGCAGAGGAAGAAAGATGCAAATCCATTTACTATGTTAACATTTTAGCAAACCCAAAAACTTGGAAATTTCTACGTTCAGTTGAAGATGTACTTTAGATTAAAAGCTAAATATGTTGGATTATGATGATGACTCAGAGACAGAAATCTATTGAGCTGGATGTGGCATCTTAGCCTATAAAAAGCCCAGTTCAGAGAATATTTCTGCCAGGTAGTCTGCATTTTTTTAACTTTAAGTGCTTTCAGGAGAGTAATTGTCCATTACTGAAGTAAACTATACAAACAAAAGCTGCACTCAGAAGAGAAGTTCTATATGTACAACCACAAACAAGCTGTATACACTTTAGTTCTGTAATTAGAGACAGTCCAGGCCTGCTCATACTTCCAGGCCTTTCAAGTAAGATTCAGTCAGTTCATGAATCATGGTAAAGTTACCAACTAATACTCACCTAAGTTTGGGTAGGGCTGAGCTCTTACTTTTCTGGAGCTGGAGTCTTCAACTACCCAAGAAACAAGATCATCAACCCAGTGAAGGAAATAAAAATTTCTTATCATATTCATCAATGGAGTGTTCTTTCCGCCTGTCTTACTCAGTCTAAAATCTAAGCTTCTAAGTGAAACACTTCAAATTTAACACTGAAATAGTTCCAGTTGTAACAAGACTCTAGACTAAGGGCAAATTTTATGTTGGTTTCTGTTTGTAGACAAATACACTGTGCCAGTATCAGTCTCCCAGACCCAAGACATGTAATTCAGACCTCATCACGCTTTTCAGTCTTTCAGCTCAGCTTCCTTTTATGCAAGTATTTAATAAAAATAATTATAGAGGTTTTAACCTATGCCAAACACGATTTTTAACTTACATACTGGATAAAGCCTTTCCTTCTGCTCTCTTAGTGTCATAGCTATTTGAACTTCCTCCACAACAGCTAAACTATATTAAAGATTAATATCACATTCTCCTCAACATCCCAAATCAAGTAAATAACCCGTAACAGCTAGCTTATAATCATATTTAAAAGTCTTCTTCCCTGAGCTAATCTCATTCTAAAACATTAAACCTGATTTTTTTAAATCTGATTTACTCCTCACGGCATACTACGTGTTTATTTTTTACACTTTGCTGGCTGAATCAAGATTTGTGTAATACTAATATATACATCTTAAGGTATTTATAAGGCTTAACTGACAATTATTTTTTTATTTCTCCTTTGGATCACTCCTGTCTCTTTTCCCAATTCAGAAAGATTGAAATACCAACATTCTAATGAGAAATTATTGCCATAATCAGCATGTACATTTGAGACTATTCAGTTATATGTGCATAACTAAGCAATTCATATGAAGCTAGAGGAGACCCCTAGAACTGCTTTCATTTATCTACAGATATTTCTGAATGTAGCAAGACAAGTCATTGAATACAGGAAGACATTTGCAACTCAAAGCTCAGGAATAAAGGAGTCCTGTCCAACAGGTCTTTACAGACTACACTGATGGCAAGGTTAAATACTTCTCTCGAAGCTGATCACTGAAAAGACAGAAGGCTTCGTTTTAAAAAGCAACAGAGAAATGTCAAAATAAAGGCAGGAATGAGAGTATCAGAGGGTTTTCCTAACAACTGTACGAAAAGTTTAAAGACCAGCTAGCTCCTTTCTGAAACTCAAATCTAACTGGCTGAGTGCAGAGCTTATCCTGACACTCTTTCAACCCATTTAATTTCCAGTTACCATTAGTGCTGTCTGGAGTCCTGTGACAGTTTCCAGAGAAAGCAGGAAACCTTTACCCCAGCACTGGTGCCTCCTTCATCCCGTACAAAGCAGGCACAGAAAACTGAGGTGTGTTTTCTCTCAGGAGCACACCTGGAGGCTAAACAAAACTCAGTGCTATTGTCACCTTGGCAGTGGAAGCCTGATGCCATTCACACACAGTGCATCAGCAATTATTTGTCTTATTCCTCTCAGGAACCAGTGCCATGAGCAAGGAGATTTTATAAAACCTGAGTTTGTGGTACAGCAGCACATCAGCTCCCTTATCCTGAGGACTGGATCCCAGAACTACAGTATCACCACAATTGGGATTTTGGGGAGTGAGGCCAATGTTTTCTGCACAGCAAAACAGAACATTCCTATTAAAGGTCTGATCTTAAACCAACAGAGACTCCCACCGACTTAGTGCATTTTCCATCACACTTTTCATAATCCCACCAACTGTGCAATACAGTTTAGAGCAATATATGAGGTAAATATTTATTATATGTAATATCTTTGAAAATTCGTAACTTTGGGGATGTACCTGAAGCCCAGACCAGGCCTTCTCAAGGCTGTAGTAGTTGACATTTCCACTTTCTTGGACACAGAGTGAATTAAAACACTATCCAGGCAATGGTGACAGTTTAGTGACAACTACACGTGAGAGTCAGACTGAGAAAATCTAAACACTAAATCTGAACATAAAAAAAAACCCAAACCTGAACACAGATGCATAATTTCAATAGGCTAATTCCACATTTTGATTCACATTCTTGGTATCGTATGCATGCAGTGTGTCACTCAGATGAAGGGAATTCAGGGAGAAACCAATATCTCATTCAGACAAAAAACACAGTTGGAGGGGGCTGGGAGGTGTACAAGAATGAAGTCTGTCATGTCTTTCATTCACAGGTCTTCAGTATTTCAGTATTTCATCTTCTCTGCTAGATTTTCTAGCACAGAAAATCTTTGTATCATTCTTTTGCTTTTCTCTTTGCATAATGTGTATCGTTACATCAAAGGAAAATTTTAAAAAAAGAAACAGGCCAAATATATTCAGGCCAAATATATATTTACAAAACTAGCAAGACTGAATAGGAATTGACCTGTCCTTATTAATTTTGATGTATTTTATATAAACAGTAACATGATAAAATTAATTTGAAATATTACTTTATTAACTGTTGGCTTTGCAAATTCTAGAGTGAATTCAGCACATTTTATATTTTAATTGTAGTTGAGATGAAGAGTGATTGGATTAGATACAATTTATCTGTAATTGAAATTAGTGAATTTGCTAATGAAATATTTATAGGTGACCTTTCCCTGAATTAATAAAAAAAACACTCCTGCTTTTTTAAAATACCTTTGATATTTACAGTCTGAGGTTAGATTTAAATGATGTCTTTACATAAAAAAGGCTAAATAGACATCTGTTACTCCTGTAGATTGGCAAAAAAAATCAGCCATATTGCAGTTTTCTCCTGCCAGACATATTTAGTATTTCTTGTCAGGTATACAAGTGCCATTCCCAAAAGTTAAAAGTCTTACATAAAATCATTAATGAACTTGTTTGTATGTGAATAATTTATTCTCTCTTGGTCCACCCACCAACTTCAGTGACATTTAGATGTGATCTAGTCTCAGGCATGTTGCCATTAATATTAAAGCAATGTGAAACTAGGACACAGGCCTGTGTTGCATTAATGATATTCTTATCAAACTGAAGTATGTTACCATTGTCAGAATTAGCAATGCAGAAATGCTAATATGATTCTCCATGGGTTACAGCTGCATATTCCACTTTGTTAGAACTCTGGTGTTATGATGACTACTACGAAACCCTGGTTGCAAAATACTGACCTAGCAACTTCGTAAATTTTGAAATAACCAGCATGCTTATCTCTACCTAGCCAGATGTGAAACTATATTAAATTAAAATCAGATAGGAAAATGCATTAAAACTCTCTCAATGTATTTTAAAATGTTGAGATGACATAAAATGATAGCATTTATTGAAGTCAGAATCCTGCATGTCTTACTCATGCGATTGGCCCGATGCTGTTTGATCGACCACTCGTTTGAGAAAGGTAAAAGACATTTGGCCTTTAAGAGCTCCTCTTCCCCTTCTCCTGCTGCCAACAGTTTCTCCTTACCTGGAATGTATAAATGAGGACTAGCATCTGTGAGATCCACAAAATTAATCAATCTCCTGCTTACCTGTGCATGGGTAAAATCTGTTTCAGAGTGCTGCACAGTTTTGAGAATGCTAGTTTAGGAAATACGTGGACATAACAAAAGGTATTAAGAAGCAACAGCAAGAATGATCGAATTTAGAAAACTTGGTCAAAAGAATGAGAAAAATCAGGACTCAGCTCAGACAGAGGGGAGGCAGAATAACATTCTTCAAATATACAAAGGGTAGTCATAAAAAGAAAGGTGATGTTTTAACCTCTCTAGTTTCTCTGAATATGGAAAGAGAAGTAATGGCTTAAAAAGCATCAGGGGCCAAGCAGCAAAGAATTGAGGGGAAAATACAACTTTCCAGTGACAATCACAGTCAAACAATGATGCAGACTTTATGAAAGCCTTTGGATGTTTCCAGAGCACACTAAACAAATACCTATCAAGAAGAGAGTAAGCATTCTTGGTCCCGTATCATATCCAATAGATAGAGTGGATGGAGCCTTTCAATCCCTTCTTGCCTTATTTATGATTCCACAGACTCACATGGGATTCTTTTCTAAAATCCAAGTCTCTATAGCAGTCATTTCAAAGGCCAACAGTTTGCTTTTCTATAAAGCAGATGAAACCAGCTGTGACATTATCTTCAACACATGCATATCCCAGTTCACATTGGGACACACATTATACTCAGGATTAGAGCATTAGGGCTTATTTGATACTCCCAAGGTTCTACTGAAGCAAAAACTCCTCTACCATTAGCTTTATAGCAGTTAGATTTCAGAGAATGCATGACAAACAGAAAGACAAATAAAGAAGTGACAGTCTCCTGCACAGAATTAAAAACAAACAATAAAGTCTGTGCCCTGCCAAATATGCTTTCTAAAGGACTTAATGTTTACTGGTTTAGGAGGCTGCATCAGAGGGTTAGATGGATTTAACTCTTGGTAAATCATTCTATGACAACCATTTTGCCAGCTGTAAGTTATAAAAGTGCTAGGACATATGAATATGAAAGCAAGAAGGGCCATTTTAAAGCCTTTAAGTATCCATTTATATACCTCCTGCAGTGTTTATCTCTTCATTTTCTTCTTTTATGCCTTTAATGTGTAGATAATCACTGGTCCAAATATCTCTAAATACAGAGCACTTTAAAACTGCACATTATCTTTATAATAGGGGATCTCAGATAAATAATTCTTGGCTGGTCTCTAGAGATACAGAGCTCACTACAAAAGAGTGAAATCTAAAGCACTGGAAGCAAAACAACAAAGAAAACATTACAGTCACCATTTGGATTTACAGTAACAAAAGTTATGCATTGCAGATTGACAAGTGCAACCTTGTGTGAATAAATAAAATAAGGAAGACATCAGCACAAGGTCTGCAATGAGTTTTGCCTTACACTTTGTGGCTGGGGCCTGCATTTTTACTTCAGCACAAGGAAACTCCAAATCCAAAGCTAGTAAACAGGAGCTTCTACCCTAATTGCTCACTTCTTTGCTTTATTTAAGAGATTCCTTTTACTGTGATATGGGAGTTACCCACTTATAAAGATGATGCTATTGCTCTGCTCGCTTCCTCCCCCTCTCTCCCTTTCCCTCAGAGCAGACAGTGCAGAAGGCAGAACAAAGAAACCTGGCTTAGGGGAAAATGGAGATCTGCAAGCAGAACCATGACAAAATGTATTCCGACACACAACAGAAACTAGACTTTTCAAAACTCCTCAGAGGAGAAAAGAAAAAAAAAATGCATTCTGTTCAAACCACAGCCTCTAACTGAGAGAGAAGACTGCCAGATTTTGCAACACCCTGGACCAACTGTGTAAGAACACAGCAGGTCTGTGAGCTATGACCCCAGGCAGGGTTACTGATACTTCTCAAGTCCTCTTGCTCCAGAGTTGCACCATCAGTAAGCTGGGAGTCCTGAGACACCTGTCACAGGGATTGGGGGTCAGATTTGGAGTCTCCTGCTCCAGAGCCGGAGCTGAATCGACAAAAGGTCTGTTTGGAGCTCAGGCTCTCCTGGTTTCCCGCCTTCCCTGCTCAGGAAGCAGACTAGAGGCTTAAAATCACTGATTCAGAGGCAATGAATCTATGACAGCTTCCTGGAAATTAGAAAACTCAGAAGGTCCATACTTGCATTTTACTGAAAGTTTGTAAATGCATGTAAATATTTAGGCTTCAATAAACTAGTGCCTTTGAAGATAAGACTTTGTCAAGGAGTTCGTGCCCATCTCTAAACATGGTTAACCATCCCAGCAGGAAATAAGTGATCACTTGAAGACTTGGCCACTTGCTCACTATCAAAATACAAATGAAATCACAAACATAACACTTTTCCGATATTACTTTCTCTAGCTGCACAGACACACTGCAGCACTCACAGGACAGATAGAATAGCAATTGCTAAGAAAATTAGGATATGGCAGAGTGTTTATTTCTAGATTTCAGCCGCTAATCAATAGTTTTTACTGCATCATTATAATGCTGAGACAACACAATAATAACTGTATTAAGAAGCATTCCATCTGTATTCCCTCTGTTTGAACAGATATTGACAGCCTGAATAATGCACAAGAGTCCTCTTTTCCCTCTCCTTTGTAAATCCATTGCTTGGAAATTCTGCATCCATCAGTGTTGCCATGGTGACAGCCCCATGAGTCCATCCATGACCTCCCAAGACACTTGGCACCTACCCATAATTCTGCAAAATCCACATCAAAGAGAACTAAAACCAATTACCATATGGATTTGTAATTATTATTTTAGTAATTTAATATATATTAGAACATACATGTGGCCTAAGGGACTGAGCATAGACAAGAGGGTGAAGAGATTGAATTCTATTCCTGGGTTGGCTGACTAGTTGGGCAAATTTGAGTTTCTCAGGTGTTGAACACTTAGAACTCACCATGACTTCATGTGGAACTCTAAATGCTGCACACTCCTAAAATCCTCCACACTCCTCTGTCCTTAACTGTCTAGTCTTTCTAAACATAGTCACTTTCACAAATAATTTTCTGGTTTCTATTAAAAATGAGCTACACAATTACACAGTATTATTTTTACCCTTAATAAAGCACAGATTGTATAGCACTATAATCCACGTTTTTATTATTTTTCGGAGAAGCTTAATGTTCCCAGTCAGAAATTATTTTATTTCTTTACCAATACCGAACCTTTAAAAAGAAAATGAGAAAGCTTGAAAACTTCTTTTGCAAGGCAGGGATAATTCCCTTCCTAATTACTGTACCTCTTCCTAATGAATCCTTACTTCATTAAGTCTGTTCCGGGGCTAATGCATATCTGAAAGGATAAACTCTGTTAGATTTTTGTGCCTATGTACAATATCCTGGATTTCAGCTGAGCTAAACTGATCAAGTGATAGTATTGTACCTTCCTAGGTGGTTTTTAAAGACAGGATTTACAAAGGTGGGGAAGAAAACAGATACTGGAGGTAAGTACAAAGTGGAAATAAGAGGCACAGTCATCCAGCCAGGTTATAGGTAAGCTGTGGGTAAGCCTTTTCTGAGCTCCTTAAGAGTTGTTAAGGAAAATTAGTATAAGTATCCTTAACATAAGGATTGTCTGTGTGTGTATATATATTTATATATATGCATGCATGAAGCAGCTGGAAAATTAAGATTATATATTCATGAAGGGCCACATTCTTCATTACCCATGACCAGGCCACATTTTTTTAACAAAATCAGGTTTATTACTATGTCTATAAATTAATCCCGTCGAAACTACCTGAGTGAAGGCAGCTCCACAGCCACAGTTAGGTTCTCCTGTTTCCTCAGAAGTTAAATATTCCAACCAATGAAAATTGTGAATTTCCTGAAACTAATTCGGTCTTCTTTCTCCTGCACAGCTGCAGGAATTGGCAGTGATCCCTCACCAAGATGGCACACCACACTGTGCAAAAGATAAGGCCAGGTGCAGCTCTGTACAGCTCTGCACCTCAAAATATCATACCCTTCCTCTTGTATGCCAGCAGACCAGTTCTGCAGTTATAGAAGTCCCTCTAGGTCAACAGGAAGACTTCAGGACCTGTGCCTCAAAAGATTCCCATCCACCTCCTACCAGCAGTGCAATGTGGCATCTCAGGTTACAGAATGACAGAATCACAGACTAGGTACAGGCCACACATCCTAAGATGAATCTGAATGGTAAGATGAATCATTTTACAGGATCTGAATCCAATTACTTTCTTTAATAAAGACAGACTTGTGGGCTATTTCTACCACTGACTGTTGTTTAACATCATGGAGTTAATTAGGTCGAACCAATAATCAATCCACCACCATCCTCCCTGTTAACACCAACAGTCTGTGGTTTCCTGTGGAACGCAATATACATGATTTGAAACAAAGGAAGTTCACCGCATTAGGAAGGAATATTGTGGTGACTCAAAAGGAGTCAAGGTGTGGTGTAGGTGTGTTGAGAGGTTACAACGAGTTAAGTTAGTACAAACCACATCTCTAAACATCCTTGCCTGATTTCCTGATAGTATTCGTGCTGTCACTCAGAAGGATCATATACTTAGAATGAGCTGTCCAAACTTAAGAACTGGTATAGCAAAAGGCTCAGGTAAATTACTTCTAAATTTAAGTGAGAGGTGAAAGGATTTAAATTCAAAATCCATATTCAATTCTCCATTGCGCTGGTGTAAATCCACAATAACACTGTCAGAAAAGTTATTTCAGACTCATACTTGCTTAACTGTGATAAGAATCCAGTCTTGTCATTTGAATTCAGTTAAAGCCAGGTATGGAGCTGTGTGCCTTTTTTTTTGTTACTAACGGATTAAACTATGTCAGGCTTTTCACAATTTATTGCCGTTTCAGATTGCCGACTTAGAACATGATATAAAAACATTCAGTGTCTCTCCAGTGCTCTTTCACTTTAATTCAAAATATATGTATTACTCACACCAAAAGTTTAATTGAAGTCTCTGCAATGCAAAGGAGTTACTGACATCAGGTATGTAAGGCTTAGCCGCAACAAGATTTAATAGAAATAGGAAAGCTGTCTACTGTAATAAATGAGAAAGGTAAGGGAGTAGGACTCCAAAACCCTCACCAGCTAGGATCAGAACCTCCAGCAAAGTATAATCCCTTCACTGGGGGCCCAGCCTGCTCCCTGCTGTGCTGCAGGTGTTCCATTAGTGTTGCACCAAACGTGGGGGCCACAAAGACTCAGGAGCACAATGTGGTGCAATCCAATAGACATATCTGACATTTATTCTGAAGCAAACGGGTTAAAAACTCTTCATAGCCAGGCAGTCCACTACTCTTCTCAGAAACAAAATACATAAATGTGGAAAGCAGCAACCCACCACATCCTCCCACCTTATATTACATATTTCTCATTTGCCAAATCATCGGTCTATTCAGATAGAATTGGGAACGGTGATCACACTATTCCATTTTGTTCATTTCTACTGAGTGCAGCACATATTCAGCTGTTTTCTTTTCTTCTTCTGTATGTTTCCTTTGACTCTACAACCTCTTCTACAGCTTTCAAGCTGGCAAACACAACTTACCTATTATGCCTTACCTGTTACTACAAGAAAATATCACCAATGAATAAGAAATCAAATTTTTTGGCAACTAACTAAAAAATATTTCATGGTATATTGTTACAAAGGATAGATGCATGTTTCCCATTTATTTCTAATCTAAAACTTTAAAGATTACAAGCACATATGAATCATAATAAAGCCCAAATAAGAAGAGTATTAAAAAAAAACCTGGGCTACACCATTCACCTTGACAAAACAGGTGCTGCATTTTGACAGCAAGTCACCCTGGGCTTTTTCCTCTGTATCCACCCAAGTTTCATGCTGACCTATTAATTTTAATCATTTGCTGGACTCCATTTAATGGTTCAATGAATATTATAAACTGGTGCTTTTCTTTGCATAATCAAGAGGTCCAATAAGCAGCGTAACTTTCTTAACTTAATACACTAAAATGTTTCTGCAAACATTATAAATGTTTCAACTCCTTCTTTATTAATAACATTTTATCAAAATTATTTTTAAACTAACCTTCATGCCTTCCAACAGACTTCTGAATATATTACCTGCTCCAACAATGCCAGATCTCAATTCACTTTCACTGTTCAAGATGCATATCCTTAATAAGAATAAAGAGCCTAATCCTGTGAGATACTGAGAGACTAAGCTCTTCTTTTGCAACCTCTTACCAGCATACTCAAATTGCACTCTCTTTGGAGCCATTCATTCTTTTCAGGGATCAGGTTCTGTTTCCTGAAAGTCTGATGGGTTTAGGACTATAATTAATCCTACAGCACACTGAGTGCTAAAATCTACACTGCTTCATAACTCCCACTGCAAAGAAAAAAATATTTACTTCAGCCAACCAATTTCATGGGCTTCTAGAAAAAAAGTGTATTTATAATGCATATTTCTAATTAATACTTTCTGCATTCACACAGATCATACATATTTTTCTTCCACCTGAACAACTGTGGTTCTTCTGCACATTCTCCCTTAGCTGGAAGTCAGAGAGAAATTATAAAACTCATAGCAGAAAGATACAGAAAAAACTATTACTGCACTTACAAGAGCCAAAGAAGAATAAAACTAAGTGAATTGAACTTGAACATCAAAATCATGGTAAAAATGGCCATTTCTTGGCCACTTTAAAGTTTAGAAGGTGATGAACAGGTAATTACAGTAAATCTGCTCAGAACCAGATCCTCAGATTCACATCATGAAAACTACAAACCCAGAAATTTTAGCTTATCTAGTTGATCAACCCTTCCTCTTTGTTAAGATGGTCAAGCCTCTTTGAAGGCTCCATAGCTTTCCACGCTCTTAAATTCATGGTAGGTAATCTAGAAATCATAAAAGCGTCAATTTAAGTGGAGCTTCTTTGTGCCTTCAGCCTCCCTGTTGTGAAGCTTTGATTCAACTGGAATTTTGCTGAGAGCCAGGAGCCAAGTTCCATCCAACAGACAAATACTCAGCTTTGCCAGCCTCAGCTCTCTGATCTCACAGCAGCAGCCCCCAAGTGAGGGACTGAATGCTGAACACTCCAGAGGCAGCCCTGAGGATCCTGAACAATTAAAAAAACCTCCATATCAGTGGGAACAAAATTAACTGAGATATCATTCCTGACTATTAAAAGGTAAAATTAGGTTTTTCTTGATTTGCAAAGGATTATAATTAGGTAACATTCAGCCTGTAGAAGATCCTTGACTGGTAGTCTTGAAGACCAAGGAGCTCCTTACAGGCACAGAAACACGGATGGGAGTTGAAGCGTGCAGCATCACTGACCTGTTTCCACATGTTAGAACCAGACTCTGAATTTCATGGAAACTGGATGAAGACTACTTTTAGCCAAACTGATGTGGGCGTACACACAGTGGCAGATGACTTGGACTGTCTCAGCCACTGAGCAGCCATGAGATGATAACACATTTTAATCACTTTTACAGCAGCTGGACAAGAGCCAACAATCTTCAGATAAGGGGCTACAAGTGACTTAATGTACACATTAAGTATGTCTTATTGTTAGCAGTACTGAAGATTAATGAGTAAAATGAAAGTGAAAAGATAACACTGGTAGGTGACAGTTTTACTTAATCAAAGAGCCTCTGGGGCCTGCAGAAGTACGTCAGGGTCATGGGGATTTATTTTCTTCCTCGTTTATTTAGACAGATCTATTTTGCAATGTTCGTATAGAGACTCCTTGTATTTACACTAAACAAAAGCTGTATTAAAAGACAAGGGCAAAGGTCTCATACTAATAGCTCTAGCCCATGGCTGGCTGTCAGTCTCTGCTCCTCACAACCTTGCTGGTTTTAGATTACTTGCTGATCCAATTCAGGTATTAAGCATAGCTAAATCTAAGGAAAAACAGAAGTCTCCCTCTGAAATCAATGGCAATAAGGAAGTATACAATACTAAGTTTAATCTGCATTTGGGCAGATTACCTAAATGTACCTAAATGTACCTAAATGTAATAAATTGTACTATATCTAGAACAACTAGATCTCTAACTCCAGCGTAACAGATCCAGATCTCTAATTACCCATTGACTGAAGAGCAAGATTAGACTTTTCTTGCTGAAGCACTTCAGCTAGGTGTTAAAAGTAACACTGGATGAAATTTAGGGTATAGCACACAGTGGATTCAGAAGTCGACTACCAAGCAGAGATGCCAGCTCAGATCCCAGAGCAATGTAAATCCATTAGCTAAGAGTCTGATACTTAACAGTCTGTGAAATGGGAATAACTGCACTTCCTTATTTCAGTGCTGTGAAACTACACATATGAAAAATTATTCAAATTTTCAGTCTGTGGACATAAGAAGCTTCAAACCACTGTACATTACAAAAGAATGTTACAGACAATATTCAGAACTTTAAAAGCATCTGAATTAAAGGATACTCTTGGAAGTAACAATGTAAATTTTTCAAGGGCCTTATACTTTCTATGTTTGGTATTCAGATGAAAAACTCACAAGTTGTATTTTATTTAAATAACAAGAAATTTCCAACAGAAGGAAAAATCTATGATGCAGAAAAAAAATTGGAAAATAACTCCTACTAAAGGTTTGTCAGAAGAAATCAGTTAATATTTGTAAGGCACTGAAAAGGCAGATAAGTGCTCTTGAGAATTTCCACGAGGAAATTAATAACCACATATTCAAAAGAACTGAGTACTACTTGCAAAAGGGCTTTATTAGCATGCTGCCCTCCATTACACAGTTGTTGACTATCTGCACATCTACTGGATCCTTTGTCTCTTAGCTAAATTTAATCAGACATGAAGGACATGAACCCACATCACGGGTCACTGCCTGAAATTCACCAAGCAACAAAGCAAGGCAAACTATTGAAAGTCAGTGGAATTAGATGCTACTTCCTGCTATAGGAAGGATGAGACTCTACAGGAATAGAGATCAGGTTCCTAGTCTTAGCAGAAACATCCACAAGGAATCAAAAATCCCTTACAAAGGAAACTGAAAAATCCCTTAGAAAAGAAACCTTTTTTCTTCAGCATTCAAGCATATGCAATTTGGTTTAACTAACAACCCAGAATGGTTCCTTTGGCAGGATTATTCTATCTACCATGCAAGATTAAAACCCTTTATGGTGATTCCAGGAACAACAAGTAGATTGTTCAAATTGTTGTAACAAAAATTACAATGATTATTCAAATTTACAAGTAAACATTGAGCAAGTGCCCATTTTCCCTTTCTCTTAAAAGGATGGCATACATAAAAAAAGCTTTATTCGAGTGTTTTACACTAGGAACCTAGTATTTAAAGTATCTGCTTTTTGTGGAAGGATAAAGCATTCACACCAAATTGAGAATATGCACTTACTAATTTGGAAAAATTGTACTCATTCATGCCCCAGCTCTATATTCTAAACATACTTTTAAGACATTCAAGGAACTAGTAGTTGAATAGCTTAAAATGAAACTTCTTAACTAGAGCATGTTACACCTGGGAAAAGTTCCTTGATAAGCAAAGCTAGCTGCTAAATTGGGGGGAAAAATCACATTGATTATGGTCATGAGTCCATGACAAGCTTAATTAAAATCAATGGAGAATTTTCAAGTGAAAGGAAAAAAATAAGAGAGCAGCAAAGTGTTATCTCTTAATTATGTTATGGAAATTTTCTCTAATTGATACCTGTCCCATGTCATTATAACTAAAGCAACCTACAGATCTCAGCATATAAATATTATCTCACAGTATCAGCCCTTAAGTATGAGGTGGTCTTTTATCCTTTCTCTACTCCCTCCACAGATTTCTGCCAGGAGTGACAGCCCTGCTCAGTTTTTCTTTGGTGGCTTTTCTTCTTTTCCTGGAAACTACAGGTGGTGTTCTAACAGAGAAGAGAAAGCAGGGGCAGCAATTCTATCTGTGGCTTTTTTCCTTGACTTACATGATCTGCCTGGGCATGGCACTTCTATTTTTATTTCCTAATATCAAAAAGTGTATGATTATTCTTTATATGTTCAAGACATTGCTTACATAGAGTGCCAAACATGAGATATTTTTACTCTCATGATGTCCAAATTGCTCCAACAGGAGCTAAAGAAGAATTAGAGTCTTACACTTTGCATTTTAACTCTTTTTTTTTCCCAACTAGCTGCAAGGGCTCTCCAATGTTGAGCAAGTCAATGCATCTAAAAGGTATCCAGCACTTCTTGAGGAATGGCAAAGTACCAGAAGCAAATGCCAAAGCCATAGAAAAAAACAGGACTATCACACAGATACCAGCTGCTACTTAGTGCTCATGTATTGCAAGTGACATTATTCTCTTAACTTATTCTTTAATCCAGGAGCTTTTTGGCATTGATAAACATGTTGTACATACAGCTGCCACCTTCCCCACAAAGGTCCTACAGTCAGAACTGCTGCTACTGAAATCATTTCTTATTTTGTTCTGCTCTGTACCTCCTCCTTTTCGTCCAGTTTTTTACCTTAATCCAGTTCAAAACCCACAGGCAGAAATCAAATCTGATGTCTCAGGTCAGGGTAAAAATGTACCTGAATTAAAAATTAGTGACTAGGATTCAAAGCCCATTTGTATTCCTTAGCCAAGGTCTAGCACAATCTGGATGATTAAGGACATAATCTAAATTTTTACTGGGACTTTAAATATGGTAGCACAGCTAAATTCAATTTTGAAATGATAAGTACCCTTGCATTGGTCACTTCTTAAAGGAAGAACTGGTTATTAGGCACCAATGAAACAATCCCTATGATTCTGCAGGTCAACAAACTAAACCCTGTTCTCATGACAGCTTCCTCGTTTTTATTTCCAACACAAACTCCTACTCACGCACACAAGCAGTGATGCTGTGGTCAGGTTGGTGCTAATGATTTGGCAATCATGCTTGATACTGCACAGTTGATCAGAAGGTGGTCTTTGACACTGGTGTTATAAAAAGCTCTAAATGGCAACAAAAGTGGTGCTTCATCCTGTTAAAAATACTTCGCTCTGCTTTAATTGACCACTGTCCCAAGTAGGCATTCTTTTTTCTTAAAACTCAAAAAGCCCAAATCTTAAGATGACTTCAGAAAAATGTTCAGCCCAATGTACATGATAATAGCAAGGTTAGAATTCTTTCCATCTACACTCATTACATGTATGGTAACAGACCACTAATTAAAACAGCAACTCATGCACAGCTACATTAATTACTCTGTCATCTTTTTTTTCCTTTTCCCCTGTCAGGCTCTCAAAACTTGAATACCCCAAAAACGGAATGGAATGAAGTGTTAGATGTTTTGGTAATCTTAAAGGAAATACTAGATGTAACAGTAACTTTAACAACAGAGCTACCTGAAAGCCTTTCTGCCCCAGCAAGAACATTGCCAAAACCCACCCATTTGTATACCTGGTGATACAGAAGACCTCATATCTTAAACGCAGTTCCAAGTCTCTCAATGGACCTCTTATCCGGTGTTCTTATTTCTCCAAGTAAATAACTGTAAGGTGAAATCAAAACTCATGGGAAGCTATAAAAAAATGTAACAAAAATGTTGAACTCTGCAGAATTCCCTTCAACACAAGAACATAAAATGAGATAAAACTCTAATGTTTTACTGCTGACTGATTTAGCTTAGATTATATGTTGCAAAGGTGCAAGGAAACAAAGAAGATTTATAGCACAGAAGTGCTACACACTGCAAAGGAAAGCAAGAGTCCCTAACACAAAGAAACCAGACAAAAAAGAACCTCAGGAATCCTTGTTACAGAGAATGCTGGTCTGCATTTGAAACAAACTTTTGAATGGAGAACAAGTAAGATAGAGAGTGAGTGCCAATACATCCCCCGAAGCCCTTGAAAGCGAAGCAATACCAGGCTTTATAAATGATTATATTTTTATGTTAAAGGAAGAAAAATAAATTTAATTAGTTAGCAAAATGCAATTTTATTCCATTTGGAGTCATTTTCCAATACATTAACTTTTTCATTAGAATTCAGTTTTGTCTTGCTAAACAAAAGGACCCACTTCAACACCTGTGGCATGAAGAATCATCTGGAAGATGTGTTGTGCCCCAAATTATTGCTAATAATTGAATGCAACTTCTGCACAGTAACACCAAACAGTGGTGCTCAGGAAGACAAGCCCAGCCTGACTGAGCAGGCAGCCAAGATAATTAGCAGTGTCATTCACATGTCAACAAAAAACCCCAAACAAAACAAAACAAAAAACCCCAAACACAACCCTATTTTGAAGTAGTGACTGAATAGTAGGAAGCAAGTCCAAATTGCCACTACATTTTTTCTCCATCCCCTCTTTTTCGCTCCTGTTCCATATTTTCCCATGTGGCTGCTCATTCTCAGCAATCTTACATGATGAAATTAAATGCAACACTCTGTTCTTGTAATTAATTTTGAAATTAAATATACTTTGCTCCATCAGTGCAAAGAGTCATCTATCTACACACCTTACGTATATGAAATGGCTACACTAGCAAAAAATTTTGTTCTACAGGTGGTTTTGCACAACTTGTCTACAAGTCAGTTTATCTTACACTAGTACAATCACAAGAGATTGATGCCATTTCTATTTAAATTGCCAGAATGTCAGGTCTCAGTACAGTTTCTAATAGAGTATTACTATGATTTACTGAAGCATTGTGGTACTTCTGGAGCAGAAACATACCTGAAAGACAGGTGATTATGAAAAATAGGGCCAACTAGGCTAATCTAAATCTGTGTCAATAGAAGAAAAAAGGAGTGGGTTGTTTACTGATGTCACTGCTCTCAAATTCATGTTGTTTATGCTTCTTCAGCCAGTTCAGCTAGGAGAAGCAATAATTTTATTCAACCACAGAGTTAAAAAACTGTTCTCCCTGTTCTCTGTCCATAAAGACACACAAAAAACACACTCAAAAAATGTTTGCTACCTCTAAAGACAGCAGCACTTGCATTAACCGAGTTGCTATACTGCTGAAGAGTTATTAGAAACTTAACAATCTCATCAATAACTCCAAGCACTGCTCAGAGAAAAAGGACTTTGTGCTTTTAAGTGTCACTACCTCTGATCCTGAGTTTTTACACATCTGTGAAATGAGTTATAGTGATCTAAAGCTATAATCTATAAAGGAAACAAAAAATCAAAGGAAAACAACTAATATAATTATACCTAAACTGAACAAAAAGACAAAAGGAGGTTTGGAAATGCCAGCTCCACTTCCAAGTCAAAACAACCCTCAAGCTAAATACAATTTGGGAACAATTTCACTGAGTTTAACTTAATTATGTTAATCATTTAGATAACTGATTGCAAGAAGAGTAAAGCTAGCATCTGTGAAGCAGAGCAAAGAGACAGATGAAAAGCTTGTTTGTCCCTGTGGGACAGGGAGAAAAGAGAGAGGCAATTACCAACTGCAACACAGGACACTGCAGCTGAGAGAAAGGCACTGGGAAATTGTATGTGTCCAAACCACTGTTTGTACTAGATCCATGAATTTTAGACTTGTCTTTTGAAGGAATTTTACATATTACCTGGCAAATGGAGTTTAAGGTGTCTGCCAGTAAGGTGGTCCCGCATTATTTTACTGACTCTGAAAGCAATACAGCAATTATCTCTTTGTTGACAGGGCTGCTAATTCCCTGTCCCAGAAAAACCTGGGAGGGCCCACTGAATGTAGAGATGGCATAATCTCTTCTGTTTTATCAGCCTGGCCTTTATTAACACAAGATGCTTTTTAAAAGGGAAAAAAATCTTAACTGGTTGCTCGGTTTTATTCAAAACTAAGTCCTACTAGAACAAATTTTCAGAAATGCTATCAACTTTAGTCTGTCATTAACTCTTCTTTCTTTTTTACTTAAAAAAATAATTAATAAAGTGCTCAGTTTCTCTCCAAGTGGTCCAGCAATCCCAGTTTTATTCAGGTAAAGAAGGGGGGAAATCTTAGTAAGATCTTCTGCTGTACGGCTGTGATTCATAGCTTCATATTTTGATTATTATTGTCCTTCAGTACTGAGGTACAGTGAGGGAGCTTTTCAATACAATGCCCCAGAGTTGTATGACCTATGACCTTTCTTCTGTGTCTCTCTGCTCCCTCAGTGCCCTTGATGAAATCAAGAACTGATGTTCACAGAATATTAGAACCACAAAACTACTTTGGTTGGAAGGGGTCTTTAAGATCATCAATTCCAACCCAACTACCATGGACAAGAACATCTTTTACTAAAGCACGTTGCTCAAAGCCCCTTCCAATCTGGCCTTCACCCAGGGATGAAGAAGCCACTTGGCCAGACTGTTCCAGTGCCTGCCCACCCTTATTGTGACAAATTTCTTCCTGTGTCTAATCTAAATCCGCCATCTTTCAGTGTAAAATCATTGTCACTACAGGCCTTGGTAAAAGCCTCTTCCATCTGCCCTACAGAAGCTGTTCTGGCCAAAGCAATCTTGTGTTTTATCATCTTTATGGTTTTACTCCTCTGCTCATGATCCACCCACTACTTCACAGTGCAGCTGTCTTTGTTGCTTGGCTTTTGTACTTCATGAAGCAATTTTAAATATTTAGGATATTAGACTCTTCTAGAGATATTCTGTTCTCCTTTATTAAAAAAAAAGGTCACAAAAGTCTCAGATGTATTTTTTCACCATTGAAAAACATTCAGCCACATACTCACTGCCAAAATAGTTTCCCTCAGAACGACATAGCACGTTCATGAACAAGACTCGTACATAATTCTATTCTATTTTTTTTTTCCTTTTTTCCCTTCTGGATTGCAACCACACAAAAAGTGCAGAAAATGAAAAATGCCTATAAAAATTAATTCTCTTCCGTATCTGAGTACAGAAGCAAATGTCAAAGAAAAACTGTATTTGTCCTTTAGGATTTGTGTGATGGCTAAAATAAACCACAGCACACAAACTCTGAATGTATCAGGCATTTGTCTATATACACATGCACAGCACAGTGAGAAATATGTGCATATTTCCCAAAAGTTCACTGCAAGTATTTCTTCAGCTTTCAATTTTGCATCATTCTCTTTTTCCCTCTTCCTGAAACTCTATGGTTGTTTGCAGCTTAAGTGACTTGCATCTCACAATCTTTTCACAGGTCACTACTCTTTGTGCTGGCTGAGAAGGCATTTTAACCTGCAATTTGGTACTGGCAGGTGCACCAACTGCATGTGTAGTACTTGCAGGTGACATTTCTTCCCATACAGTCAGTGCTAGGCCAGCTCTGAAGGCAGCAACCACCAATCAAACAGCAGCGGGTAGGCAGGGGCTACTCGTTTAATCTGATAGAAGAAGCTTTTGGAAGAAACTTAGCAAGACTCTGGCTCAAATGGTGTCCTGATTCTCACAACTTTGCTTATTAGCTGCATAAGGGCAGTAACAGAGTTAAATCTGCAGCACAATATATCCAAGTCTGTAATCTTTTTTAACTTGCCAATAATCCTCGTTTTATGGGTCAAAGTGCAAAATTACATCAGGAACTTTCAGAAAGTGGAAAGTTCTGACCATTTTTTCCTTTGACAGCAGAGATATTCTTTGGTTTTGACCCTAGAGACTCCTCCAAAGGTGCAGAATAATGTAACAGCACTGTGAAGTCTGACATGCCTTTCAGTTCAGCTCTAAGTTCAGTGAGGGAGGAGCAGTGCTACCTAGCTAGAGCTAATTAATTTGAATCAGTCTTTTGGAAGGCTCTCACCTTGCATATGAAACTATATTGGAGGTGATTTTCAGGGATCATATTTGCTGTAAAATGGTTCATTTTATAGCACCACATCTTCATAACCTGATGACAAATATGCCGCTAAACAAAGGCTGCATTTTCAGAATTTAAAAGGCTTTAGCCTTCAAGGCTATATTGACAATACATGTCTTAATACTGCACTGAAAATATATTTAGTAAGCAAACCGTTCATGATCCTGAGGATGAGAGGGCTGTGGCTGATTTGAGTACAGATTAGAATTCCACCCTGCATATGATGGGGGAATCTGTGTGTTCTGAAGGACTGTTGTCATTGCTCTGTAGAGGACATCACTGTTTGGTTTTGTTACAAAACATGCTGTTTGATCTAAATAAATATTGTGCGTGCTGAGTCTGTTAATGATGCAGAAGAAACTGAGTCAATTGGATTTTCTCCTATGAACACTGTCAGTGGTTTGTGGATTATTTGAGGTTACATATAAAAATCTGGAGAGTAGGCTAGACAAACCATTTCTAGCACGGGGTTTTCTTAGAAACTCAGACATTATAGCTGTTGTGCCACACCATTGATCACTTAAACTGCATGGAAAGTGTTATTTAAAGGATCAATAAGGGCAATAAAAAATATCTCCTCTGAATGTCTTCTAGGAGCAGAGAGGACAAACTCAATCCCCTCCTACTATTTCAGAGCAGAGAGCAACATAAATGAGAGGCCATCAATAATGGAAACAAAACATCAGAGGTGATGCCAACAATAAGAGAAACAATCTTCAATATGTAAACAGCACAAAGGTCTCTTTAAAACAAGCCAAGTAACTGGACAAGGAAGAGAGCATGCTCCTGTTCAAAAAGGCTAAAAGAAAGTAAAATATATTTGTTTTTCAAACCCTAAGAACCAGGAGTAAACAAAGGTTTTGGCTACAAAGGTTTCTGAACAACTTCTAGGGGAGATGCAGGAGTAATAGAAGCATGTAAACCTGCTGGTATGTACTCTAGACGACAGAGCACCTCCAGCCCTAACTCGGGATTTCCCAAGCCAAACTTACTGTGTGCAGAGTAAAAGCACAGGCAACTATCTGCCTCTTGCAACTATTAGCAATGTCTGCTTTTCTAAATTCTCTCTGTTTTCAAATAAATAACTACTGTGAGTAAAAAGAAAGGAAAATGAGAGTGAAAAATCATTAATTCTAATTCCACGAAGAGAAAAAAAGTTAAAAAGGATAAAATTAAGGGCAATGTAAATTAATGCAAATTAAAGGGCAGTGTAAAAAGGGCAAATAACTCCATTTATTCTTTCTGAAATTCCTCCTTGGTCACAGAGCTCCATTGAAGGATATTCTGAATAAGGAGGGAGAAGAGGAGGAAGTAGAAATTCAGCAAAATACTGAAGAAACGGGGAAGAGTGAAGAAAGATAGGTTAGAAAAGTCATAAGGAGATCCAGCCAAATGAAAGAAGAAAGCACAAAGCACACGAGAAATAGCATGTTCATGCCAAAACCCATTCAAGGTAAAGGAATGGTCATCAACAAAGCACCCTCATTCACAGCACTTCAGTGAGTACCTGACAGAACCTGACAGCACCACCTATTTATCCACAGCAGAAATCAGAAAGATCATAAAAAAAGGGGGAAACAGTAAAAAGATTTACACTAGGCTCAGAGGCTGGAGTGCAAAAATACTGTGTCTCTATAGGTGAGGGGTGCCAATGAAAACCAATGGTGTAAGAAGTCACACTTTCCTCTGATCTTCTCCAGATGCTGTGCTAACAGAAGAATTGAAAATGAGGTATTAGCTGTACTCAGGCACATGCCTTAAGCTTTATTAGAAGGCAATTCCACAGGAAAGGCTTAATCAAAAGCTCCACTGCCCATCTGACTTAGGCACAACTCAAGATTCACTGGAGAGGCACCCATGACTTTGCTGTCCTGGGCATACTCCCCAGCCTTGTTGCATTCCTATCTCTCCAACAACCATTTAATAATAAAATGATTTTTTGAAACTTTTCTCTTCATGGGGAAAATCCTCTAGGAAGCCTCTTCCTTTGTTTCAGGTGCCTGGGTAGCCAGGCCAAGGGACCAGGGCAATTCCCCTGCACATCCCTGCCAGCCTCCCTACCCACAAAGCAGCACATGAGACTGACAGACATCTCCTCACACAGCACCCCTGGGCTGCAGGGGTAAAGCTGTTCCATTGCAGATTTACAAAGAACAGCTGGCTGTGGGCAATTACCTGGTCACTAGTGATGAGCTCTGTGGCCCATGATTTCATTCACCTGAGCTGAAAAGCAAAGGGAAGACTGAATAGTTTTATAGCAAAACAAACCATTTTGCTTTTGGGTCACTAGAGTGCAGTGAAAAAAGACAGTAAAAATCCAGCATACCTTCTACATGGTAGCTGTCTGATGATCTCTTACAATGCTTGCTTTATTCTTGATAATGAAAGAAAATCTAATTCACACCTGGCAGCCCTGCTGGAAATCTCATTGGATTAGATGGTATATTACCAATTACCATTGGTAATTAGATGGGAATACAATGTCAAAACAGTATTTTACCTTGCAAAAATGCACCTGAAGGCAGGGAGTGCAGTGAAAGTATATAACCACTTAGAAAATCCATGCAAGCCCACTTACATGGCATCAAATATTTAGGCTTGGTTATTTCACATTCTTCTCTGACAAGGAGAAATGTATAAACAGAAAAAAATCTGTTACACCAGAAATTCTGCTGGCATAAACTGGTTAAGCTCCATTTAAAAGAAAAGGATTTTTCCCACTTGCAGCAGCTAGCTGTTTACGTTTCATCTACAGACTCTGAGAACATTGTTTTTTCTCTCATTCAGATGGGATACTTTCAACATGCTTAAGACATGTTCAACTTTCTTACTTAAGAAAACAGCATTCTTCTGAAAGCATTCTTCAGAAATGAAAACAGGACAAAGGCCTGTCTGATGAGCTAAAATCTGCCAGCATCATTACTAATAAAATGTACAGCTTTTTTGGTGGCATACAGTTATAAAAGGACTAAGACCACAATGGGAAGCCATGGTAAGAACACAGTTCTAAATATAGTAATAATAGTTCTAAAATGCAGCAGAGCATGACATATATGTGTGGGAAACTGGTGAAAAGATGGAGTCAAATGCAAAGCCTTAGCTCATGAAAATCTGACAAAAATTGCATCTATTTAAGGAAAGGAAAAAGACTTCTGAAAAATATTCATGAAATTGTGGGGAGGAGGGGAGATTTATTCTACCAAATACCTTTTTCATCCTTCCATAAGAAAAATAAATAGTTCTATGTTCAGGGCACTTGCCCAAGATGGAGAAGACCACAGCACAACCTTCCATTCTGATTAATTCCAGACAAGGTTTTGACAGCACCTCCCACATCCCAGGAGACCACCTTATCACCCAACTAATTCCATGTGTACAATCAAATTAGCTTCTCACAAGAGAAACTGCAGCTTGTATTTGCTGGAAGAAAACATATTTTCAGCAATGCAATCTTCTTGCAAACTGTATTAAAGTCTTTTGGATTAGGCCCAAGAGAGGGTGAATTCTTCCAGGCAGAGAGTGACCCTGGCCTAAACAATGACTGAGGCAACAAAGACTTCATGCATCTTGAGTAGAATTTCTACTATCATAACTAATAATTTTAGACTTAAGGTCATACAGTGATTAATAGCAGAAGCCAGAAATATATTCTTCCATTCAAGTACTTGTTGATCTTAAGAACCCATCATCAAAATTACCTATATTACGTAAAACACTGAATAACCTGAAACACTTATGTGCTGTACTTTCTGAAGCAATTTCATCCACTGAGGAATGCAAAAAGTTAGTTCTGGGTTACCAAAGTCTACATTCTCTTTGCAAACCTGCATTTCAGACACCATTGTCAACGAACAAGGATCACAAGGGTCGACTGCAGACACAAAAAGCTCCTCAGATGATTTGTAAATTGTTTCTCTTCCCACTTCTGTGCCAAGACTCAAGAGGCCAGCAAGCCTCTAGGGTCAGCAAGTCTTAAAACAATGCTCTCCTCAGGACACATATTATCCATTAGATTCTGATTCAGATGCAATCAAAGAATTACACAACTTTCAGTTCTATTGTGCACTCCAGTCCCCCATAGTATGTACTGATAATGCAACAACATATGAAGTCCATTTTATAATATCTTTACCAGATATTATTTGATCTTTTTCATAAAAGCTAACGTGGCACAGCTACCTGCTGCTTGTACTAATAGTTCAGATATTGTGGTGTTTACAGCAGAAAGGACTGAAATTGCCAGGTGCCCAGCAGTAATTAAGTGTATTTCAATAGGCACTGTTGTTGCTATTCATAATTCTGTACAGGTGACATGTTAATTATTCCTACTGTTTGTGGAGCAGTTTTCTTCAGACTTCAGCCATGCATACTCTGCACACATAGACAAGACTAAAGGTTGCATAATGGATAACAGTTGTATAAATCCCTCTCTTTCTCTGTCTCTTTCCTTTCCATTTCCTCATATTTCAAGCCATGAGGTTTGTGACAGGATTTTGTGTAACTCTGCCTTCATAGCCTAACTAAAGTCAGAGTGGAAGGAAATTCAAGATACAGCACTTAACTGATCACAATTCAATCTGATTTATCAGACAGGACTATTGAAACACCTCTTGCAAGACAGCAGCTCTTGGCTCAGTCCTCATGTATTTTACAGGAATATCAGTATAACAAATTGACTTACTGAGTTTCCTGATATGACAACTCATTCAATCAAATCCTTCAGACAAAGACATCTGCAACGACAAGCATACTCCATCAAACTGTGCATTCCACAAACCACAGACAGTAATGCCTGCAAACAGGTTTACAAGTGCACAACTCTGCAGCCTCCTGCTGCCACAGTGGGGGAGGTGTTAAAAAATACCAAATACTAAATAAATAAATATACACAGCTAGTGTCTTGGAATAAAAATCTTTCTCTTAGTCAGGCAGATTTCCTGTCCAGGTCAAAGAGGTATAGTAACCATACATTACTGGCTTCAAGTCTTATGCTCAGGAAGCACTTTGCTTGTCAAGAGAGGTAATATATTTTTAATTTGCAACCTCATTTACAATGGAAAGGCAATATAAGAATCTGAAAATTATTATCAGTATCGAAACGAATCTGTCAGTTTTGTAACAGACTCTTTACAGTTATCCCTTTAAACACACACATTTGCTACCACTATAACTGATTTTTCTCTCGTCACTGGAGCTTGGACAGAAACAGTGCCAGTAAGTGCCTCTAAATTTTAAGTCCAGTGAGATACAAATAAAAGTTTACTGTTGATTTGCTTTCAATTTGTTGAGCTCTATGTTTCATCATTTCTACATGAATCCTTTAAGCTTTAAGCTTCCTCAAGCAGAGACTGTTTCTTTATCTTTCTGTACAACTTCCACCATAAACTGAAGTTGTGGTTGCAATAAACATTAATGCTGAATGAACAAGATATTAGCAAAAGTTTGGACCAATTCATTTTTCTGTGCGTCCATTACACACTAAATATTTGTTAAAAATACCCTGTACAACGGAAAGAAGCAACTGTTTTTTAGTTAAGTGCCTTCTTAATCAGGCAGGCTGCCTTTATGACTTGAATTTTTACATAAAGAACAAAATTTTCACTGAACACCAAAAGCCTGCATTAGAACAGCACCAACACAGAATTTTGAATAAAAATTTGCATGCACACGGGTATGAGGAACATATATGAGGAACAAAGGTCTTCGTATACATACGTGAACAAAGCACCACAGAAAAAAATCCCTTTTCTTTATAGATCATAAAATGCACTTTAAGAAATGTGCCATGATTTAGAAAAAAAGACTGTACTTAAAAATGGAATTGAATCATCGAAATCCCCTGGCTTCTGTATGCAAGATATTTTATGGCTAGGACATCACAACATTTAAAATTCTGAGAGTTTGGGAAAGCAAGAAGAGAATTCAGATTGAAAAATACACCGCTGACTCAGGTACAGTTTCACCTGAGATCGTATTCTATACCACAGGAGTCAAGACAAAATGAAAGCAATGAATCCTCTGTCTAGCCTTTTTCCTAGGTGGACTTTTGGTAAATACGGTCATGAGTCAGACAGAGTCTCAGATGTACAGCTGTGGTGAGGGATGACCACACACCACACTCAGGGCCTGAGCCTGCCCCTTGGACCATCTTTGTAAATGCCCCCAGGCTAAACACTGCCTCTCTCTTTCAAAGGAAAGAGCTAAAAATATAAGATGGCAAAATTTGAAGTCACATTCTAGAAGGCATTAGGCCTCCCTGATATTTCTGAAAACAGACTTTATACACATCCAAAAGATAGTTAAAGTCATATCATTGTGGTTCATGTGTAAGCTCAGTGTGTTATATATGTTTAGATAAAATCTGCCAGATTGCTCAGATTACATTAATTCAAGCTCCCAGGCAGCAATTTTCTTTGGAACTAAGGTATGCGTTGTATTTAATACAAAAATGCCAACACACCAATAAGGAAGGCACTGCTAGTGGCATGACTTCAGGCTTGCTAGATGGATTGCCAGACCTTTGTTACCTTACAGACACTCAGCAGTAAGTGATGATGAGCCTCTGCACTTCCCTTACAAACACTGAAGGGAGGAGGCTGTCATTGGTCCTGGGAGAACTGGCATCTTATCACCTGTGTTGCCTGCATGTCTGAATTCAGAGTCCTCGGTCTCACTCTGGAGCTTGTCCTTAGCACAAGGTAAGAAAAAGGAGGTAATTTCTGGCAGCCAAAGGCAAGAGGTAAATTTTGCACCCAGTGGTGGGGTACTCCTCTGGGCCTACTCTTCTGCAACCACCTTTCCTGCATAAACTTTATCAGCTTTAGTGAGGATAGGCACTCAATTAAGCCTTCAGAAAGCAGTAATGAAGGAAGTGATCTTTAAGGCACATATAATAAAATGTACTTGTCATGGTTGTTTGCTTGTATAGTCTGATAATGATTTGAGAACCAGAAAGGATTTTTTTTATTAAAAGCTCTCACATTTCACCTTTAAGGCATTATTGCAAATTTTATCTTGTTAATTGACTGCTCATATGGCAATAATTTTACACCACATTAAGCAATGTTCTAATTTGTTTTAATGCCCTCACTTGATGGGGAAAAATGCAGCATACATAGAAATAAACTCCTTTACATATCCAGTATATATACTTGTCATCTGGTTTTAGCTAAGAGGCCCATGTACACGGGAGAGAGAAATACAGGGGGAATATATGTGCAGGAGAGAATGCAAAAGGCAACACAATAAACTGTCACATTGAGAAGAATGGTGAGAGACCAATCCATCAGGCGTCAATTCCACATTTCTATGTACGTGATGAATGATTTCTGCTGCTTCAGTTGGGCTGAAAAACAGCAAGATAGAAGTAAGAACCTGATTAAACACATGACTGAATATACCAGCAATGACAGACTCAATGAATGTGTTTCTTTCTATTTAGACAGGGGAAATATCTTTAGTTTGTGTGTATGACTAGTAAAGAATCAGAAACGGTGGGAAAGAAACTGTTAGAGCTGCATCTCTCCATGCAGGGACTCCCTCCATGGCCCCAACTCATCCACAAAATCCACGAGGCACCAAAGCAGAGGGCAGTCTCTCTCTGACAGATTTCTTCTGCTTCCCTAGGGATCTGACTCTGTGCCTGGCTCCATTATAGTTCATTTAACTGTAAGCTAAGAGTAAAAAAGTAGTAAAGAACCCATGTCACAAATAATCCACGTTTTCTGTGAAATCTTACGTTTGCCAGTTTTTTGTCTCCATTTTCAAAAAAAAACACCAGCTCAGGCCATCATATATAATACTCCCCTATAAAAACCATAATAACAAGAATATTTGTCCTACTTATGTACACTAAACTGTATTAATGACTGGAAATTGAATAGCATAAATTGAACTCCCAGCTGTTTGCATTCTTCTCGGTATTCAATACTCCCAGAGGTACCATTTGGAAACTTCCCTGTCACTCACTACTCTCCTCCAGAAGGTTCAACGAACTGCATAGGTCAGTTTGCTGTTTTCGAATTAGACAGAAGATCTAACATCTTCTCATGATCTGATCTGACTTTTATTGCTGTACCAACACATCTACACACTTCATGCTACTGGACTTTGAGAGAATTGTGTACATCACTTAGGACACAAAATACTGTGAAAGGACTGAGATATACTATAGAGATAAAAAGCTAAATTGTATTTATCTTTTTTTTTCTAAATTTGCTGACTTAGGCACGTGTAGACATAACAATTAAAAGCTTTAAAGTGTGATGTCAACCAGCACACACCTGTCAGAAGATAAAAGCAGCAGCTCTGCAGAGAAGGACCTGTGGGTCCTGGTGGACAATATCTGTCCATAAGCCAGCAGTGCCCTGGTGGCCGAAGGTCAATGGTGTCCTGGGCTGCATTAGGAAGGGCATTGCTAGCAGGTCGAGGGAGGTGATCCTGCCCCTCTCCTCAGACCTGGTGAGGCACATCTGGAGTGCTGTGTCAGTTCTGGGCTCCTCAGGACAAGAGGGACATGGAGCCCCTGGAGCAAGTTCAGCAGAGAGCTACTGAGTTGGTCAAGGGTGTGAAGAACTTCTCTTGCAAGGAAAGGCTGAGGGAGCTGGGCCTGCTGAGCCTCGAAAAGAGGTGACCTCACTAATGTATATGAATATCTAAGAGTGGCTGTCAAGAGGATGGAGCCAGGCTCTTTTTGGTGGTGCCAATCAATAGGACAAGACGCAACGGACAGAAACTGATGCACAGGAAGCTCCACCTGAACATGAGGAAGAACTTTACTTCGGGTGACTGAGCACTGGAACAGATTGCCCAGGGAGGTGTTGGAGTCTCCCTCACTGGAGATACTCAAGAACTGTCTTGATGCAATCCTTTGCCATGTGCTGTAGGATGTCTCTGCTTGAGCAGGGAGGCTGGACCAGATGACCCACTCTGGGCTCTTTCAACCTGACCCATTCTGTGATAGCACAATCCATAAACTTGACCCTGAATATACAAATCACACAAGCCTTTTACTTTAGATTCAAATAACACTTAACTTTTCTGTTAAGTGCCCTCTACAAGTGTAAAAGGTACTCAAATCAGGACCAAAACTTTTTCATTCCTTTTGTCTCATACTTGTCACTAGCCAGTAAGAGCTTCTCCTCATTATATGCACCAAAAAGGTCCTAGGAGGAATGTATTCTGCTCAAGCACAGTCTTCACATTATCTGCTTCTCAGTGAGGAAAGGTTCCCATGCTGCAATTTAAATTAAAAACCTACCCAAAGGGCACCTGCTTCTAAATATTGTTCAATTTTATACTGGAAACAATTTTTTGTTTCTTCTGTATCATGATATCCCTAGGGCTGGAGGTCTCCCTTTCCTCAGCAGACTACTGTTTTCAGAACAGGTCAGCATCGATTTTCATTTCTCCTTAAAAATGGCAAAAATATCTTCTGCCAAAACAAATGAGAATTTGCTATCTTTTCGCCTCCTCATAGTGACTAGCAACATAGATCTTTCAGAAAAAAAGTGTGTATGTTGTAAGCACCAGAGACAAAGTAAAACTAAGGAAAATTTGCTAGAGTACGGTGGAGTAGCAGGAGATGCTGGCAGAAAAATCCTTTCTCAACATTCCCCAAAATACCAGATTATCCTTACTGCTTTCATTTATAAATACTTCCTCTACTTGAAATACTGAAAATATTTGATTTGCAGGGCATGAGTGTCCAAAATTTCAAAAACTTGTCTGGACAAGACAGCACACAAATTGTTTTGAAATCTTTCTTGCTGCGTATTAAAATTTCTGCAACTTTGTTGCTACTGCTACTACAGAGCCTGTCCATCCCATAGCCTATATTTGAAATCAGACTGTATTAAAGCACTTCTTGACACAAACCTCAGGCAGAGCTGAATACCTTTTCGCAGCAGAGGAAGATGGAACAAAAAGCAGAAAGCAGAACATAAAGGCAGTTCAATTTAAACGCATAAAAATTAAGAAACTGGGATTTCTGGAAAGAATTCAACATGATGTAGCATTGTTAAAAACTGCCTTTCTTTTTCAGCCCAGCACAAAGTACAAGATGACAGCTCATTCCTGAAAAGCCTAACACACCTCGTCATGAGGAGATGCTGCTGTCAGTGGTAGTCGATTACTTCTTGTAGCAACTTATGGAGAGTTTCAGTCTCTTTTTAACTGGAGTAGAAAAATGTAACTCTATTTATGCCTACAGATTTAATGTATAATGGAAAAGAACCTCTCTGTCCAGCTTACTTTGCACTTTATCAGCTACAACTAAAATGCTTTAAATAGCTCAAATAATGGTGCCCACTTAACCCACATGGTACCTCAGCATTTCTCGTTATCTCCAATTTGCATCTAAATACGAAACACGGCCTAATTATCAAGTTACTAACTTGAGGCCTTTGGAGTATTAAAAAAAAAGCAGCATATTAATTAGTTCCAACAATACTCTTTATGAACTTCAGAAAGTTCAGGGTGATATTAACATCAGAGTATGTGTTATGGTTTGTCTAAGTTTGAAAGTTATTTTGCATTGCAATCTTCCATTTAGACTAATTGGTAAGGGTTATACTACACATTGTGCATCCGCACAGTTTTGCTACAGCTGTCTCGTGCATTTCTCTTCTTTTGCACCCACACAAATCTCTAATTTTTCCAAGTAAATATAACCTGTTTTGGAGGAGGTGCTAACAGCAAACCTCTGCACAGCCACCGCAAATTATGGAGTTTCTATTATTATTGAGGTAGTTTTTCATGTATCTTCTCTCAGCCTTTGAAATTTTGATCAGATTCACACAACCTTTACTCAAGTCATGCCTTTACTCATCAGAAGTCAGTGTCACCGTCATTTTTAAATTGATGTTGAGTAGTATGGTCCAAGCACTGGACACTCTATCCCTGATGGACTTTAATACAAGTGACACAACTCAACAGTGACAGAGCCTGGTGGTTTTTGGTGCTTCACAAGGGTCTCACTCAGGGGCCACAGAGGGGACACTGCAGCCCATGAAGGTGGTTCCACTGCTGTTCCCAGCACTTTCACAACTCTCATCCAGTTCCTTCACTTTCTTGTGGAGTAGAGCTATGCCAAAATGATGACTGTTCACCTATTTGGCATCCCATTGACTTCACAAACAAACAAAACAAAGGACAGCAAGAAAGTCCTAGACTTCAGCATAAGACAAGTTAAAACAATGGCTATTTTGCAACTGATATAAGGTGACATCAGGCACATGGGTCTTGCAAAGCTTGAATTGAAAAAAATAGTTACCATAAAGAAGAGGTAAAACCAGTGAAGCAGTTAATAAATAAAATAATAATAGAATCAAAAGCAAGACAGTTTTGAAGTGGCTTTATATCTACATCTAGCTTACTGAACAACTTCTTCCAAATTTGAACATTTGTTTCAAGAAGTATAAAATTACAATGCAAATAAAAGAAGACAATATAAATAAGCAATTCACATTTAAGTGCCCTGCAACTTCCAGCTATTTTTCCCAATAACTTGGCAACTTAACCTGCCTTGCTCTTAAGTATTTATTCCTCAGGCAAGTCTTTGTAAAAACATTCCTATGACCACTTTCAGGTGTGAATGAGTGACCAAAAAAAAAAAAAAATGAAACTGTTCCTTTTCTTGATAAATTAGAATTTTTTTTCTGGCCATAACGTTGGAAGAGAATACTTTCTCTAACAAATTAACTAGTGAAGCTTATATGAAAACATCTCCTAATATTTTAGAACACACTCCAGGCTGCCCTTGGCTTTGGGAAAGTAGCACTGTAGAATAAAGATAAAAATGACTTTTCATATGACTTTTCTTATATTTGTAATTCGAGTAAACTGTGTCTATCCTAAACCGACTGGCCCATCTGTGTTTGAAAGTGATAGAAAGCTAGAAAGAGTTGACAAAACCACTAGCTTTCTCAAATATAACATCTAAATATCATTTCAACATGAGGGCAGAAATGAAAACAATGTAAACTGCAGAAAGGGATATATTTACAGCAGAAAGAGTCTCATTTGGGAGTGTGAATTACATTTGCTTTTTCTCAAATGCAGTGGACTGGTTTGTGATTGAGGTGAGTGAGTAAGGGTGGCAGTGAAAAGATGAAAATTTAGTAAACTTCATACATAGACACATAAATGTCATCTTATTGAATGCTCAGCAGTTCTCTCGTCCACACTCAGAGCTTTGAGGGAGGCACAGATAAGCAAATGGGACAGATAAAATTAAGTGATTGCACAGATAGCACCATACAGTTTAATTACGGAATTTATCAGATTTGCCAATCAGGGAATGTATAAGAGTTACCACAAAGGACCTCAGAACAGCCCTGGTGCTCAGGTAATAATCAAATAACAATGGGAAATTACCAGACTCACCATTCCTAAGTGGCACTCTGCAAATACAAGCATAAACATTTTGTGCTCATGTGAGAGAAGAATGCTGACTCCAGCATCTACTCAATGACCAGGAGGTGCCATGTATCTTGCTCTCCCTCAGGCCAGAGAAGCATGAGAATAGCTCAGTCCCCAAATGTATCAAGCATGTTCTCATGCTAAGCATCTTAACCATCAAAAAATCAATGACTGCTGGTAACGAAGTCAGTGAAAGTTTTTCTTAAAAACTGGGAAAGGAAATCACACCAAGTGCTCTACAGCAACTGGAAGAAATGTATCCTCATCAAAGGTAGAAGTTTGTACTTTTATATTTACATTACATTTACTGCTGGAGAACAGTTCATTAAAAAGAAAAAAATTCAACATCCATAACAAATAATTCAGCCCTCTCCTGAATAAATATATTTTTTATTTCCATCACCAAGGCTGCACTGAAATAATTTAGGTCAAACTTCTGCCAAGTTCCTGGTACTGAAATCTGTTTTCTAATTCATCTAACAGAGGTTTATAGTGATTCCTAGACAGTTTGTAACCCCTTTTTTTAAAAAGTCATCTTAAATGTCACAGAAAAGCCATTTAGATTTTCTTGATTCACCAGTAGTTCCTAGTGGCACTAGCAGCATAGAAATTTAGGTTGGAAAAAAATATAAGAGACTAAGATTTGCAGCAATTCAAAGTGGAAAACAAACAAGCAAACAAAATAAAACATTAAGAGGATCCTTCTTTTTAAACCTATTCTGCCATTTGACCAGGCTGAGATAGCTATTCAATGTCCCTACTCACTCTATCATCTGATTTTGGATGACTACCAATACTGGACTGCACTGAAATTTTGTGCTAATTCCAGAGGGATTTTGTTACTTACAAAAAAATCAGATTTAATCAGAGAAGCACATCTGAATATTCCTAAAATTAAGCAAGACTGCTAGTGACAGACCACAGGAAAGATATATGCTCTTGCAATGTCATTTTTTCAACCAAATGTCATACTTCAACTAAAAGTAAGAGCAAATGAATCTGGAATGCAAACCTAAAACATATCCACATTAGGTTTCCTTAGACAATAATTAGGTATCCTTTAGGGGAGAAAAAGTAGATTTATACACCTAAATTAGTATAGGTGATTGTGGGAAAGGTAATTACATTACTAATATCCACAATAATGCTAATATTACTACTAATGCTAATAATACTAATAGCTCACAATAATGCTAATTTGAGATAGCTTACCCAAAGACTGGCTTTCTCTATGCTTGAAAAGAATGACTGCAAATCTCCTTTGGTCATTTCTGTGTCCCATAGGAGTAAATTCTATAAAAAGTCCAGGACAATTCATACTAAGACCTCAGATATTAAAGAACTTGTGAAATGCCTTCAGGGGAGTTATTACTGGGAGAGTAGCTGTGTCATTTCAGTAAAAAGTATGTGATGGGAAAGGAAACAATTACAGAAGTAAAACTTCAGGGATTTTTGTAAAGATTAAATATCCTTGGACAGGTGTATCCTATTTCACAACAGCACTTGATCCATGGGGTAAGTTTATTTGATTTTCAAAGAGGTGCAAATCAAGCTCTGCTGTCTCACTCAGCTCATTGATGAATCCTAAGCGAGGTCTCTGGTCGGTTTTCTAATATGCCTTGTGGTTTCCCTTGACACCTCTGCAGAATGTTTCTTGCGAATAAAGCCTAGGGGACAGAGGGAAGGTGGCACTCCAGCCTCATTCTCTCCAAACAGGCTACTGAAGGACTCACTGGCAACACAAGACAACTGTTGACTCTGGTAATAAATTCTTTTTGGGCTCTGCGACAAAGAACGTAAGCAGACAGGGCCACGCAGGCTGTGGCTGATGAGATAACCCCTCTTTCATTGACCAACCCAGTTCATCAAGAAAAGAGGAGCTGAATAACTGTGCCACCAGATCATGAAAATGAAAAGCACTTGGAATTCCTTTGTTCAGCAGCCTCCCCACTCCAGCATCAGTGAGGAGCCAAAAGCCTGCTGCTATGCAAGGGAGGAGGATTCAAACCCCTTTGGTGAATGTAGAGTGCAAAAGAATAAAAAGCTCTGTTACAAAGGAAAAGCACGAGGATTGCATGGATAGCTCAGCTCTCAGGGGAGGTTTTGTCACCTCTGCAATAGATTTTATTAACTGCACAGTGTGTTGGGCCTCAGCAGCAGAGCTTGATTGCATGACTGCTTCCCTTAGAACAGCAAGAACGAAGCTAATACTGCTAATGCTATCTTTATTATATTTACAGGTAAAACTCCCTTATTCACAGGGAAATTTGTTTTCTTGCTAATGGTACAAAGAAGGTGAGCCATCATGTCTTCCTATAACGAAAAAGCCAAACTAAGTGCTTCATTGTTCATTTGCCCAGCAAACATGAGAGATGTTACTCAACTGCAGAGATACTGGTTTTTTCTAATTTTCTGTTGACTGGCATCTTCTGCTTGTGTATTAACTGGACAGAATAAGAGTGGTCATTCTGCATTTGTTGATCTACACAAGAATGGTGGCAAGGCATGAATTGCACCTTGCACCCTCCAGAAGGCAAAGTGCTCTCCACTGAGACTGCCAGATGAATTTCACAAGACGAGAAATTCCTGGAATTGAAAAACATTTGGTGGACTGGGGTTTGTTTAAGCATTTTTAAACTCATGTGAAATCCTAGTCAAATGTAATATCAGTGATTTCAGTCAAGAACATCAGAGATTCAATGTTTCTATTTAATAATTACATTAAGGCATTTGTTGCTTCTCAGCAAAGACAGAACAGGTCCGTCTGGCGTGGGATTTTTCTTACTTCTCAAAAATGATGTAACTTGCAATCCACAGACAGAATTCAGTTTTTAACTGCATAATTCCACAGAAATTAGGTGAGCTGTCCTTATTTTTACTCGTATTGGTTTATGTTTCTAGAAAGATTTTTGCAAATAATTTTATTCTGACTTTTTTCAGAAATTGGGCCAGTGCACTGGTGCTTCCTAAAATTTCTAAGAAAACTGCCTCCATAGTCAAGAACAGTTTTTCTGCTTGCTTGTTTTGCTTATCACTGTTTTAAATATTTAAGCATCTTTAGAAATAACAGAAAACAATGTCTGAAACCATGGGTTCATTAGGCAAACAGACCAAAACTGTACACAGCTCAGACGATATTAAACTATCCCACCTGTCACTGGGTTTGAGAATAAGATGTAAGATAACATTGAGCTTAGCGAAATGTAATTCAAAAAACTCCATTAGTATAATAACAGGTTTGTCTACTGGATCTGTTTCCCAGCTACAGTGCATTAAATGTCATTTAACTGTTCCAATAAATTCAGGCTCATGGGTGTAATTGGTGAGCAGGAGAATGGAATAAACTGGTATAATAAATGGATCAATAGACAACATGAAGATGTAATCAGCAGTTTATGTATTGAGGATGGAACCAATATGAAAAATCATTATTAAGTTAATTGTTCTGAAATTTCAGCATTCAAAAAATGTTCTTCTGAATTAATAGTATGCAGCTACTAGTCGCTTGTTCAATTTCAAATGAGTTACAGCTACAACTTATTTAGCAAGAGGAATGAAACATTTGCAAACACAAAGATGTTGTGTTCCTGTCAGATATAAACTTGTAACAAGATCATTAGTGCTGTTCTTTTAAGAGAAACAGAGTATTTCCTGGGATTTTCTGGTTTCCCTGAAAGAAAAGAGCGCAGCAAGAAACTGCCTTGTGTACCATCAACGTTGACAGCAGGGAGAATTTACCAAGAGATTTATATTTTCACATCTCACTTGCCTACAAATAAATATTTCCAAATTAAATGTTTTTCAGTGTGTAGACCAATTTGTTTTCACAACAGCTAAGCCCCTTGAAAGAAGAATTACCCTCAGCACTCAGCACATGAACACTGCCCAACACATTTGGAGCCACAGCTGCCAGAGCTCCTGTGCTGGATGGTGCAGCCTTCACCACACACCACACTGTTCACCCACACGGCCCCTGCTGCTGAGGGAGCAGGCACTGCACGATGATTTTAAACCTGCTCTGCTACACTGCTGCCTAGTCTATGATTTTAAGCCCCCTTACAGGCTTCCCCAACCAAGTTAGAAATACCTGCTGTTCTTTAGATGAGGGAAAAATCAAACCTTAGAGAAATTTATTAAGTCACAAAAAAATCCAGCTGCCTTCATCAGAACATGGCACAGAGCTCCTCACTGCAGAGACACTGCTCTATGAGACAGATGCTCTTACTCAAAAATCAAATCACACACCCCACAAGGCAAGTATCAAACAGGCACAAGGGCATACTGAGAAACCTGTCAATTTATTTCTATTTTATTTCTGAAAGACGGTACAGCAAGAAGAGAGGTGAGAATGATAAGAAACTGGAAATGAACAATGGTTCCCCAGTACCAAGTCCTTAGGCTTGGTCAGGCAGCAGTGCCTTCTTTCTACAGCTGATGCAAGATGTTACTGCTATGTCTCCCAAAATGAGACAATTATTTATTCTGAAAATCATTGTGCAAGGGGTTTCTTATGTCCTACAGTGACAATCATAAAGCCAAGAATCTGCCTGTTTCCCACTTTTTTGCAGACCTTGTTCACTAGTGCAGACTGGGAATGCAACCATGCTGCAGATACTGCTCTGCCTCCCTCCCTGCAGCTGGACAGGCTTGGCCATGACCTGGACCACAGCTTGCCCAGCTACAATAGAAATGTTACTATTTCTGATCATTCTGTCTTCATTGTCAATGGATGGAATCACTAAGGCCATGAATAATCCTTTTTACATACCTTTAGCCCTTCACAAATCACACCATTCCGCTGTAAATTTGCAATAGAGAACTGAACTATGCTTCAAAAAAATTTGAAAAAACTATGGAAAATTTGTGTATTTCAAAATTAGGGAAAACAACCTAAGAGAAGCATCACAAGCCCAGATACAGGCTGGGCAGAGAATGGATTGAGAACAGCCCTGAGGAGAAGGACTTGGGGTGTCAGTAGATTAGAAACTAAAAATTATCTGGCAGCATGTACTTGTGATCCAGAGGGCCAACTGCACCCCAGGCTGCATCACAAGAAGCATGGCCAGCAGGTCAGGGGAGTGGATCCTCCCTCTTTACTCCACTCTCATGAGACCCCACCTGGAACGCTGCATCCACCTCTGGGGCCCCTAAAATAAGAACATGGACCTGATGGAGCAAGACCAGAGGAGAGTCACAAAGATGATCAGAGGGCTGAAACACCTCTGCTCTGAAGACAGAGTTGGAGGTTGTTCAGCCTGGAGAAGAGAGGATTCCAGGGAAACCTTTCTGCAGCCTTTCAGTACCTAAATGGCTGGAGAGGGACATTCTACAAGAGCATGTAATGACAGGACAAGGAGAAATTGCCTCAGACTTAAAGAAGGTGAGTTTAAATTAGATACCAGGAAGAAATTCTTTACCCAGCAGGTGGTGATGCACTGGAACAGGCTGGCAGAAGTTGTGGATGACCTATCTCTGGAAGTGTTCAAGGCCAGGATGGATGGGGATTTGAGCAACGTGGTCTTGTGGAAGGTGGCCCTACCCATGGCAGGAGGATCAGAACTAGATGATCTTTAAGGTCCCTTTCAACCCAGGCCATTCTATGATTCTATAACTTTTAATTCTTTTTTTTTCTTTTTTTTTTTTCAAAATAGAACTCAGCTGCTTATTAATTTGCTGGACTTACGATGCATGCACTGTAAAGAAAGAGCCAGTCTCTTCATTATTTTGCACTTTGCAAAGTGGAATCCTGATTTTGACACCTAAATATCACTACAAAAATTAAAATAATACCAGTAGTAATAATGCAGCTTCTCATGGACATCAGCTTTTGAGCTTAACTCTTCTCTTTGGGAAATCTACACTAGGAAAGTGGTAACAAAAATGGTCTGGCATCTCCATTATGGCTAAGTACTTTTCTCAGTCAGAACTATAATCTGTGAACTAGGTAATTATTTCAGGAAGGTCTTTTTTTCCCACACATTTGTTCAGTGAATGAACAATGTTGAAATAAGTAGGCTTCAGATTAATTATTTTTCTCAGGAGCCCCAGCAGGATACAGTGGGAGGTCTGTTGCAGTGATTTTATTAACTGCTTTGGGGATTTTTGATCTGAATTTACTATTCAGGGTTACCAAAATTGTGCAATATAGACAACCTTCCACTGTTTTTTAAACCAATGAAAGGGAACATGTGCAAATTTGGAACAAAATAAGAGGAAGACATGCAACTGAGAGGTTGTGTTTCCCTGGATTTTTCTTTTGTTGAGGCAGAGACAAATGAAGTGCTCCCCCTCTGACATTTATACAGTAACTACCTGCACTGAGGGGCTTTTATGAGTGTTTCTCTATACTTTCCAACACAGGAAGAGAAAGTTAAACATGGAAACAGCATGGAAACAGCAGGCATATATGGATGGATGGCTTCACTGCTATGTTCCAATGTATGTCAGCAGGTGCAGCTTCTCATTTCCCCTGGTGGGCACATACAATGTCTGTCTTGCCCTTCTCATAAAAATTAGCATATGAAACACCTAATGATTTTCAAAGCATAGCCAGATGCACTGAGTGGCCCAGTCATAGAGCCAAACTTGATTCCCATTTCTTCCATGTATGGTCTGGCTAGTTCTGTGACACCAGGTTTGAATCCTGGTTCTGCTACACTTCTTCCAGGAGCCTTGTTGAAATTTATCTTCTGTCTTAAGAAAAATTACAGAAAGCAACACAGCAGCAGCTATCAGAATTCATCTAAATTGATTCAGTTTTGTGATTGCAATTTTCTCAATCTCTCCTACCTGACTGGAATATTCTTTTCTTTAACTATCCACAATGATCCATTAACCCTCTCTTGAAGCATCATCCCCACAATTTAACACGTTGCTCCACTTTTCCATTCCTTTAACAGAAGGATGAAAATTAACATCAGAAAAATCAATCATCAACTGATGAAGCAAGTATCCTTCTACTTGGAAATACCAGCTAAAGCACAGGATGCTGCACAACTCATGAGAGTCACGCTAGAAATGCATGTGAAAACATGCACAAAGAGATAACAATGAATGGCAATAAAATAAGGTGGAATTATATAAGAAAGAGGCTAATTTAGCATAAAGGGAATATTCACAAGGTTTCATAGCTCATTTTTGCTATTGAATTCTGCCAGACTTCTACATGTGGCGTAGGAAATGCACACTTTTGTGCTACTGAGGTCCAACAATGCCTCACAAGTCTTTTTACATAAATCACACAAAACAGACATGGCTTAATTTTTCCTTCAGGTACAGCATATAAAATTCAAGTTCCAGGTGCACTATGCTACCCTGAAAAACTAAGACCTAGAAATCCAGGTTCTTAACAGGTCTGAAGCTGTTGATTTTGTACTTTCTCAAAACAGTCAAATATGTCCACAGTGGCCAAAGCTTTTGACAAAGAATGCTGGACAGAAAGATTGGAGTTCACACATCCCTGTAGAAAGTCTATCAGCAGCAGTTGTTTTTGGCTTTTTATTTGAAGGAATACAAGTAGAAAACATCTCCTTTTTTAGTGAGTACAGCTTTTCCTCTCTAGGAGATTCCCACTGGTGAGATCTAATTTTTCACCCTTGAGCTGTTAATAATTAATAATAATTCTCATTAAATTTCTGATATACATGTCCTTGGGCATTCACTTTCCTAAGCAGATAGAAACTCTTGTCTTACAACACAATTATGAATAAACCCACTACAATGCTAGCTAAGTGTCATTTGTATTTCAATAACAATATAGGTCAACAACAGATTTTTTTTCTGAACTTTTCATGAGACAAGTAAAGCTCCATGTTAAATAAGGATTATTAATTTATAAATCTCCAATTTGACTTCAATAAAGTGACTTGTCAGAGTGATTTACTATATCACTCACACAATGTAAAAATTTTTGTTCAGAAAGCAAAAGTTGACTAATGACTCATTTTACAAAGATAATTTTTCATCTGCAACCTATACAGACATTGGTAGACCTCAGGATACTTCTTTATATTTCTGCTCTAGGTTTCAAAATAAATACATGCAATAGATATATCACTATCAGTTGCAGCCTTTAGTCATGCAAAAAGTTACTCAATATGTTTGATGGAACAAAATGCTCTCAAATATAGTGAAGTTAGTTCAAGGGATGTTCTTAAAACAGTAAAAGTTATTTAAGCTTCTCTGAGTAGTGAAGCAGAACTTGAATTTTTAGTCAGTGTGATGGACCAAGGTCAGAGTTTCTTGATGTACAGCTTATCTTCTACATATGTCTGATTGCTATTTAAAGTCCATTAAAAGGAAAATAGTGTATGTTTCCTGGGCTAATTACAAATTCCACCAGTGGAAAGAATATGTTGATGTGCTATGTTTTTCATGACAAAAGCGTGTGAAGAAAAACTACTATGAAGTAAGACAGAAGATTCTACTTTATTAAATACCAACAGTTACAAGAGTGTTGCAAACTGCTTAAAACTGACAATGCAAAGATGACCTTTTCATAGATAATTCCACAGATACTACAGAACATGCTGCTCACTATTTAAAGTGATGTACAACTGCATCATATAAAGTGCATAATGACAAAATAACGCTTTGATAATGACAAAAATACTTCATTTTCAAAGTAGAATAAAATATACTGAAAAGGAAACTTGTGAGAAGTATCATTGCTTTACTACATTACATTTAAAAATAGTGATTTGTAGCTGCTTAAGGAAAAAAGGTTTATATGGTATACATTAAAGACAAAATTATACCACTCACCAAGTTCTTAAAAAGGATCTCCCTGCAAATTGCCAGTGAAAGAGAAAATTCATCTCTGTCTACAGATATCTCTATGGGAGTTGCTCCCAGGTACACACAAAATTCAAAAAGAAGTACAAGAGCAGTTTAGAGCTGCAATGCCTTTGGGAGTGTGTGGGGGTGTTTATTCATCCTCGCTATGTGCTTGATAAAAGAAGTCTCCCAAACTGTGTCCCACTTGAACTGCAGTAAATCCACTTTCAGTAGAAGTTCTTATGATATGCAGCCATTCCATCACAGCCAAGCAAAGAGAACATGAGAAACTCCATAGATGACAAAAGATTGCTGGACAGCAACAAATAACAGGAACTACAGATGTTGCCAAGAACGATGGTTGAACTGCATGGTGAACAAAGGGGAAGCTATGTGAGAAATGGCCAAACTTTGATAAGAAGCAGGGAGGAGTAATAGTGAAAAGTCTTGCAAGGCCAACAGTACTTAGGTGATCACAATAGTGATACCATTTAAGGCTGAGAAGACCCAGGTAACACTGATGTTGATGCTGGTAACATCAAATTTGGTTACAGAAGTGGTGAAACTGAGATTAGCAGGGGAAAATAATTAGGGACAGGTTTTTTATTTGGGAAGGAGACAAGTATGTGGGGAGAAGGAAGAAGCATGGGAAAATGGAGAGAAGGGGAGATAAAAGGACCCAGCCAAGTACAACCACGGTGCCAAGCCCAGCCCCTGATCATCACTTTACCTTGTCTTATTAAACTTTACACCTGTTTTCTCTGTAACTATGCTAAAGCGCACCTTCTGTTCTGTGTGTGAGACGTTAGCAAACCTCATGTTGGACTAGATGACAAGTAGGGTAAAAAAGAAAACTACATACAACAGCCAAAGATATATCTCATCTTCTTCAACATAACCAAGCTTGCCACCATCTTTTTTTCATTTTCTCCCCACCTCTCAACCCCAGCTCTAAAAACACCAGAAATGTCCTACTCAAATACATACCTTACTCTGTGAGACAAAATCGTTTATCTCCCATTTTTAACCTACCTCTGAATCTATAGGAAAGAAGTTCTATTCTTTGCAAAAACATATTTCTGTAATGTAGAACTTCTTGCTGACCTTCTCTGACCACTTTGACCTCATGCTCAGCCATTCCCTTTCTCATGGTGCCACACTCACCCGTTTTGGTGTCTCTCACACTTCCCCAATTGGGAAAGTCATGCTTTTATTTTCTCTTCCTCCTTTGTCCTCTTCTCCCTTCTCAGACACAAAAGCAATTTATCTCCTGAAATCACACCTTAAAGCCTTGTTTTGTCCCTGTTGTTTAATGGTAACTTCCTTCTGAACAATTCTGTGATACTTTGTATGAATGCCACTATATGACATAAATTATCTTGTTTTCATTTGCTGGAGCTCCATAATAAGTTAGGAGATCCAAATAATCATGCAAACATGTGCATCATTAAACACTTCCCTTATACAAAAATCATTTAATTAGAATATTCTCTTCCTCAAAATTGCAGCATTGAATGCACAGTTTTAACTGAGACAGAATGCAAAATTAAAGCATTTCAATCAATACAGAAACATAAACACTAAGCTCCAGGCAATAGGGTAGCCTATCGTATTCCATGTATTATTACAAAGTCAGAGGGGCTTTTTTTCCTTGTTTTATGTAACTTTCCCTGAAGCTTGATGTCTCTCAATTACAAACTGCAGTCTTCTCCAAGTCAGCCATAAAGCTGTATGCACAATTTGTAGCATGCAAGTATGTGAAGGAGAAAAAAAATTATTCATTTAAATGTCACCAGCTGATAACTCTCTCTTCAGAAACACTGAATTAAGCAAGAAGAAATAAAGAATGAACTGTAAGTGCCAGTATTCCATCAAGCACTACATGCTGGTTTATTCAAAATGTTGCTTGTAAAAATATATACACAATGCAGAAGACATCGGTTATTCAACAAATGTTGCTGTAGTCACCTTATTTTTGCAAACAGTAATGCACTTTTGTCAAGCCAGCAATTGACACAGGAACAATGAAAGGAACTTTATGAGTCATCATGTCCAGCCTGTTGCTAGTGCACTTTTTCCCCAACTGCTTACAGACATTTTTTAGCAAATGATAAAATAATGGCTTTTTCTTCCTCAGTTACTTGCAACGAAGTGGCTCATTGTTAAGAGCTGCAAATCCCAATACCAGTCCCTATATACAAAACCTTGCACTTTGCACTGTTGACTTTCAGCCCATTTCTCTCTGTTCAGTCACCCTGCCTTTGATTTGACAATACCTGCTAGCTTCATCAATCACATTTTGCAAGTGCTACTTCTTGTGCAAGGTCATCAACATGGATGCTAAAATTGGCTACAAAACCACCCTTCAAGGCACTACACCAGTATCCTTGCTCTAAATCAACAATTGCACACTCAAAAAAAGCTGCTACCTCCTCTATCACACAGTACATGAGACCTTAAAAAAAAAAACCCAAACATTTCCAACATAGAATCTTTGGGGCTTTAACTGTAGCATGACTCCCAAATTCTTTAAAAGAGTAACACCCCACCCAAACTCACAGCCTATATTATATGCTTTGGTACTTATTTTTGTTTTTTCTGTCTAGTGAACACCCAAGCCTGAAGCAGCATGATGTACACAGGTACATTATATCCACATAACCTGAAGCAGAATTCAGACCTGAAAACTGGACATAAAGTTTATGATTTTTTCACTGTACCAAATATTCCAATTAAAACCCAATTAAAATTACACCATTAACACACTTTTCAGTACTTTCTTATCTTTCTTGCAAATAGTTCCTATATTTATATGACATAAAGTTATTTATTTTAATGAAGAAGCACCTGAAGCAACAGGAGCTCCCACACTGAAGGTATTACTGAAACAATCAGCAACTCCTACAAGTTTACTAAGATAATGTACAGTATCTATATATACACACACATTACTAACCAGTGAGAAAGGGAAGGTGTGAAAAGAAATACTGAAGTCTTGAGCACAGCTACAAGTCAGTGAAAACAACATAGATTTTAAATCACTTGCTTTTACAATGCATATGGAATATGTGAATCAGCCATTTGTTTAGCTCCCAAGCAGAGAAGAGTGAATTAGTAACACATGAAAGCGAAAGCCATCCATTTGGTTTTACTCAGTTAGGGACCCATCCCTGCTGAACACATTAAACTGCAAATCCTGAAAAAGAGCCACAGTTTTGCAGCAATGTTTTCTGCAATTTAATTGCAAGATCCCTGCAAAAAGCTCACTTGGGTATTTTGAAATACAGTGAGTTCCTTCCAAATACCTAATTTATTTTTTTGTATTAAAATATTAAAAAAAACATGATGTAGGGGTTGAGTTAGCTGGAAATTAGACCTGCACAAATAGGCTGTATTTCAAGACTCTTGTAATAACCTTAGCAAATTAGAAGGGAAAAGATCTACTCACATTGGTAAGCATGATATGGCCAGTTTTATTGTGCCGAGACAGAGATAATTCAGCACTTCTACACATTTCATTTTAATCATCACAGAATTAGTCATCAAAGATTACAGCTGCTTTCAAATGAAATGTTAAATCAACAACTGGAAAAATGTATTTGAATACATTTTCCCAACAAATGCTAATTCACTTTTATTATCAAGTTTTAGCCTGTGGCATCCTTAATATGCATCAAAACTATGACCACATAGAAATTAATCTAAGTCCTGATTTCTAGTTTATAACCTTGCTGGGAGGCTTTCCTCTATGTTACTTTCTGTGTCCTTCCCTTCATCTGTCCCTGAAAGACCCATCAGCAACTGACTGAGCCTGCCCTTGTACCAAGCACAATGGTAGTGGCACAACCAAGACCACCAGCCCAGGGCTATTGCTCTTCTAGTGACTCTGACTCACTGAAGGTTGGAGATGGGAAAAATTCAAGTGTGAGACTGCTACAGAACAGCAGGATCTGACTTTGACCATGGGCTGGGTAGGGGAGTATGGTCTGCTGAGGACACTGACAGCCCCAAACATGCAGTCAGGAAGCCAAATGAGTATGATTTTGTGGCAGACACCTATGATTTTCCAGTGTCTCTTCTGCTGTATGCATGATTGAGTGCACATGGCTCAGACTGCTATAAGACCCTTCAAGGTGAAACAGTAATGCAGCATGCCCACAAGCACAGAGCTCTGGAGGGGTGTTCATACCCTCCACAAAGAGAAACTGACTTCTCATCATTGATCTTTGATCATACAGCAACCAGTCAGAGCTCCACACCACAGGGAAGTGCAGTATTCCATAGACATAAGGACAGGTACTGAATATTCCTCCGATTCAGTCATCTTGAGATACAGCCCTGTACACAGCCTGGTGAGCATCCACAAGTAGAAAACAAGCAAAGACATGACTGTAACAAAGATTTTATAGCGGTTTTATGTAAATAACCTGATTTCAAATTCAAACAGTTCTCTGAGAAAAGTAAAATGCAGTGTAAGATTGACAGGCTGCAATGTACTCTTAAAAACTGAAGTACTACATGGCACCAGAGCGGAAACTAAAGTGAGACTACTACAAGTAAGACACATAAAAAACACAAAGAAAAAAAGCAGCTTGACACATCTATCATCCTCTTTTACTTTATAGGTTACTGTTCTAACAGACACTGTGTATGCCATCCCTCTGAATCAAGTACATAAATACTGCCATAATCTCTGACCTTGTCCATGTACACATTAAAAGCTCCATTAACTTGAAAAAATCCCAGTAAGTCAACTCCGCTGTGCTTCCTTGTTAAATGGAACCATCCCAGGACCAGAAAATTGTAGAAGACTCCTGTCAAGGAGCAAATTACTAAATCCTTTTCCTCAGTTTCTGCTGGTATATGTAGATAAATACTGGGAGCTTTCAAACCCTTGAAGGCACCTGTCTTCTGCGCAGCAGTGAGAAGCCATGGTCATGCCACAAATGCTCTTGTGTCATTCTCCTGGTACACACTGTGGGCCATGTGACTGGAACTGAAACTGTGATTAAGAAAGTGAAGGTACAATCAAAGCCTCTCCAGGGGCACACACTCAAATGGACAAGGATGAGTTCCAAAACATCAAACTTAAGCAACCAAAGGAAATAAATGAGCTAAGCATAAATTGTAAAACAATTATACTCTCCAGTTTGTCAGCTGACACCTGTGTCTTCATTAAAATAATGTTTTTATTTTTCCTGATTTCTACAAGCTCCTATTCTTTGCGGAAAGAATGCAAGTGAAAACTTGAAATAAATTTTTAGAAAGTGTCTCAGTTACTCTGCAGCATTTCTTCTCTTTTAGATGCAGTCAAAGTTTCTATCGGAAAATGTGACTGCTGTCTTAACTATGTGCTAATAGGTACATTAGTAGGGGGAGAAAAAGGACTTCAACCAAAAGTAAAAGAATTCCAGCAGATTGTATGTAATCTTGGAGAAAAAGAACTGACTTTCTAATTTAACTCACAATGGTACATACATTTCAGGGAAATACCAGTGCTGGAGTACCAAATCACTATTACTGTCAATTTAAAAAACAATATGCCACAGCGATAGTGTAGCTACTAAATACAGTCAAAGTGCAAGCAGCAAACTGCAGAACCATAGCTCTGTACACTTAATATGCTTGATAAACTTCTAAACAATCTTTCCTCTGATTTTCCCACCCAACAAAATCCTATGTCTTTCCTGCCCTTGCAGACTCTGTCACACCTTCTTACACAGACTTCACCTGACAGGAATATAAAGATAAATACAGCAATACCCTAATGTGCAGCCATTGAAAAATGAAGCAATGTACTATTGTGTTTTTTAGAATGGCTGACTGTACTTCAGAAAATACCATTTCCTTCTGGTTTTTCACACAATCTTTGCCAATACTGGAATCAAGAGTGGATTTGCAGTAGTTATGACTGCTGTGAGTGACTTCTGAGCCTTCTAGGCATGCAAGACAGACAGAAAACTTCCTGATGTTCTTCAGTGCTTGGTAGGTAGAGAACTTAGATGAAGGATGTGTTACTACAAGGTTGTCTAGCTGATGCAAACAACACTTCTCAGATCTGATGAACTGAGTGGATGAATGGACAGAAAGGAACCACTAAGGACTTCCTCCCAAAGGCAAACTGGATACAAAGATTTTAAGACAACATTGGCAGGCTAAATAATTAATAAAAAGCCTTAAATTGGAGACCTTAAGTAGGAAAGTGTAAAAGGTACTCTGTATTGCTACATGTACCTTTGTTGTCTACTCTGATTGCTAAATGAAAGCCCAGAAGGGACATTTTATGCAATGCTATGCATGTGATCCATGTGTTTGTATTCATTAAAGACAACACCGCAGAGAGAATCTATGGCTTCTCAGCAGCAGACAGCACAAGACAAGACAAACAGACTGAGGCTCATGAACACTAATCTGTTACTTGTTCATTTGAAATTTTTTGAAGTATTTTAAAAGGGCATAAGCACCACTTATTTTTTAACTCCAGCATAGAATTTTCTCTAAGCCAGACTCTTTCTGTAAACAGATGAGTTTGTGGAGGTGCAACTGGTAGACCTACTTTTTCAGGAGAAATATTTTACCAGAAAATGTCTCAGGATCCCTAAACATAAAACAGCACATCAAACTTGAGTAGTCTCATGAAGAACCAGCAAACAGGGATAGTGCCTTACTAGGAACTGTGCCTCAGAGTGTTGCCATCCCTCCTTAGGTTACCTGCTCCATGTCTAGGACAGCACCCATGCCATTTTGACACAGAGAATGTACTGCTTCCTTCCTTTCTGTACCAACTGGTACTGATTCCCTCAGGACATGCTAAAAAGAGTCACATCCCTTTTTTTGCAATGGACAAAAAAAAGATGTCTAGATTTCTTTGCCCCCCAGTGGACATGCCTGAAGATCAGTTGCAAACAAACGAGACCGTATGGTATCTCACATTGCACAGCTCACAGTAGTAAATTTCCACTTCATTTAACTCAGAGAGCACACATGAGCACACTTGTGGTTTGTCTTGCTGTGCTTCTGTTAACATTAATATCATTTAGCTCACACGAGATCATGCTTTAGTTACTACATGCATTATAATGATACAGAATTAAAGATACAATCGTAGAACTGAAGTTTGAATACTGTCTCATGAGAAAGGCATACAGGGATTTCTAAAACAAAGACTACAGAAAATCTAATAGATGATTCCACATTTCATCAATTATAATTTTCTCATGAATAAACTCACAAAGGAATGATGAGCTTTTGCCTTGCTAGAGCAGACTGAGGTAACAAAGTAAGCTACTGTGAGAAAAACTGCTTTAAGCTGGCATAATACTGAATTGGTGACTATGTCAGACAGTAAGTGTGATTTCAGCTCTGAGTATACTAACTCTGTATCTTTCACAGAAAATAAAATCCCTACACAGCAAAATTATATTTTGAATAGGAGATGGTTATGAAGGTAGAATACATCTGGTTAGTTTTGGACATGCATATAAAAGCGAAAGCCATCACCATAATCTTAGCTTTGTCTGTAATAGTTCCTGGGATTTTCTTGATCACAGACAAGTGAAAGGGAGGAAGAAAAATAATCGATGTGTGGCTGTAACATTCCATTTTTTTACACTGGACTTTAACTAAGGAATGCATCAGGTCATCAGCCCTGAACTGCTTTCCAGTAGTAAAAAAATCAACTGGCAAAGATAAACTGACTGATTTTTTTACCACAGAATGGTTTGGGTTGGAAGGGCCTTTAAAGGCCTTTAGAGCAATAAGCAGGAACATCTTCAACTAGGTCAGGTTGCTCAGAGCCTCATACAACCTGGCTTTGGATTTTTCCAAGGATGGCACATCCACACAGTCTCTCTTGGCAACCTGTGTCAGTGTTTCACCACCCTCATTGTAAAGATTTCCTTCCTTATGTCTAGTCTGAATTCACCCTCTTTTCATATAAAATCATAACCCTTACCCTACCACAATAGGCCCTTCTAAGGGCCTATTCCTTTCTTATAAACCTTCCTTTAGGTATTGAAAAGCTGCAGTAAGATCTCCCTGGAACCTCCACTTCTCTGGACTGGACTTCCATAGCTCTCTCATTTTTCTCTCATAGGAAAGGTGCTCCATCCCTGGTATCATTTTTGTGGCCCTCCTCTGGACCCACTCTAACAGGATCATGTCTTTTTTGTACTTTTGCCGTGATTTTGACTTATTATTGTCCAGACTGAAAACCAGAACCTTTAATGATAGGTAAACGAACCCTGCTTAGATCAAAATACATGGCTGTGCCAATTAGTGACTGAGTAAACAGCAGCATGAAAAATGGTAACCCTTAATTGCAGCCTCAAGTGTAGTGCCAGGCATTCTGCATTTTCTGTTTATCCAAAACAAACAGTAAGTAGCTTGCCACATGTTTCTCGTGTCTCCAAGGACTAATTAAAACTGGCCATCCCTGTTTCCGACCACCTGAGTACCGATTAAATCTCCCTGGGTAAACATTGCTTCCAGCCTTCCTTCACTGACGCTCCCTGTGACCCTTTGCTTCTTTTGTGTAGTAGCTGACTATTAAATTTCACCTGCTAATTCAGCAGAATGGTGCTGAACTGCAGCTATCCCATCTATCTCAGTAAAGCAGTAACTGAGCTACTGGAGTTAAACAGAATGAGTCCTGTTGGTGATTTCTCTGAAGTTTCTGGTAGCAGCCTCAGTACGCTTTCACCTTTGGCTACCGCTGTCAAATGCACACTCAGTGTCCTGTGCAAGAATCACAGGCTCCAAAATGTTTCCTGGAGGGTCATGTCTCAAATTGCATCTCCCAAGCTATCCTGCCAATGAAGTTTCTCCTTAGTAAGAAGCTGACCCTACAGCAGCACCTCAATAGTAAGAAACCACTAGGGTACTAGCACCTATAGTAATTACTGCTAAGTACTAGTTGCAAAGACATAAGCAAAATTACAGAGTCTCCCTGAGATTAAAAAATAAATAAATAAAAAAGAACAAATCAGGTTGTTAGAACTACTTAATTACCAAGAATTTGGAACCAAGGCATCTCAAATTATCCCTTCCAGTGCACATTGTTTTGTATGTATTTATAATGGATTGCTCATGACGCTGGGTTCCATTCACTCTTTCTCAAGCCTGAACTCAAATGCCCAAATGATTTGCTGCCTGCAAATATACTGATGACTACTAGTCTCTCCTTTCTACCAGCCTACTGGCAAATGTTTTCAGCAGCACCTCATTCAAAGGAAGAATTGTCACATGGCTGCAGGAAATGCCCTTCAGATGCCATACAGCAACTCTTTATATCTTAAATCAAGTAGATTAGACAAATAGTATTACTAGCAACTATTTTCTCCTAACTGATTTTAATGCTGTTGGAAAAAAAAGAGGAAATCTAAAGTACAACATATTTTAACAATCCCAGATGAAGGCAAAAAACCTAAAAAAACCTGTCAATTTAAATATCTTGTAGAAATATATGAGTAATACATGACAAAGGGAAAACAAAAAGTTATTTTCACATATATATATATACTTAATGTCCATGATAAAGATGAAGTCAGAATCTTTTGGCATCCTGCAAGGAAGTTGATTTTTTGAAGGACACAAAATCTGGGCTATGATGAAAGTCTAATTCCTTTGTACCACAGAAGATGAGGTATTACAGGTAGCATTGGAAGGCTTTTCTTCCCACTGAGATAGAATGCAGGGTTTTTCACAAGTGATATGAATTCTTCTTTCCAAGATAGTAACCACTCCATTTAGTTCCCCCCACAGGGTAGTTAGCTCTGGCTTGCATCTTCATGGTTGCTTTTCCTTTGGACCTTCATGATCTAAGTTCAACTATCATGTTTGAAAACCTAGAGAGTTTGATTGTGGGGGTTTACATAAAGGAAGATCTTCACATCACACCAAGAAACCTGACAACTAGGAGTAGGCATCTTCTTGGAAGGGGCCAGCATGGAACCATGGTTAATAAAATAATTTCTTCCCTTAAAGGAGACTCTCTTTAATTACAGCAGTGAAATTTATGAAGAATTGTATCTAGATGGCCTAACTTTGAAAGTAGTAACAATACTTTCTTTTTAGGAGAACAAATGGGTTCCCTAAAAGTTGCTTCCCCTTCCATACAAAAATGGGATGGGTGATAGGAAAGGGTGAAGCCCAAGAAACTGAGGTAAGAGACTGAAAGACTATGAGACATTGCTAAGGTGGCCACATAGAAAACAAAAGTGACAGAATAGGAAAGCAAGTGTTTCTATTCATACAACACAGCAACATCAAGTCCAAAGTAATTATTATGTGTTAATCTCCATTGAATATCATCCTGTATTGAGATGATGTGGGCTTGTTACTTGATTTGTAATATATAACATTTATAAGTGATTGTACCACTTTTACATATTTAAACACCAACAATGACAAAATCATATGAAAAAACCATGAGTTTTGCAATTAAATCACTTCAGTACATGGTATTGGGCTCCTGAAAAATGCCAGGAGGCTATTGTTCTTCTCAGTATCATTACAAAAAAAATGAGCCCACGGTTAATGAACCACAAATTTGCAATACCAAACTCCTCTCCTGAATAAAAATGCACATGTATCAAAAGACAGCGATATCACTGGGATGGGAGAATTTGCCAGCAGTAAGTTCAGAGAAACATCAATATCTGTCTACAGAGGAAACAAAGTTCTGAGATCCAGATAACTTTATTTGTGAGAAGTAACGATAAAATAAAGTTCATTTGCATGGAAGTACATTGGAAAGGGCTTTCCAGATCTGAATTCATGCCTTGAAGAGGCATTGAGTACATTGATGGCATCCCAATCAATCTCCCTAGTGTTCTGTTTGCATGGTGGCAGAGGACTTCAGTTCACATCATCTGAGCCTGTCACCTCTGGTCGGAGGCACTCAGCTAATCCATCATGAATCCATTTGCTGTGAAACAAGAGTGTCTGACATCCCCTCAGTCTCACTGCTCTATCACACTAAAAACCTCTGCTTGGCAGAAATACCCAGTCAATTAAGGAAGATGGCTGCTAAAAACCAAAATGTGAAGGTATTTTTCTGCTACAGTTCTCTGCTGGGTCTAAAGAAAGAAATTTAAAATGTTTCAAAGTAGTTGATAGTGCTTGTACAACAGGGCTTCTAAGCAGCCACTTACTGCAGCAATTGCCAACATTTTCACATGTGAAAGATAATTGCCCTTGTAGATCATTTAGGAAACAAGCTCGGCTCTCAGCTTCAAATCTCCAAACAGTTAGTGTCTAACTTCAGCTAGACGCTAAATGCCTTTTCTTGCATACTGAAGAAAAGCAACAGTAAACAAGTTCTTCTTTATGTTTAGGTGGAACCTTATCCACATCAGTTTCTGCCTGCTGCCTGGCACCACTGAGAGGAGTTGAGCTCTGTCCTCTTGACACCCTTCTCTTTGATATTTATACACATGAATAAGGCACCCTTGCAGTCACCTCTTCTTGAGGCTGAACAGGCCGGGCTTTCTCAGTTTTTCCTCATAAGTGAGTGATTTTATACACCCTTGACCAACTCAGTAGCTCTCTGCAGGTCCTACTCCAGGAGCTCCATGTCTCTCTTGTCCTGAGGAGCCCAGAACTGACACAGCACTCCAGATGTGCCTCACCAGGGCTGAGGAGAGGGGCAGAATCACCTCCCTTGACCTGCTAGCAATGCCCTTCCTAATGCAGCCCAGGACACCATTGACCTTCTTGGCCACCAGGGCACTGCTGGCTCATGGACAGATGTTGCCCACTAGGACCCCTAGGTCCTTCCCTGCTGAGTTGCTTTCCAGCAGGTCGGCCCCCAGCCTGTGCTGGGGCATGCAGTTGTTCCTCCCCAGGTACAGGACCCTGCATTTGCCCTTGTTAAACTTTGGAAGGTTCTTCTCTCTGCCCACCTCTCCATGATCATCTTTTCAGAAGACATTGCCCACATTATTTTTCAGTGCTCAGAAAATAGCAGCAGGACCAACATGAACACCAAAGATGCTTTTCCTGGTTAGAATTACTTTGTTTTAAAAGTATGGCAAAAAACAAATGGCCTAGTTATAACCCTGAAAAACGTCCTCCTTATCATACAAATCATGCCTATTCAGTAACATCAGTTTTGCCTCTGCCCCAGCTCAGCTAAAGCTATTGGTTGGAGTGCTTAGACAGATATATAAATATACATTCTATATACTTAAGACAATATATAATTGTTCTGTGTATCTTTTAGCTTCAACTTCTGATTTATTTCAACCAGTGTGTGCAATACAGAATAAAAGCACCAATAGTTTCTTTGTATTTCATGAAACTAAACTGCTGTCTTTTCTAAAGATTACATGGACATCTGATATACAGATTCTTCCAACATAAAGCACTAATTCTCTTCATGCATTTTAAACCCAACACACATTATTTACTGAAGATTTAAGATGAAATTTCTATTCATAGACAATGCTCAAGACATAAAATGCCTACTGACTTTCTAAAAAGTAAGAAAAAATGCAAAGAGCTTATTTAATAGTTACAAAACTGAAAAAATGAAAATTCAAAAAGTCATACTATTTTCTTTACAGACTTCTTACATATTCCAAATAATCAATTTATGCTTGTAACAGGAACAAGTAAATTTTTTGCAAACTAAGGAAATCAATTGGATTCTTTCTAACCTAATTGTTTTCTCCCAAGGGGATAAACGCATCTTGTGACAGGGTTGGCTCTTACAGTACTACTTAGATTTATTCTCTATGCATTTCAAATCCAAAGATCAAAAGACATAAAGATGGGAAAAAAACTCTTAATCTGTGCCCCAAAGCTGCAAATGTGTTAATATTCTCATCTTTCCTGCTTGCAAGGTAATTACAGTAAAGAGCTCCATATTGTATATTTCAAGAAGGAACTTCACCTCTGATAATGGCGGACTTTGAAACAAGAGACAGAATTCCCCTTATTGCAGAAGAACTTGTTAGATATTTCCTGGGTTTAAAATTGAAGTCTATATATCCACTGTGCTTACAAACACTCAAAAATGTTTTATCTTTGGAAAAATAAAAAGCACCTGCTGTTAATTGATTTTGTTACTTTTACAGAATGTAGAGATAAATAATACTAAAACCTTGAGCAGTGTGTGCTCTAAATCAATTTAACACAAAACTGTTCTCAAACTTTCATAAATTCAAATTTGTAACACAAATTTCATCCTTAATAAATTAATTTGTCCCCACGCCCTTTTTCTAATTATAAATAAAAAATTATTCTGTTTATACTTAAGAAATGAGTTCTGATGACAAATGGGCAAAAACCTTTCTTACCTTGTGGACAGCTCAAATAAATACATACATGCATTATTATTGCAGATCAATATAAAAATAATTTTGCTCCAGTTTTTTAATTGAATTTAAAAAAATACAGTTTCTTGTTTGGTAATTTTTAACTGTATTAATAAAAGCAAAGACAATTTAAGAACATAGAGCTGGATTAGGTGGCTTTAGATACCATTGACAGAGGACATTAATTAAGAATGTCTTATGTAGCACATCTTAATAATTAGGAACCTATATGAACCTAAAGAAAACTTGACCAGAAAAGTTTCCTTGGCCAGATATGGAACTTTCATATAGGAAAATCCTTTTCAAAGGGTGCCCTCCTGCACCATTTATCATTATGCTACAGTCTGCATAGGCCTCTAACATTGATGTACACTATTTCAAACACTGGAAACTTATAACGTGCTACACGATCTCCTTCAATTTTTTTTATATTTGTTTTTATTTCATGTTAAAGTACCCTGTGAATTTGACCAAATCTACACATAGTCTGTGCTTAAAAACACATGTATCTGATTCAGACTGTAAAAATTAATTTACTAATGTTTAGAAACTTCTGTAAAGATTTAAAATACATCCTAAACAGCATCATTTTTGTATTCCATGTCATTGAGAAATTGACTTCTAAATTGTTTGAATATACTCGATCATACAGAGTTTCAGCAGCCAGAATGAATTTTTTGGATTCTTGTCTTGCTTACAAAAATCAGTGGAAAAAAAAATTAGTTAAAATTTACAGGGCATGTTTAACTGTGCTCTCTTTGTTAGAACTATTTAACAGCAGACTGTTTCTTCCCCTTCCTATGTTCTGGCTTTGTATTTGCTTTGGGGGTCATTAATAACTTCTCCAGATTTCTTTCTTCTCTTTTTGTTTTTACATTTTTAAGTCTATCTTGAATATTAAAAAGCACAGAAACATGCATTTCAGCTCAATGAAAATTTGTTAATCAAAAAAGTGCGATGTCCCATGTCACCTGTAATCCTCTCATGGCTCTTCAGAGATCAAACAGAAGACAATTCATCTAAACAGAAGTCAGTTCTCAAAAGGTTGTAGCTATATGTGCTACAAAGACAGTAATGATTCCCTGAGAGCACCATAATAATCAATAAACCTTTGTCCTCAAAAACATTGGCAGGTTACTTCTGACAAACCACAAGAATTAAGCCAGACAATAATACACACTTCAGATAGTTCAAGTCCATCCACTATTTAAAAAACATGTAAAAGTATTTCTTAATTCCTTTCAAATTTTCTTGTATGTTCTAAAATACATGGATATCCACATGTAAACATACTAAATCCGGTAACAAGGAAGAAAACGAAAATCTGGCACCCAGATGGACATTCTTACCTGATGGCATGTATGGACCACACAGCTGCTATGAGTGATCAAAAAGATTGCCCAGTTTTGTGCTGCAGCTCTTGGACTATTTAATTCTGCTTTGATGCAAATTTGCTTTGATTTTTAAGACTTACTTTCTGCAACCCATAATTGTTCTAAGCTTAGAACAGGACACATGGCTGGAAAGGAGCAAATAATTGTGAGTCCTGCTCTCTCTATTCACATGGGTGAGCAAGTAACTTGACATGGAACTTGCTTTTGTATATAACGCATATAAGTAATTGCATAAATAAGTATACCACAGACTTCAGAAAAGCAGTTTACATGGTGTTTTAAGGTTTAAGAACTAGGTAGTGGGTGTGTTGTACATGTATGGCTAAGAAAAGAAAGGAAAGACTTGTATCTTACAGGTATATACATCCCGGTGGACAGGAAGCAAGTTGTAGTTTACACAGGGTTTTCTTAAGCCAAGGTGTGTTTTTGATGGAATGATGCAATGATTTTGGGTGTTACGAAAGAGCACTCCAGGAGAGACATGGAGGGAAAGTACAAAGATAACATAGGTCAGAAGTTCAGAGTAATGGAGAATCACATATTCACAGAATGTGTCAGCATGGAAGAAACCACAGTGGGTCATCTAACCCAACCACCCTGCTGAAGTGGGGTCATCCCAGAGCATATGGCACAGGATTGTGTCCAAAAGGGTCTTGAATATCTCCAGTGAGGAAGACTCCACAAACCCCAGGGGTAATCCGTGCCTCAGTCACACGCACAGGAAAGAAGTTCTCCCTCATATCTGTCAAATTTCCTCCTCATATCATACTCCTCGTTTCTTGGGAGAGGATCCCAAGGTCAGTCAGAGAAGCAAAACCACCCACAGTTCTTCCCTCGAATTCTGAACTAGATTTCATTTCAGTCAAGTTTGCACTGTCTTTTCATTGCTGCTACATCATTTCTGTTGATTTTTTTCTCCCATGAGCTCTGAGGCAATATTTAAGGCCAAAACTTATTTCAGTAAACTAGTTTTATGAATTGTTAATCCTGATATCAGACCTATGATCCCCTGAAGATCCACTGTGTTGAAAGGAAATATTTTAAGAATAGGAAACCTGCTAGATCAGCAGTTCTAAGATTACAGCCTAAAAGTGCTGTGAAGATTTTGATGCCAAACTCTGAATCTGATAAACTCTGCATTGTTGGGAATAATTAATGCCTATTCCCAACTTCAGTTGCAGCCACAGCTGTGTCCTTAGGTCTCCCTTGGCACTTTAAAATGTAATTTTCTGCTTTATGCCACATTTTCTTAAAGAGGGAGGAAGTGTTTAATATCTAGTTCATGCCTAAATCAATTTGAATCCACAAACCAAGGAGATCAGAAATAGCTAATTTGGACACTTTGGAGCTTTCACACTTCTTAGCATCACATTTTTAGAGCATCATCCAGCACTAGGTTTTTTTTTAAAGCATCCTGTGGAGCTCCCTGCTTCCTCTCCAGAGTAGTGAGAGCACTTACCTAGGTAATGGAAGACAAGTTCAATTCCTCCCTCAGCATTCAAAAAACCAAACCCACACTAAACACTAGGTTGCCAGCTAGTCTGACTCCCAGAGTGAGTGTATGAATTGAGAAGGTAAAAAGGATTAGAAGGGGACAGGGAAGGAGGGGTATCTGTTTCACTCTGTTTGCTGGGGACAGAGAACAACATAAAACCATATTTCAGAGCTTATCAGGCTACCTGGAGTTTGGGCTCTACTCCAGGCTGATTGCTGTATTTTGGCAGTTACTGAAATATATAAGCACACCTGAAAGGACATCCAGAACCCTTTTCAGTTTTAACGAGTCATTCACAACTGACAGGATAATGTATCTTCACGTGATTCTTGGTATCCTTCCAGCACACTGAATGCATCAGTGAAAAGTGACCACTTCAGGAGGCGCAGGATGATCCTTCCAAAAGAGCTTCTGGCAGTGCTGTCCTAGCCAGGGCCATTCCCTGTCTGAGGAAATCAGTAAGGTCAAAAGGCTGTTAATGAGAAAAGGAAAGGTCATTGTAGTTCTTTGTCACGTTTCTTTGTCACTCTTGCATGCACAGTAAGGTTCGATCATCATTGTTAGGAAACAATCCCATGTGATGCAGGCAACTGATCATGTAGTTCTGTTACTTGGAACAGCCACCAGGAGTGGTTTCTAAACAGACAAGAGCCTGAAATACATCCACTTAAACTGGTTAGCCACTTACCCTGAATAATGCATACATATGCAGAAACTCAGATCTGTATGTGCAGAATTTGCCTCCACCAACTGGAAGAAAATATGTCTAATGAGTAATGTTATCAACTCTTCTGCAAACAACAGGCATCTTCCATGCTGCTTACATTAAACCCTCAGTGAGTAAGGTAAATGACATAACTTCTGCTCCAAGTTAGCATTTCCCCATTACAAAAGAAAGAAGATCAAAACCTTGCCATTAATCACATCTTTGCTCGTAAGCAGCACCACACCATTACTCCAAGATCGGTTTTCAGTAAGTAATAAAGTACTAACAGGATAATGGCAGTGGAATAGCAAATGAAATCTGTTCTTGCTCACATTTGTTCCACTTCTTTGCACTGATAGTAAGAATACATAAAATAGGATACTGAAGATATCCATATGCAGTGCATTAAAATGAAGAGGAAAAAAACACCCTAGTGGATTCCCCTTTCTCTCATGCATCATCAACTACTTGCTGCCAAAGTCATACTAAGCTGCTAAGAAGCAATAAAAAGCTGCAGCTGGAGACCTACAGAAGATTCAGAGCATGTAAACATACACCAGCCTAAAAAAATAACAATTCTCATCCATAGAGATGTCCCTATTATCCATCTTCCTTTATGTATTTTTCACATCCTCTCAAATAAGAATTTGTATTTAGTCAGTGATTGGATCTTCACCCCAAAACATTTCTAACCTCAGCAGCCTGTGAGTCCAGCAATACATGCCAGAGTCAAAACTTCGCCCCGCCAGTCTACAACCCACTCACATATTGACTTTCCAAAAGTTTTCCAGTAGACCAATGTAAAGGATATATATATGCCCTCTGATCACTCTGCATGCCCATATCCAAATCCATCTACCTCACTAGATTGTAGGGAAGTGATCAGCTCAAGAGACCAGTTTGTCATTAGTACAACAGCATGAGACTAGTTGTGGAGAGACTCCTCCAAGCAGGAATCTGTGCAGAATAACAGAGGACTAGGTTCATGGTGGTTGTATGGACATCTCTATCCAATGAACTCAAATCTTCAAACACCCACCACTACATGGTAAGAAATTTAAATTTTAACCCCCCTAAGGAAGTATATCCCACCAACACCTGGGATGTGAAAACTACAGCAAGTCAGCAAAGCATGCCATACAGAGAGTAACCATGTGATTATATACTACAAACTAACAAGAAAAAATGAACACAAAATTCTGCACATGCTAGCCAATACCTACATGACAGCAAGTAATGGTATGAACTATAAAGTTAATAAATGCGTATATTTGGCAGAAAAAAATAAGGAACTAAAGAGACATAGAGTCTTATACTTGACTTAAATCAATTTTGGTAAGAAATACAACTACAATTGCTATTACCCATGAAAAAATATGTTTATGAAGTAATTCATATTACATCATGACATTTTCATTAGATGCAGTGCTTTTGTCCAAAGAGAACTACAGAACAATATTAAAATGATTGCCAGCTGCTAGCTCTGCTGTCTTGAGTTCAATTAAAAAACATGAAAAATAATCTTTTGATTTTCAGTGTTTTAAATATTTTCAAAGAAAACTTACAACAAAAGCCAAGAACATGAGTTCCTTCTTAGCACTACCTGGGACTGTATGCACAACTTTCAGTTACCAAGAAATAGCCCTAAACAACTTGATTGCAACAGTGGAACAGGAATGTAATAATTAATATGCAAATGGCAAGTGCATATTAATGTAATTAGTACAGAAAGATAGCACTTGTCAGATAAAGACTACTCCTTTGAATTATTCTGCAGGTGAGCAAAACTTGGCCATGGTTGTATCTCCACGTGTACAGACGCAGCACTGCTTCCTTTCCACAGCTGTAGATCAGATGTAACACCAGTGAAGACTGAATTCACACACTGAAAAAAACACAAGATGTGATTACAGCCTTCAGCTCTTCTCACGTGTTTCACTTTTTATCTATTGCAGTGAATCTGTTCCTATTAGATTTAATTAATACATTTCTGAATCCTTCTGGCTTTATTATTTTGAAGTTGATTATCCAAGTACAACATGCAGCACCTTCCTCCATTCTTGAACTCAAGTGACTTGCGTGTTTGTCTTCAAAGAGGTACAAAGGGAGCAATATCTAAACCAACAGAGTAGCCATGAATAAACCTGCCTTGGAGTTTTATATCTATCCTAAATATTTCCTGAAGAATAGTTCCTGAATAAGAGTACTGAAAAAATAGTTTGAAAAATAGTATGTATGTCCTTAACTAAACCAGAAGAAAGAGCAATGAATAAACCAACAGGTTTTGTAAGCTGCTTTAAAGACAACCAGTTACAAAGAAATAGGGTCTCTAGTGCCAACTCATGTATTTTGTCTCTATGCTGTTCTTATGTTTGACCAAGTCACATATAGTTCATTCTAATTTTGTCTCACTAAAGAGGATATATGGTGCATTTACACACCTTAGCCTTCCACAATTTCCACAAATGATAATTCATGCTGGGAATCTGCTTCACATAGAGGAAGGAGAACACAACTCGTCTAAATTTTATGAGTAGTTTCAGCTTCATAAATGTACTCAGCATACTATTTCCAGCTTTTGTTTTGACCTTATTCATAGTTCCTAGTTTATAATCTTCTAATACTGCATTTCTCTCACATGTGGCTGCTCTGGAAACTTCACTAAAATACAGTGCATAACTAAAATAAACTCTGTTGTGACATTTCTATTGTTAATAAACTTCATCATTATTTACAAAGCGAACACTTTTTCTCTGTTAGAACCATGTTAGAAATTGCACAGCTGGTGGTTCAAAAGGCAACAGAAAAGGGTTTTCAAAATAATTAGGAATATTTTTTTGCTTAATTCTATACACATGATCTTCTACACATAAGTACACACACAAGCAAAACTAGAGAAAAGAGTTTTCTCTTTTTAGAGGGTATTCAGTGTTATTCTGAAATATCACAATTGTGGTAACACTCTCCATTTTCAAGCCTCTTCAGAAAGGAGATACAGTCTTTTGATTTTAAAGAAATTAAGACAAAATTATTTAAAAAAAAAAAGGGAAACACTGGACTACCTGGCAACGTGAGAGAAAAAAAAGGCTCAGGAACGTTTGGTCAGGATAGATTTTATGAGAAGAGGGAAGCTACCATCATACATATCTCCAATCTGTGCCTTACTAGTACATACAGACATTTCCCCTGCAATGAAATAATTACTGGTCCTGACCCCAGAAGGCAAAAAACTTCAGATAAATAATTTCCATCTCAGCACAGACAGCACCTGCAGCCAACTGATCCCTGAAAATACTTTCATGGGTTTCTGCCACATTTGAACATGCTTTCTGAACATCTATTGGGCAAGAGTTATCACAAATTTTGTGTTTAGTGGAAGGCAGTGGAGAGAACAGTCAAGTCAAAGGTTTATGGAAGGAAGAAAAGCTATCTGCTTTAGCATGCAGCTGTCATGAGTTATTTCATGGGATGTACGAAATCTAGCAAATCACATTCACATCAAAAAGAAACTACATCCAACACTGACTCAAATACATCTCTCAGGCTGTTGCTGCAGCCTGAGAGTCTGACCTTCACATTACATTTAATAGGAGACAGAAAGTATGAGAGCCACATATAGGAGAGAATAATCTATGAAACCTCTTAAAAATAAATATTTAAAAGTCCTAAAGAAAACTTTAGGAAATAAGAGGTGTATGAAAAATTGTTTATGAGCTCAAACATAAAGAAAGTGTCTTTTTTCAAACACTTACAGATAAATTCTCTTGTTGAAAGAAGAGGAAGACTATGTGAGCATATATCACACCACACAGAATTCCAACAATTACTTATTTTTTTATTTCCATCTATAAACTTGAAAATGCAGTTGCCAGCTCTTTTGGTGCCTACTGTAATTTTCCTGCAGTTGCTAGTCTCCAGACAATTTATGATAAGATTGATACATTAAGTATGAAGTGGTTTCTCTACTTGCCTTTTATGTCATATCCACAATTTACTCATCAATCCCTTTCAGTTAAAATATGGGTTTATACTTAAAAAAAAAAAGCCCAAATAAAATTGGTAAGGCACAATTATTGATAGGCTAGAGCCCAGTCTTACATACACTCTTGAATACAGTTAATGTAGCTATATGAATCTCTTGAACTTTGTGCCTGTCAATCCAGACAAAAGAAAATACTAGTTTGCTTTTCAGTACATGAATCTTTTCCCAATACACCTATTTCAAATGCTGAATCTACTCAGAATTAAAAGCAACCAATCCAGTGACAACTGAAACTCTCATTTCTTTCAGAGCAAGACTTTTTATTCAAAAACATTGATTCAACAGTAATAAAACTATTCCATGAAAATTCATTAATTGCTAGAATCATTTAAAAACAAAACAGGTGGGCTTTCTACAAGTTCAGACCCCCAAATTCCTCATGCCATTGCTCTTCTGGATTGACTCAACAACTTCTCATGGATTAATTCCTTCCCAAGAGTCAACCACATATGGAGGTAGGCAGCAGAAGTAACCAAAAACTGTGTTTGCACACAAACATACACACATATACAATTAAAGCTAAACACTAATTAATTTAGCTTTAGTGACATTCTTCTAAAATACTTCTATTTTGTTGTTCCACATATATGAGCTCATAATTTTTACAGGCATTGTTCAAGTTGCTCTGTAACAAGGGTTGTATCACAGACAGACTTTTGAATAAATTAAAATTTTCACATTAGGTGAAAATTTGACTTTTCAGTTTAAAATAGTCTGCATAAAATTCAAACAAAATGAATTTGACAGTGCTGTTTAATGCTCCTTGGAATTTTTTTCTGCAACTTTCTCCTGTCTCTTTTATGCAACTGTCTTCCTTCTCCTAGGTGCTCTTCACCTGTACTGTATCTGTCATGATGCATTAAGACTAGAGATCATATCATGTGTTAACAGAGAAAAGTATGTCACCTTAATCTAGTCATCCACAGAGAAGACTGAAAATATGTCAACAGGTGTCAACTCTCAGAGAGGCACCACAGAAGTATTTCTGAATAAAGGTAATGTTCTCTGTGAAAAATTTCCTAATGAAGGGGGTTTTGCCTATTAAAAAAACCCAATTTTTTCTTTTGTTTCTTCACTAGTTCTGATTTTCTCAGGCAAAATTACACCATTAGGTAGAAGAGGAATGTGTAATACTTCAATCTGTATGGCAACAGCATTAATAGTTTTGTTTACATTAAAAAGAAGATTAAAAAGACAAATATAGCAAGATCTGTTATCAGTAGTTCCCAAAAATCCTGCTGCTTTCCTAACTGCAAAACATCTGGCTGAACAATGAATTTGTTTTTACTGTATTAATATCAGTGTCAATACTGAACGCTCTGACAGAGAATGTCTTTTATTTTATAGCTAGGAATAAGTAGCAAATAGTGTAGTCTCTTTTTAAACCAATGTAATTATGGTGGCAGTCCACAAATTAATCTATAAAATTTGATCTTTACACCCTACCTTTGCTGATTTGGAACCTACCATTATTTTGCATATCTCATATGCTTATATGGTTCATAGACTCCAATCTACAGAAGGTAGAAAACATTATGAATTTGATATGGTTGTGCCTCAGTGCTCCCTTCTCTTGGTGCCAGATGCTGTTCAAACTAAGAGATTAAGGTTTAAATAGTAAGTAGTTAGTTATCTGAAACTGAGCTCTGAACTCCACTGACTGAACAGACAGACCTAAATCACTGGGATGATAAAGAAGAGCGCATGCACTCATTTATTACTTTGACCACTTCACAGCTGTTTTTTCAACAGCCAGGAAAGCAACAGAATCATGTACGAGCCTTTGATCCCAAAGAACCCATCGTTCCAAGTATATTTAACCTGGTACTTGTGACAGTCCTTGAAATGGCATCACTGTTTGGTCTGCAGTCCCACAGGGAGTGGATGCAGGGTGACATGCTGACCTCAAAGTCATTAACAAAATGCTGGTCTTTTCTACTTGTTTATAAAGAACAGAACACACCCTGAAAACAAAGAAAAAATGATGATAATTGAAAATGCACCCTTACCAGAAACGTATTTTGAAACTCCTGTAAGCTTTGAGCATTCAAAGTATTCAAAGTAGAAGGCAGTATCAAAATACTGTATCAATATACATAAAAAAATCCTAGAGCCTCCAGCATATTTCCAAGATTTGGACACAATACGGTTTTCAAACTGAATAAACTGTGTGACTCAACTTCTCAAAAATTAGGATGAGTCATTAGGGGGAAAAAAACTATGAAAATGCTAAGTGCCATGACTTTCCTTTAGGAATTTACAGCAGATCTGTATATCTTAGCATGTTTTTCCCCCATGACAATATAGTATATTATCAGCAATCCTCCCAGCTAAATTTCAACCAAGGGAAAGACCTCTCCTGAAAATTTCTTTTGAACATAGTTCTGTGAGGATTTACTAGCAGATATTCACTAAGCCACCAAGAGAAGACATTCATTATTAATTATGTGGTTCCAAAAATATTTATTTAGCTGCCCAAGGTGAGGACAAAGAAAAAAAATGCATGACGCTGAAGATTAATCAAAGTCTAAACTGCCATACAAACCAATTTTTTTCTCCACATATGTGGGCTTTTCCACCAGCAATATCCACATTAACCACTCCATTGTTCACTCACCAATTACAGCCATGGGAAAAACAGACTTGCCTTGGTGAAATTAATTGAATTTACTACAAGTTGAATCAGAGTAGGCAAATGAGAAGCAGAGTTTTTCCTCTCACATATCCTCACTCCTGGATGCAATTACTTCTGCCCAGTAACTTTTTCCTCTTCTTAAATATGCTACTACAGAGGCATTACTACTGATGCTGACTGATGCAACCTTGGCCAGTGGCAGATCCTTCTTGGAGCCAGCTGGAATTGGCTCTGTAAGGCATAGGGGAAGCTTCTGTTAGCTTCACACTGAAGCCACCCTTGTAGCCTCTCTGCTACCAAAATCCTGCCATACATACCAACAACATACATTAGTAGGGAAAAGAACTGGAAATAATTGTCTTACATTGAAGCAAAAGAGAATTAAAATGCACTAGGACTGGACCTAGCAGCAGTGTGAGTGAGCAGCATCTCCATTTCAAGCATCCAAAAATTTTTTATGAGAAGGGGATATTTACCCTACCATTCCCAGGTAAACCCATGTCTGCATAAGACATTGCAACATATTTTCTAGTTGTAAGGAAACTTAAGCAGGAGAAAGACAAGACTTCAACAACTAGATTTTTTTTATAAACACAGATACACTGATACTGCTTCAAGGCCTCAGTAATCACTTGCTTCAGTCTTGATGGTTCCTCTAACTTGAGTTCTTACAGAATCATAAAATCACTTAGGTTGGAAAAGTTCTTTAAGATCATCAAATCCAGCCATCAACTTAAAACTGTCAAGGCCACCACTAAACCATGTCCCTAAGTGCCACATCTATGTGTCTTTTGAGCACCTTCAGGTATGGTGATTTGACCACTTTGCTGGGCAGCCTGCTCCAATGCTTGACAATCCCCATTCAGGGAAGACATTTTTCCAAATATCACCTGTTGAGAGAAGAAACCTTATCATAGAAAAAGATCAGGTTGGTCAGCAGCACCTGCCCTTCACAGACTTGCGTTGACTAGAATGATTCAATATGAAATGTGATTAAATATGATTCAATATGAAAAATATCCACTCAGTAAATGGTTTTGGGCAGTCTAAGGCATGGTAACCCTTGTACATCCAGTAAACAGCTACAGAAAAACATGTATATGGTAGAAAATTATCATAAAATTCAAAACTGAGAAAATGCATTTCTAAGTCACCAGCAGATATTCAGGGGAAATGGGCCTTTTATCAAGTTTCTCACAAAGTGCAAGCTCTCCAGATCAAAGACAAAGAAATAGAGAAGCTGACCCCAGCAGGCTTACTTGTTTTATTTAGAATCTGAGCAATGAGGACTACCCCAGGGATCAATATGTTTATCAGAGGTCAGATGATACTTTAAAATAGTAAGGCTGGAATGATACAGCAACAGAAACAAGACCCTCACGTGCAAAAGCAGACATGTATTCTTTTCTGCTGTCATTGCCCTAATTCCCATCCTTTCAACTCTTTATCTTCGGTTTTATTTTCTTTATTAGGACCATTGACAACTACTTTTTAAAGCAACAAAATACAGACATAAAACAAACATATTTGGCCTAATCCATGATTAACAAAAGGTCTTCCTGATTAATAGTGTTCAAATGTTGCACAGAATTTTCTGCTTGCCATTAATGAGATGCTCAGTCTTCAAAACATACCATTTAACTCACTGTTTATAAGGAAAAAAGAGCTGCCTCAAAACTCTGCATGCAATTGCAGCACAAGTAGCTTTCCCATTCAGTTTTTAGAATCGGTAGCAATTGAATATGTTTCTCACTTTTGCATAAGCAGGTGCTATCCAGTCTATATCACAAAACTGTGCCATAACTGCCCTGTACTTCTATTGGCTCACATGAAAACTTTAATACCACAGCTATCTGTTCCAGGATGGCAAAGCCCCTGATAGGGATATGGCTACCTCAGTGGACAGATGAGAGCTGTCTTAGCCTAGTTTATACATTTAAAGAGGTGTCATAACAGCCTACAGGAAGACAGGAAATCCTGTTGACACATGTCACATCTAAACAAAAAGGCTCCTATAATGAAGCTATGCCAATAGTGTTAAGACTGCAGCCCACAAATTAGGAAAAACCTAAGCAATATATATCACTACAAAGTTTTTTTTACATGATCTTTAGATCTGACTTACATTGCAAGTCCTTTGTGGGTTTTAATTCAGCCTGCACTTTTCCTTTCAGCCATTTCTGAAATCAGGGTCAAAAGCAGCCACAAGAGATCATCTGCCTCCAGACAGAATCAACTGTACAAACAATACATTCTTATTCAAACACCCCTGTAAAAGGACCCCTAATCCCTGGGAAATTTATTGTTTTCATAGAAAAGTAAAGATGGACCAGTGTTTAACCCATACGGTGTATATATACTTTGCGTGCAAAAATAATTCCCCAGTGAGAGAGAATGGGGAAAAATATGCACCATTCAAACCAGAATCATAATCCTTTTGCCACAAAATTCAGTGAGAATATTTCTTTTTTTTTTCAAAGAGAATACAACTAAGCCAAGGTTTTCTTCACCTGCATAAAAGAAAAAGTGCACCAGTATCTGAAAACATGTTTAAAACTAGGGTTTGCCTTTCTTGTTGATACAGGATGCCCATGAAGGTCATGGAGTCTCCTTCTCTGAAGGGATTCAAAATGCACCTGGGTTTTGCATTCCTGTATAACCTGTCCTAGGTGACCCTTTCCTGGCAGGTGGTTGGATGAGATGTTCTCCAGAGGTCCCCTTCCAACCCAAACAATTTGGTGATTCTATGATATTCCCACTGCCCCAGTTCTTATCACTCCTCGAGAGAAGAACTCAAATTATGTGTATTTCAAGAATCTTGTCTTACATTATCACCTTATATTCTTACCTTCTACCATTATTTTAGCACGATGCTGTGGAATGTATTGGTTCCAGCCCTGAGTTACAGCTTTTGCTCACAACTCTTCCTTTCTTCTGTAAGGTGAACAACACCATAAGTAATGTGTCTCTCCTGACACCTCTGGGAAGGTCTTTAGACAACAATTCCAGGCACTATAAAGTTTCTACCCTGTCAAGTAAAAGTGCTAAATGTGAAGAATTCTGTTAATGCAATGTTATGATTAAGATTTTCAATACACCACAGCAGGGGAAGCCTAAATTTTGCCTCTTGCAGAAACTCTAATAAAGCACAGTTAATCATCTGAAAAAATAAAAACAAAAGGAAGAAAGTTGTGCATGGCTGAAAACCTGAAATCAGTATGAACACATTTCACTGATTTCCAATAAGTGTTGGATCCCATCATTTTTGGGGTTTTTTTCCTTCTATATTAAAGAAGGCAATTTTATTTCCTGAACATACTTGTGTATGCTGAACATACTTGAAAATATGCTGGCCATATTTTCAACTTCCTTATCATCATTCCTCCATGCTACTTCAAAGGAGATATAAAAACATGTTCTGGAAAAGTCAGAAGTTACAGACTGAGTCTTCCCTGTAACAATAGCCTTCTGCTCCAAACTGTGAGGACCTTTACACTTTCCATAATAGGACAAGGGTGAATGAAGACAGAGTGGATAAAGACACAAACTCCCTAAAGAAGACATGGTGATGGTATGAGAAACTACCAGTGACACCATTATAATCTCAAAGTCTGCAAAGCATTTTATTGAAACAGGGAGATAAGAAATATTTTTACATATACATTCCATATCAAAGCAATATTTTCAAATATGTAAAGAACACTTAACACTAAGTATTCAGCTGTTATCTCTTAAAACTGATATTCAGCAAGTATAAATGACCAAATCTCCACTGATGTTAATGGATTTACAGAGGCTAGAGAGCCAGAGAAAGTGAGTTTTGAATGATCTAATTATAGAACAAGCAAGGAATACTGACCTCATTCATACCATCACCACACACCTTGCTGCTTGTAAACAGACCAGCATGACATGACCAAAATTCCCAAGGAAAAATCTATATTTGTGCTATGAAAAAGCATGAACACTTCAATTTCCAGGCCACCTTTTCTGAAAATTTGAACACAGCAGACAAGAAAGGCTTAAAAGAGATGAATGGTTATCTTGTGCTTAAGACATGAGCCTGAGCTTCTACCCTGGCTTTGTCCCAACTTCTCTATGGCCTCGAGCAAGGTCTACTAGCAGCAATAGCAGTAAGAGGCTACAAACCCACCTTTGAGCACAGCTGTGAGAAATAGTTCAAAGTTCCCGGAAGATTAAAAGTAACTTGCAAGGAGGACAGAAATTAATAGATTAACTACGAAGGAGAAGTTATTGGTAAGATTCATTGCCTGTATTAGGATTATTATGGGTAAGGTAAAAATTAATCTGAAAATTAACAGAATAAAAATGGTGCACTTAAAATTAGGCCTACATCAGCTAAATAATTAGGGGAAAGTTTATTCTACACTAGGTCCTGTGTAAAGTTTCAGGAAACAGAACTCCAGAAATCAAAATGGCAACAGATTTGCAAGGGGAGTCCAGAAAGTATGAGGCAGTTTGCAACACAGTTCTGAGAATCTGCTCCTGTGCTGAGCCTCAGGCATGGGGGAACAAAGGCAAAACCATTCCAGGTGACCCTGGCCATTAGCAGAGGGTTATTAAAGCAGCACTGAGATTCTGCTGGTGTATCTCTCTACCATGATACTTCTCTTCATGCTTACCTTTCACCTCATCCTCAAACCACATTACAACAGCATTACAGATTAACATGGCCCATTCCATTCTGCCACCCAAGAAAAACCAACACAAAACACAGGCTGACTGGGATGAAAAGTCAGGTTCCCATCAAAGCAATAAGCCAGAATTCAACAAAGCAGTAACTGGTGGACCCTATCAGCTCTTCCACTGTCTCTCTTCAAAACAGCCTGAGCATTTCAAAGAGTGTGTGTCCTCACATTTTGATAATGCTCTTCTTTTCCTACTAGTTGGCATATTATCTTTTCAGAGCAGGCCCAACTGCTTTGCCAATGCTCCAGCTCATCCAGGTACAGACCACTTTCTGTCCAGGAGCCATGGGATGCATCAGCACTGTACAGTGCCTTAGCTACATTCTCCAGAGGTTCATTAACCAATGAACCACACCATGCTAACCAACTTCACACTTCCTAGGTGCACACTGGCTTCCCTCTGGCCATCTCCAAGCAGAATAAACATGTGACTGCCTCTATCAACTTGTGTAAACAAACACAATACTACTTCTCTAACGTAAGAGTTCTTTGAATTCTTCATGTATGCCAAATAACAACCATTATAGGAGAAAGTCTCCCATTGTCATGCAGCCAATATTTCTAATGCAAAACTGGAATTGTGTATGAATATGCACTGACATAGAAAAAAGGAAAATATTTTATATAAACAATGTATGAGGCTTAAAGACATCATTATATAAGAAAATGACCTCAAAATCTGGTGTATTTTCTTGCTTATTCAGATATCAGCATATTTTAACTTCTGACATTTGAAAAGCTTCTGCTCCCAGCTAATAGAATGAGAACAGAACAGACCTTAAAAGCATCTTAAAGTAATGGAAGATTTAATAAGAAAATAATATACTTTTAGTCTAGCAAAAAATGTGAGCATATTAATAATAGATGACCAGCACTACTCAGCACAATGTAGGGATCTGTGAAATGTTACAAGGCTAAGTCTCATGCTGGTGAAACGTCAGCTGGTAACCCTGATAGAGTCACTATGTGTGAAAGAAATCTTCCCTCGAGGATGTCCAATGGGTATGCTCCCAACCACAACACTTTTCAGATTAGAAGAGGGTACTCATTTTTGCAGCCTTCCTAATGGGTCAGTGACTTCATCTAATGGCACCTTCTAATAGTGCCTGCACTTACCAAGCCCAGTCTGCAGCACAGCTGCCTCAGTTACAGCTCAATCCCTCTGAGTAGTGATGCAACTGAGTGAGGATGCCAGCACCTGTAGCTCCTGCTGTTCTCTGTGGGAGATAAGGTTACTCACTCGGATAGAGAAGCTGCTCAGCATTTAGCACAGTCAGACTGGTGTGCCTCTGACAGTTTATGTTCTTTAAAGTCACAGAGATTTTCCTTTAAACACCAGCTTAATTTATTGCTTTACTTTTAGACGAAGAGAATTGAATGTGAATGGGCTGCCTTGGAAATTACTCTTCTGCTTAGATAGTTGGGATTCGATGTGCATTCATCATTCAGGGAAAATGCAACAACTAACATTTGCTGCCCAGAACATTTGGATTTCTTCCTCCTAGTGCAGTGAATATCCTGTAATTTTTTAGTCAATTGCAATCACCAAAAATTGGATTGAGCAAATGAGTTGACAAAGTACCATAATATGAAAACCATGAACTCATGGGCCTTTTAGTACAAATTGACCAGTGCTTCTATCAGTGGAAACAAAACTCCTCCCTGACTTAAAACTGCCCCTTCCCTGTATACAGATGGCCAGTTCCAGTATTTTGGGGATACTTGTTTATTTTCTTGTTCTCCAGAATGTCCTTAAGAGATTGACTCTTGTGTTCCCTAAGTGCCTGTGACTAGAGGTGACAATACAAGAAGGAATCCCCAAAGAAGCATGCAGTCAGTGCAGATGTAGGTATTTGCAAGTCTCATTCTGCAGGAAAGCTAATTGTGCAGGGATCAACTCAAATCTGTCAGCTCCTGAAAATAATCTTTCCAGAAGAGAATCCATACTTACTACGTTCCTCCCTAAACAGAAAGAGATTTTCATCTTTGCAATATATTTCAGCACCTCTAAACCACTTTGCAAACAGTACACAATTAAAAAGAAAAGTGTTCTCCAAATTATAAGCCCACCCAAATACAGTGAATTTGCCTACTGAAGTGTCAGTATGCTCACGCTCACAAGTGGCCAATATAAAAAAAGGAACTGTCATAACTGTATGCAGAAACAAGAAGAATCACCAAGCATAAAACCAGTCTGAGCTACACTCCAGATACTTTCTGTAGAGCATAAAGCAAAACATCTGCATGGCTTTTTCTGACTCCAGTACCTGTTTTGGTTTGTAAGTGCTTGAGGCAGGTTGTATCTCAGACACACATCCTAATCCAGAGCCAACCTCAGCTGCAGTGTGCTTCAAATGATCTTTAAAAGGGCAAACCTAGCCCTGAACTTGGGGCATTATTTACCTCAGCTTCTCAACAGAGAATACACACAGTGAAACCCCAGCAGTACTGGAGCCCTCCAGTATGACTGGCATGTGGACTAAGTACAGTTCAGCCTAGAAATCTCAGAGAAAACTAAGAAATTCATGTGGCCAAGAATTTCATGGGTCAGACAGGCCAAGAGAAACAAATACATAATAAAGCTAAATAATAAGTACTTTAATTAATATATCTGCAATGAATATACCAGAATCTCTGTACAGTGAGATCTTGGGTTAACCTGGACACTCTTTTGGCCACATGACACTGCAGAAACAGTTCCGCAGCTTTCAGTGCCAGTATCACAAACAGAGCTAAACACTGAAACTTGGAACCTTTCATGGATACAAAAATAGCAATGAAATTATTTGACATCACCTTCTCCCCCACCCCCAGATGATCCAGGCTTCTTAAATGTGACCAGAAGAGGTTATAGGCAGTATTGCCCTCCAAACATCATGCATTACACTTCTTTTAAAAATGCAGGGTGTATAGAAAATTTCAGCAAATCAGGATGCATACAGATTAAGTACCTGCCCCACAACAGAACAAGCAAAAAGGTTCATGTACCTCATGATAGGTGCCAGTATCATCTTGATGAGGCTGTTTCACACCCTGCATTACTGCTGTGCAAGGCAGCACACCACAGCTCAGCTGCACAGGTTACACTTCGAAATAGTCATCAGTGCATTCAATTGATTACAGTTGTACAGATTAACAAATGTAACTGGTTACAATTAAAATGTAAACACACTTATCTTCATATGTCAAACTCATGAAAAAAAGATATTAGAGAAATGAGAGAAATGAAGGGCTTCATAATTTAACCCAATTTAAATAAACTTTGGCACTTTGTGGTTACTTCTGGCACAACCCAGTTAGCTTTGGCTTTCATCAAACCACTATGACTACATTATACATTAATAATATACAACTTAAAGCCATTCATGGCATCTAGTACATTCCAATGTACTTAAACTCTTTTCTGACATTTGAATGAAACTTGGATACAGGCTACTGCCATTCATATGTCTAATTTTCACTGTAAATCCAGGCTTGGAAACACTTTTTTCAGTCCCTACTAACACTCCCACTGTATGTGTTCTAATAACTGCATTACAGTAAATGACATTACTAGTTCATCTATCTGTTATCACTGGTTCACATTCCCCTCTTTTCTGAACTAACCAGACCTTTTCATAATGCTGTGTAACCAACATCATGTGAAGAACCACAAATAATTGTGGCAACTATACTACTAAAGAAAACTTAGGTTGTATAGTTGCAAACCACTCAGATAACAACAACATACGGGGCCCATTTACAGCCACAAGTGAGTTTTAACAGTCTAGACAGGTTTGGGGAACAGGGTCTGAATCTTACTATGATAAAGAGATGAAGATCAGAATCTGGAAGTTGTTCCAAAATAACTGGGAGGAGAGTCAGGAGCAAATCGTTTGGCTCCAAAAAAAAGATGAATTTTGAAAATGGAAACAATGTATAATTTCACAGCTAGGTATTGGAGCCAAGATTTCCTGTTGATATGAACAAAAATAGTTTATCAGAAGAAGAATGAGGCTGAGCACAAATCTGTGACTCTAGCAAACATAAGTACTGGAAACAGAGGTAATTGAGAAAAATGTCTTCTAAATTTGGGCATGTTTTAGGCTTCCTGAATGCCCATGTTGGTGGGTACACTAAAAAAGGTATTTTATAAATGTACAGCTCACTGACTACAGTTTGATTAAAGAATCTTCAGCAGCTCAGGGGATCTCCATGAGAAGACCATCTACCTTCAGCATTCTGAGTAGCTCCACATGCATTAGAGGATGGAGAGGCTTTTCAGGTTTCCATGATGCAAATTATTCAATCAGTAGAAGCAGCAAGGCTTCTGTTCCAGTTTAAATAGAAACACACTCACCCTGGTGATGTCTACTTCATTAAAAAAATACATATTAGAGAAATTAAACACCCTGCTTGCTCTGCAATAGAAAGAGACAGCAACAAAAAGAAACAGCTCACCAGCAGAGGCAAAACCATATATTGTAGTGATGTTATTCCTGTATTCTATTGCACAAACGGTTTCCAGCCTTAGAATTCTTCAGCTGTTTATTCATTGATTGTGGAGACTAAACTTCCAGAAGAATGTTTCTCTATGCACTTCATTTTAACAGAATTCTGTTTCCAAAATGCATTTAGATATGAGCTCTTTTCAGTCCATCTAAGAAGCTGCACTTAACTGGGAGATTTTTTTGAAGTTTGTTTAGTTTTGTTTTCTAGGTATGCACAGTGTCAGCTGGTATGGATCTACATGTCTACTCATTTCCACTGTGGCTTGTGCTGAGCTTCACTTCCACACTCCTAAGTTCCAGGAGCACTTTGCTGACAGGAGATTCCAGGAACTGCCAACACGGCAGTGAAGTTGCAGCATTCCCAGGACAACACAGAGAATTCAAGGCTCAAGCAAAGACAAAAACTAGGGTTGGATGAGAAACATGCCAGTCATTCCTATCTCCCTAGAAAATATTATCTTCATCACATGATTTAGCTCCCCTGGCATTTTTTTATTCAAAGGGTCTGACACTAACACAGTAACTTTACAACAGAATAGTGAGAAACTGGCTTAGCAGCAGCAGCAGTATGTTAGAAAAGATAAATAAAAATCTTTTCCTTAAGATCTTATTTTCAGTGAAACCTTAGGCAGGAATTCCTCCCACACACAGAGGCAACTTTCATCTCTCTGATGAAGAGGGCTTCCACATCCCACTTTTTTTACACTCATCTAAACGCACTTTTCAGTGCTTTTCATCCTATGCTCCCACATAATCTACTTAACTATAAAAGCATTTCAGGATCTTTCTGCTCATGCTTCATCTCCTAAGTATTATTCTACTTTGCTATATCTGTAGTTTCTTTGGTGCGTGTCAAAACCCTCCTCAGAGAATTCCATTGGGCTCACTGTCAAGCATATACCCTTTACATATATATTTATACTTACTCTCAGCCAAAACTTCTGTACTGATGGAACAAAACAAAAAAAAACCAAAAAAAACACCACTTTTCTATCAACCTATCAAGCCCCTTTGGAATGGCCTGTGGAAGAACCAAGTGTGATTATTCAAGATTAACTCTCAACATAAATAACTGGTTTACAATTACTTTCCTTCTGCATTTCATAAAATTTTCAATTTTATTTCTTTGTGGCATCTGTTTCTGTAAGGGATATTTGTCTGGATGAAACTGGCTGTTATATTAAATAGCAAGTTTTCCTTTTTCCTTTTCTTTTACTGTACTACTGGCATTCACCAGGTGGAAGGGGTTCACTGCTGCCTTTGCTTGAACCTACCATTAGAAAGAGCCTATATGTAAAAGAATTACTTTCAGCAACTTTAATGAGAGCTGTAGGGCATTCAGTAACTTGTAAGAACAAGTCCCAAATCACCACAGCATTAAAAAATCCATCTGAGTTGAGATTACATGCAAGATAGGGCTATGTTTGAAGAAAGACAAGATGATAAGGAAGTATAGTAAAAAGTAAAAGGTCTAAAATAAAATCTTTTACTACCATTTCATTACCAGGGTCTTAAGCACTCTGTACGTTCCTGAGATCAGAGTACAGTGATAATGCCACTTACCACTGTCCTTTACAGACCTACCAAAGGCACAGATCCGTAGCAAGATTACAAAGATTTCACTGATCATGGAAGAAAAACAGCCCATGACACAGTAAAACCTGTCAGAGTGCTTCTGGCACAGCTGTGTCAAGGAATTGCAAGTCTCACTCAGCGTAGGAGTGTCTGATCCCAAACCTGCTGGCATACCCTTTAGGAAGGTATGCATTAACTGCTCCTGAGAGATGAGAAGAAAAGTGTTTCATGTTGGACAAAACTGAGCTGCTTCAAGATTCAAAGTGAGACACTTTCCATTTGCTACTGCTGGAATTTTAGTTTCAAGACAAACTGTACTAAATAAAAAGCAGTAAGAAATGTTCTTCTTTCTGACTAAAGAAAAATATTTACTTTACACAAGAACAATGCAATTAACATTCTTTTTCATTTTTATTTAATGTCGGTTATAAAGCTTGCAAAGATATCATCTCCAGTATGAGCTCAGGCAATGGTGCAAACTTATTGTACTGTTGTGCTAGCACCCCTGATAAGCTGACCTGAAGGAAACTGTGGCAAAACCATCATTTTGGTCTTCACAGTACAGTGCTCACCAACCTTCACCCTTCTTGTATGACATAAAAGGTCAAAATTAGGACCAACCTTTATATTAAGATGACATTTTTATACTGATGCTATAGCAAAACCAGTATCATTTAATATAAACATTTCATAATGACTTTTGCCCTCATCTAACCTGCAGTGAATTTCAAAATGCGACCTAGAGGTGAAAAACTCAGTATCATGTAATCAGTTTCCTGAACCACACAGTCACTTATTATTGCTCCTTTATATTAGTCATCTAGAACCAAAAATATTCATTCATTTCCCTGTACAGACAGAAATAACACACTTTTTGCCCCAAAATGACTGCTTAGCAATTAATAACAAGACTGACTGAATGAAATATATTTTGCTTCAATGAGTGCAAAAGATCTGATATACTACATTGTATCACAGCATTGTTACGGATGAAATAATCAAATCTCAGGGCCATCACAGGTACTTCTCATTTACTTAAACACCTAAGTTTAACACCAAGCAACAGAAGTGAATACTAGAATTGTTATTGCCATATCAAGCCAATTTTCACTGCATTTTAAACACAACAAATTAGGAAACGAATTATTTAAAAATAATTCAAATTACTGTGTATTTTAAATACCCTCCAAATAAAGAATTGAAGACCCTTCTGGTAAGATCACATAATCACAGGATAATCTAAGTTACAAGAAGTCTTTAGAGGTCATCTGGTAAAGCCATTATTCATAGCAGGGCCAAATTTCACATCAGATAAACTTCAGTTAGATCACGTTTTTGAGAGCTATGTTTAGCTCAATTTCAATTTATTCAAGGAAGGATTTTCCAAAACTTCTTTGAAAAACATGATCCAGTAATCTCACCATGATTTTTTTTCTAGTATTCAGTCGGAATTTCTGCCGTGTTGCATCCTGGGTCCTTTGCCTCTCCACTTCACCAAGCATGTCCAAGAAGTGATCATCTTAGCAAGTATGGAATGCATTAATTTACTGCAGTTCTAATCAAGTGAAGTACAAAACCTGCATCCACTTTCTTGTGTAATATCAGGGCCAATGATTGGTTTGACCAATCTTTGGTCTTTGGTCATCCAATCAATTAAATTCATTTATTTATATGAAAATTAATTTGGATATCATAGGGGAGCTAAAATGCAACACTTTTACCAGAAAAAAAATTAAGGGATTGTTATTTTATTACTTATTTATCAATTTTCCAAATTGGCCCTAAAAGGACCTCTCTGTACCTATAAGGTGCAAGTAAGATACAGATTGAAAACATGAGCTAAGATTACCTAGTCTTACAAGTTTTTATTTCTGATCCAAACCTCATAAAATCAGCAAGATTTACACCACCTAATCAACTCCAAGTGCAATAAATCCCATATGATCTTCAAAAATAAACTTACAAAGTTCAAGTTCTGCAAGTCCTACCCAAATTCCATTTAGATCCAACAATACTATCCTGAACTCCAATGACTTTCCAAACCACAATATTTTTTTCTTAGTCCCAAGAATGGGGCCCACGCAGAATGCAGCAGATCTTGAAACAGAAGCAGATCAGCAGCATATCCAAATGTTCTTAAAATAACTATTAACAAAACTTACTTGTCTTATAGACAGGAAGAACAGCTACATAATTCCCAATTTTCAGTGTATTAATTGTCATTGTTATCATTGAAACCTTAACTCTTTCACTTCATCACTATAAATATACTCATTAAATGTTTATATGACAATTAACCATCCCTCTGTCATAGAGCAGTCAGAAACTGCAGAAAAATAGCCAGCTGTGGTGGATGGAGCCTAAAACTAAGCAAGAACTGCATGATCCCTTTCAGAAATTTACCCAGTTCAGAAATTTCAGAGGACTCTAAAAGTTCACAGCTCCTCAAGTTTTGAATTTCTAATTTTGGAACACTGAACAGAAGAAGTCTTACATGTAGCTTGGGCAGGAGGGGACTTCACTTCTGAAGCTGAATTTCTGGTGCATGGAGAGGTTAAACTCTACAGTGTTGATGAGCTCAGAATGTGTGTTTTACTAACAGATAACTCCCAACAATTTTGAAAAATAAAACAAAAACACAAAGTGGGAAACAGTGTTAGTTTTTACTCACTTATCCCTGATGAGAGAGATCCTAAAAAGTGTATAGTATCTTATGTTTTTAGGATTGCGAATATTGAACTCAAGTAGTTCTACTGGATGCAGCATATTGCTTCCAATGTTAACCAATATTTAGGTTAAATGCAACTATACACCCACATCACAAGCAAATCAGCCTCTTAGGCATAGCCACCAGCAATGGTTACATGTTTTGGCAATGTCATTTGCGTTATCAGAGATGAACACCATTCCCACCTCGGCTGCTGTAACAGAAACTGCAACATCCTGCAACCAGAGCATTGTTCAGGGCTAAAATCCCAAGCTTTCTCCATCCTTGCTAGTACAACAGGCACTCGCTTAACTTCCTCCTCTTTTATCAGTGGACAGATGCTTCATCTCCAGATCAATGGGCTGGTGATTCTTTTATCAACATAAAAAGTGCAGCAATTTACTGCTTCAAAGATTTTACTTTCTCAAATTTATCAATTCCCTTGAATTCCTGAGCTGTTAACTGAATAACTGGTATCTGTCAGTTCTAACTTGCAAGCATCAAGAGTCAAAGTTATAGAGTGTCCAGCTCCATGAAGGATTTAACAATGAGATTAAAATCTATCCATAATAAATACATAAATCACCTCCCCACATAACTGCTGAAATTCCATGGTATCCAGTGACAAATGATGAAACATTATCATTCATTCTAATGGATACAGCCTCATCTCCAAATGTAAGAATTTACATACATCAATATAATTAATGTTAATGGCAATCATAAATATAAATTTGCTGAATATTGAAAGGGATTAGGCTGCTAAAATGACCAACTGCGCTTCCCAAACAATCACTAGTCAAAAGGTTAGTACATGGAAGTTGTGTTTCCACTACCATTTTCCAGTGTGGCCTGCTGACACTTTAATTGTATGGAAAGTAACAGGTTAAATAGGGAACAGCCTATTTTACACTAGCTGTAACTGGATAAACCATACACTTCTAAATCAGGACCTACAGAATGAATAGAGTGCAGAGGAGCCCAAGGATAAACACATGAAATGAGACTGTCAAAGCCATGAAGGGACTTAGTCACACACTTTCCATCAACCATCCCTTCACCACTTCAAAAATATCATTCACGATCTCTGTATTTAGAGTTCTTTGTGTTTGCTTATCTGTATACTTCTAGGTTCCAAAAACTTCCACTTCTTATAATGTTGAAGCAACATTCTCCTGCAAAGGTAGTTTCTCAGAAAGACATTTTCAAAGCAGCATGAAGGTTTTCACTGCGTGACATTTATTAACACCAATTGGATTCACACAGCTAAATCTTGCTGCAATTCATTGCCAATTTACCCCTTCCAGAATTTAACATTTTTTGAATTTGTTTTATTTTCCAAACATTTTCATCTTTCTGTGTTTTATGGCATGATGTCTGCAATAGCACACAGCCACAATCTCTGCCAGCTGGTTTAATTTTCTAGTACAGACAATGCCAATGTCCCAGACTTCCGGTGGCACCAGTAAGAATCATGGCTGTAATCCAAAGGATTCATATGTCCTTATGATATATTTTCCCAATGTATACATAGCTCCTAATAATCTTAGTGACATATTTATGTACGAAAAGATACACATACACTTCATTGTTCTTTGCTCAAACACCTTTGGCAATGGCAAATGACAATGCATCAGTCAGGAAGAGCCAAACAGTGAAAAATCAAGGAGGGGCGGTGGGGCAAGATACAGTTCTTCTTACATAAAATTCCCTTGGTTTTCAGCAGCAAAAACCACCTGAAGGGATTCAATGAAACCCTGAAAGTGACTAACAGCTTTTCCTGAACTTGTGCCACCTACATTTCCATCTCAATGATTTTTTCCAGAATTCTGTATTACACCTAATGATATGGATTCCCATTTATAAATAAAGTTATTATTAAATGATAGAAGACTCATTACAGACTGTCCTTAAGAATACTGAATTCAACATTTAAATGTGTTTAATATAAAAAAGTAAAAGGTGCCAGTCAAAAACCTCCACATCTGTGGACTAAAACATAACTGAAAACTGGTATTGTTGCCATTTTGTGTCAAAATCCCTTGACAAACAGCACTGAAAATTACAAATAAATCTTCTTGCACTTAATACACTTAATGGGTGAACATTAGAGAAAGGGTATTTTATTCACAGTAATTCAATGACTGTTTTTCTCTTCACTTTTGCCTAGGCTCTTTGTTTATATGTTGCTGGAATAAAGAAGGCAAAAGTTAGAGAAGACAAAAGTTTTAAAGATTCAAGAAACTGTGCTTTGAGGACACTGAACAATGCACTCTTCTTTAGAACAAGAAGAAAACCTTATTTATGAACATGCCTCCAGGGATTTGGCTTTTTTACTTCCCATCTTATACAGAAGAGAATCTACATAGTACATGCATGCTATAAAAGGAGTTGCCAACTGTATTTAATAAGATACATCTTTCTCAGGTAATATCTAAAGGTTAATCCTAAGGCTGAGACTGAGCTGTTCCCAGGCCCTTCTCTGACATGACTAGAATGTGATTAATGTAAACAACTTCTTTTTTTTTTTTTCTTTTTTTTTTTTTAATATGTGCCCATCTGTTTCCTTTTATAAGTTTTTCCTCAAGTCATATAAATCATCAGTACTTCTGAAATTCTACAAGTCAGCACTACAAGTGCTTGGATTTTGCAGGATTTAGTCTAAATATTGTCTCCAATCACAAATATCCCTTTCACCCCTCCATAAGTGGATACAAAGGAAAATAAATCTCACTTAATGAGAGTAACGTCCAGGGATGCAGTTTTGCTGCATATGTTTTAGATTCATGACCTCTAAGACATTAGAAAAAGATTTAAACTCTCTGTGGTGTTAACTTCTTCGTATATAAACTGAACACTACCACCACTGAGATCACGGAAAGAATCTGAGCTTTAAGTTCATGAGTCGTGAAGGTTTAGGTTTAGGAATGATACTCCCCAATTTAGTTCTCCCACTGAGGCTCTCCAAATCATGCTGCCACTCGCTTTTCTCTCTCCCCCTCTCCTTTCCCCCTACAGGTGCCTGCAGAGAAGAATTAGAGACACAAAAGGCAAAGATCATGGGCTGAGATAAGAACAATTTACTGGAAACAACAATGAGATAAGAAAAGGAACAGTAACAGCAACAATATTAATAACAAAAGTGTGCTAAAGAGAAGGTGATTCACATGGAAAATGCTCATCCCAGCCCCACTAGGTCAAAGCCATGCAGCCATGCTTCCCCCTGACTTGGAAGCAGGGCCATCCCACTGCTCTCTCCAGCTTGGGACTGGTGCCATACTACCCAAAATGGAAGGAGCCCACTCTCCCTGGAAGAAGAGTCCTTTTCCTCCACCCCTGGCAACCATGTGAGGTAGTACAGAACAACCTACAGGTCCCAGCCATGTCCCCTCCAGGCTACTGCAAAAAAATTAACCCTGTCTTAGTTGAAACCGAGACATAATATCTACTAGATTACTTCTTGAATATAAAGACAGACCTCTATTTTTAAATGAAAATAAACTAAAATGACAGCATTTTGCCATACAGACATTTATCAGCACCTGAAAGACCTAGATATGACAGTGGAAGATCACTATCAAACAGGTAAGTACAGCAGAAAAAACTATGCATTGAAGTAATTTTTGAAAGTTGTTATATCATCTGATAGGTCTTTTATAAAACACGACTCTTTTCCTGAAAGTCTTTTTATGCATTTCTCTGCAGATTATGGTGGCCATTCACACTTTACCTCAATTTTTATAGCCTCCCAGTAATTCTACAAAATAGTAAATACAGTTATTATAATCCTCATAACTGGCAAAGAGATATATTTGAAGAAATAGGATTTGTTTCCCCTCCCACATGCATGATGTAAATCAGGAGCAATTCTGTTGCAGTCATTAGCACAAAACTGATACAAAACAAGATATAAAAAATAACAGCAATGTATAAAGAACACTTTCCTTACACTGAAAGTACAAATCATATGCCTCCCCTGTTTTTTGGCAAGATTGTGCAGTTAAGTTACTTATACCACACTAAGCCCATCACTCTATTCACATGTGCATAAGGTCCAGGCTCACACTGGAAACAATGGAGACACACCAGTTTACACAGGCTAAGAACCTGGCACAAAGCCTTGAAAATGAAAGGGGATCTTCAAATAAATGCAATATGTACAATTACTTCTGGAGTATTACCTCTGAAACAGAAGCGATTTCAAAGTGCTGTAAGAGAAAACTACAAAGATCACAAAGGATTACGAAGATAAACAAACAACCCCCCCCTCACTAAATGCATTCCACTTTTCTTTACAGACTTACACACACAAGGAACACCACTCATTTTAAGAGAGATCATGTGGCAAAATGATGACATTGAGTCACTGGAAAAGAGAAAAATCTTTTAAAACCCTCTTGGGACCAGGGACTACCGTTAAGAGGAGAGCATTATTTTATCATCCTGCTAATGAGCCAGAGGAAGGATTATTGTTGTTTGGCGGTGATTCATCTCAACAACTCTTTTCTCTAAAATAAATATGCCAACTCCACTAAACAAAGAGAAGAAGCGGCACCGTTCTGTTGTTTCAATTGCACGCTGAGGAATACTTAATCAGAGGAAGGGAATCCCAAGAAAAGTCACGGGAGAGGGCCGACACACGCCGCTTTTACACAGGTTAAGAAAAATAGAAAAAGAAAGAGGCGGCGATGCCGGTGTCCGCATCTTCCCACCGCGCCGGCAGCGCCCAGCAGTGTCCGGCCGCACCACCGCCCCGCGGGCACCGACCGGCGGCAGCGTCAGCCTCCTTCTTCCCCTGGGCCTCTACTTTGAGCAGACGGGGGAAGCCCCTGCCCGGTACCAGCGGGGAGTGACACCTTCTCGAAGCGACACCAGGGCGGGGGAGCCGCTCCCCCTCAGGCAGGGAGCGCTGACAGCCGCCAAGTCTGGGGCGCCGCGGCACCCGCCCCGGGTGGCCGACCCTCACCGTCCCGGAGCGCCGGGGCCGCTCTGGCTCCACACCCGTCGCACCGCGAAACTTACGGCTCGGGGCGCGGGGCGGGCGCGCCGTCGGGACGGCGGGCGCGGACAGCTCCGGGGCCGGGTCAGCGCCGCTCCGCGTCCCGGTGGCCGTGCCGGGGGCGGGAGAGAGAGCGCCCGTCCCTGCCCGCTCCCCGCGAAGACGAAATGTGCCCCGGCACTCACCAGCTGCAGCGAGCAGAGGAAGATCAGCGTGCAGCGCCCCGTGCAGCAGCCCATGGTGGCAGCTGGAGAGCCGCCGCCGCTGCTCCGCTTCTTCCCTCCCGCACTGATGAGGCCCCGGAGGCGAGGCGGGGGGCTCACCGCATCCGGACAGAGCGGCCGGGCGTGCTGTGTCCCCCGTCTCCTGCTGCCTCGTTCCTTTGTGGAGGGGCTTCTCTTGGGCGGCGGGAAGGAGCCCGCGGAGGTCGGCGCGGCCCCAGGGATGAGAGCCGGCGGCAGCGGAGGGCTCTGCCCGGGTCTGGCTCTGGGGAAGGGGCAGGGGCCGGGGGTGGGCGTTCGCGGACCGGGGCGGGGTGGGCAGAGGGAACGCGGGCGGGGAGGCGGGGGGCGCGGGTGGGCGTGTGAGGGAGGCGGGGGGTGGGCGGTGGGAGCCGTGCGAGGTGTGAACGGGAGAGGAGCGGGGGCGGCGGCGAGCTTTTCTCAGGCGCCGTACCGGGGATCCCCGGGCGGGCAGCTTGCAGGGATTTTGCAGGCTCCGAGGGCAGGCTGTGCTTGAGGGAACTTGGCGGGAGGGGCGGGGGGCTGTACGGACAGCTGCAGCCCGGCATGGGCCGCTTGTTGCGAGCGCCCGGGAAAGTTCAAGGGACTCGGGCGGCCGAGGCGGGGAGGGGCGGGGAGCGGCGGCCGCTGAGCGGCGGGGCGGGCCCGGAGCAGCCACGGCCGGGGCAGCCCGGGGGCGGTCGCGGGCCATTGTTCGCCATCCGCTCTGTGGCGGGGTCGGAGGGGGCTCCGGGGCTGGGAAAGCAGCCGGGATCCCGATCCTCAGGGAGTCCCGCTGGCAGCGGCTGGGTGCTCTTTCCCAGCGGATGCCAGTCGGGACCCCAGCGTGCCTGTTCCGTCCCGCTGGCCCGGCGCAGGCGGGGAGTGTCGGGGTGCCTGAGGGTGCTGCTCGGGCTGTTTGATCCACTCCTTGTCCGCGCACCAGTGGTGCTGGGGGAGGGGGTTTCCCTTCCTGGCAACGCCATTGTGCCAGGAGAGCCCGCCGGCTGCTGTCCCTCGCACTGGGTACGAAACTGGGAATGGGCTTCGGGGAGAGGGGCTCGGCTCCGGCAATCACCGCTGCTGGCAATCTTAAATCGTGGAGTCGTTTAGGTTGGAAAGATCTAAGATCGTCAAGTCCAAGCGTTAATCCAGCACTGCCAAGTCCACAGCGTACAAGGAGACGGATGAACAAACAGTGCTCTCCAGGGACCTCTCCAGGGGCAGTTGAGAGAAACAGGATCGGTGGAGATACTGCGGTCCCTACATCTATATATATACGTGGTTTGGTCATAGAAAAGTAATGTTCTGGGGCGGGATAATAAATCCAAATATACACAACTCTTAAAAATACGGCATGGGGATGAAGTGTTGGCTACCTGCTTTTTTCCCCTCTCCAAAAAAGTATAGATGAATTAGATTATTTTTACAGGCATTAAGGCATGTTCGGCTCACCAGACAGCACTTTCCTACAGCTTGTTACCAGCTGCTGTTCCACAATACAGAGACTTCTGCCACAAAATACTGAAGCTTGCCCTGGGGGGAAAAAACCAAACAAAACACAAAACAAAAACCATATCTTCTGCAAGCCGTTTTAGTGAGATATCTGATTAATATCTCTGTGAAATACATAGTATTACATCCCCCAACTACATACAGCTCTCCATTTATATATTAAACGGTAGTGACAGTAATCAAATAATTACAAGACTTCTGTAAAACAGTATTATGTCAGATTAGATTTGGAAAGCTGCTTTTTTTCTACCCTTTTTTTTTCCCTTTTAAGCAGGAAAACATGAAGACAGTTTTACATACCAAACCGAAGGAACAAAGGGAAGACAAGTAAGAAGCAGATTCTGCTCATCCAGGATATGTATTTGACTAGGTATGTATGTGAAGAGCACAAAATATAACCCACATTGCATAGTATACAAAACCTTAATAAAACCACCTGAGATTTCTATATCTATGTAAGGCTTTTAAGACAAAATTCTACCTGGGGCTAAAGTTTACGAATGTTACATGTTCTGAGAACATATCTATTTTGAAGGATGAATACCTAAAGATACAAAGGTTAAGTGAAACGGTGATAGTTGCCAAAAATACATTGTGCCAGGTGCTGTGAGCTGGTAAATTTTATGGATAATTGGTTTTCTATAGAGAAGACAAAGCAAGCATCATCTCTCTGGACTTCACTGAAGTATTCAGCAAACTACAAAATCTTTTTAGTTAAACTCATTGATACAGAGATTAATAATAAGAATGGCAGGATGGGTAAGGAACCAGATAAATGAAATGCCAAGAGCTACTGCTGAAGAGATTTTACTTGTACTCACCATATTCAGGCCCTACTTTTACATCAATGGGATGAGGTCCATAACTTTCCGCTATTTCTCCCCAAGAATAGTGCTGTTCTGAGAAGTAGCTAAATCCTATGAAATAAGGGGTGGAGAACGTGATCGTTTTGGCTGCGATAGAGTTAATTTTCTTCACAACAGCTATTGTGTGACTGTGTTTTGGATTTGCGCTGATATACAGTTGATAATTCAGGGATGTGTAAATCACTGTAGAGCAGGGCACCCAGAGCCTCAAGGCCTTTTTGCTTCTCACCCCTCACCACCAACAAGGTTGCTGGAGGTGCACAAAGACTTGGGAGGGGACACAGTCAGGACAGCTGACTCCAACTGGCCACAGGGATATTGCACACCACATGACATCATGCTCAGCATATAGTGCTAAGGGGAAAAGGAAGAGGGGGACATTTGGGGTGATGGCATTTGTCTTCCCAAGTCACTGCTAAACATGACAAGGCCCAGCTTTCCTAGGGATGGCTCAACACCTATCTGCCCATAGGAAATGGTGAATGAATTCCTTGTCTTGCTTTGCTTGTATGCATGACTTTTGCTTTCCATATTAAACTGTGTTTATCTCAACCCATGAGTTGTCTCACTTTTACCCTCTGAATCTCTCCCCTATCACATCAGGGGAGGATGGGGGAAGACTGAATAGCTGCATGAGGCTGAGTTTTCAGCTGGGGCAAAACCACAACAACTGAGTGTAAGTCTCATAGAAGTTTATGAATCTCTAATATTTCCCTGTTTGTTTTCCCATGTTCCTGGAGCATTTAGTTATGTCCTCTACCTAGTCACAGTTTATCCCCTCTCCCCGCCCCCCCCCAAAAAAAGGACAGTTGTGGTAAGAATTTTCCCTGTGTATAAGGATTCACAAAGAAAAAGAAGTACACAACAGAATGCTGTAAAACATGACTTCCACAGGAGCACAAGGAACTAAATATTAGAATAACCTTGGACTGCAGCTGAAAGCACTGAGCATAGGAGAGGTACTGGAGAAAGAACCTGAGTCAGAAGGAGGCTAAAAATGAAGTATGGTTATGAGAAGGCATAGGATTTCTACAACATATCAGAGAATGCAATATAAGAATAAAGTAATGTACAAAGCAAATGGGAAGGACAGATTTTTTATCCATGAATTGTGTATAGAAGCTGATAGTCAAGTAACCATAGAAAGTAATTTCCAGCTTTATAATGAAGACAGCCCTAATTCAGCGCCATGCATGCCAAGTAGGTGAAAAAATGGTGTAAATTCTAAAAAGCCCTGTGGACTCTCTACTGCCTAACAAGACTTGCTGTGTGGATGCAAATTCAGTGTGCTTGAAAAGAAAGCATGTCTTCAAAAGCTTTATGATATGTCCATGTACACATATCTGTATCCTCACATAAGTGTATGATCTCCTATCCTAAAACTGTAATCATAGGACATCAAAACTTGTGCTTTTAATCTGATTGCATTTGAAGCAGAAAACCAAGGTTGTTCACATACATAGAAATACATCATCACAGATAGCAATAACAGATATTACAAGTGTGTTATAGAGACTTCTAATTCTTACAGGTTTATTCCTTGTTAGGTTATAATCTTCAGAATCAAAAATATGAAAATTTTCAGGTTTAAAAACTAAAACCATCAGTAAATGATTTAATATCAAGAGGATGAAGTGAAATTCGTATTTGTCTGTCCTTGTAGCTGTTCAATGGCATATACTTGTCTGTCTAATAAGCATTTTGTTGTCTGTCTCTCCTGAAGTTTTCCTCAGCCTGCACCAAATTATCCTGTCATAGACCTGGCCTTAAGGAGGTGCATTTTGTTGACTCTGCCCATTGGACTAAAGTAATAATCACAGATGACACCAGAAACACTTCCTTCATAATTTGACTTTGCCATTCTTGATCATGAATATTAGTTCGAGGAAATTCGTAAGGAAAATAAGCAAGAGTACCAAAGGATAAGCCTAATCCTGGAAAGATTTGTTTATTTACCTAATTTTAAATACCAAGCACAGCCCTTGATGCTGTGCCTTGATGCAGAGATTAGGTAAGTACATTTAGAGTCTGCAGAATCGGAACTTAAGAACAGATTCTTGTGGCCTCAGATTTCACCTCTAATTTTGGCATTTAATGCAGAAAGATTGAGAATCAGGAGCTTTGTAATTACTTTTCAAGCTTTCCCAGAATGAGGGAGGATAGAGGGATCCAAATGCACCTCCATAAAGCTATCAACAGGTCACACTTCAGACAGACTTACAGTTATGATAGCTTAGAGAAACATAACACTGTGTATTCCCCAAGCAGTCTTGAAATACCTCTAGCAAACTAGAAACCCCATGAAATTTAATACAGCTTTAAAGACAAATGAGGGTTTCAAGATATTATCAGTGTTTTTAGTAAATCCTATTTTCAATTCATCCTTCTGAAAGCAGATACACAATATAATGATCTAATTTTTCATTTCGATGTTAACACCTGCTGCTAGGAAACTGCATTCTTCATTAAAATGCAAGTACTTTATGGAATGAAAATATATGTTCATTGTGAATGACTTTTTTTTTCCTTTTAAAGAAGTTTTTTAAATGATCAGGCTCAGTGTGGGGAACCAGGGTGAGGCACAGCCCCTCAGTGGCTAGGCAAGTCCATGGGGAAAGGGATGGAGACTGGTCAGTGTCAGAGACACAAGACATCAGCCCAGGCTGGGCTTGTGCCTGGGGAGGCAAAGCTGTGGGGAGCTATAGATCAGCCCTGCTGCTAAGGCAATGCTGGGGGAGGGACTGATGGCCCCTGTGGGGCTGAGATGGGATTCTGGGCTGTGGGCAGGGTTGGGGGATCCTGGGGGGTGGGCAGGAACAGGCAGGACTGGTGGTGCCCTCTGGGCCCTGACAACATGAGTGCTTTAAGTGCACAGACTGACTCCCTATAACTCATTCTGGTTTGTCAGCAGTGGGTTCCAGCTCAGCTTTGGGTTTGTCTTTTCTGTATTTAGCCCTTCTTATAATTTTAAAATTTTTTTTCATTTTTGGTACAATGCATAATGCATGTCCCCATAGCCAGGAGCAGCAAAACTAGAATAAAGCACAAGTTCTTTGCAACTGTCTCCCATATTAATTGCAGGAACCAAACAGCTGGTAAATTGTACAGATCTAAATATAAATATTATATATATATAAATATAAATATATAAATGTTCATATCTCTTCACTCTCAGTGACAGGACTTCAGGAGACAGCATTCAGCTGAGTCAGGGGAGGTTTAGGCTGGACATCTGTGTGAAAAGATTTTTCACACAGATGGAGGGTGAGCAATGGAACAGCTCCTCAGAGAAGTGGTCACAGCACCAAGCCTGACAGAATTCAAGAAGTGTTTGGACAGTGCTCTCAGGTGTGACTCTTGGGATGTCCTATGCAGGCCCAGGAGTTGGACTTGATGGTCCTGATGGGATCCTTCCAACTCAGCATGTTCTAAGACATTTTAAGGCTTTCTCCTTGCAGGTCAGTATTAATTCTGAACCATTCATTGTACATTAACATTGGTACAATCCTCAATTTTATTATGGAAAAACTTGAAAAGAAAACTGACAGAGATATTTATATAGAAAAGTCCTTTAAAATACAAAGCTGAATATGTGGCATCTGAAATGGAGTACAGAAAGTATTGTTTTTCTTTGCTCACTGAGGCTTTTGCATTAGACTTGAAAAGATGGCACCGATATGAGCACTGTTATTCACAACAAAGGATTTCAGATGCTAGGTTCATCTGAAATACTTGTGACATTTGCTGCACTCATGCTCTGCTCAGCTTTTGTGACCTGGTGAATAAGATTTTGTATCTGGGGATCAGTGATAAACAATCACAGGTCATAACAGAGGTTTTACCACAGTAGGAAATGTGGGCAGTACTTCCTGTTCTGGGTATGTTCAGAACTCCCACTGAAGTCAATGGGGGTTTGGGAAGCAGTGCTAAGGCCTGAATAGGGCTGGGGAGGTAGGCTGAGAGGTTGTTCCATGCAATTGTTCTAAAGTTTCTGTTGACAGCAATATTTTTCTCTGAGTAATTCACGCTCAATTCCCAAGTATTTTCAGGCATTAAATGTCAGCTTTCAATAAGAAAGGCAAAGCCAACTTGCCCACTCAATTCTAAATAACAAAATTTACCTGAATTACAGTTATTATATTTGTAGTTTTAAAATTCTTCTTTTGTTATGATTATGAAGCAGAAATATTTTACCTGAAGTTTTCTTTTTACATAAAGTGCAAGGCTGTTATATGAATCAAGCCTCTGAACAGCGTCCATCTGAGAAGACACAATGGGGGAATTTTGGTTCAGGGAAACTGTACATTGGCTGACTGTCAATGGAAAAGAGACTGGGAAAGGTAATCTGTTTCAAGATGTCTTGGGGGCTTGGAATGCATGGCACAGAGTGGGTCAGACCTTACTCTGGTGAGGTGGTGCCCTGTCCCCCATGCCCCCAACCTGCGCAGTGTCTGTCAATCATGGCACACTGGAGGCAGCCCCAGTTTTGCCTAACCCAGCCATGAGTGGCTGAGAGACTGGAAGTCTTTCCTGGGAGGAAGGCCCAATATGGGCCAAAAAGGTTTAAGAAGGGTCACTACAAAGTGAGCACACTGTCCTTTAACCCTACCTTCATCTTTGCTGGAAACCAAGAGTTGGTAGCTATATATCTGTTTTTCTATATCTTACCTGTTTTTCTTTTCCTCTTCCTCTTCCTTTTTCTTTTTCTTTTTCTTTTTCTTTTTCTTTTTCTTTTTCTTTTTCTTTTTCTTTTTCTTTTTCTCTTTCTCTTTCTCTTTCTCTTTCTCTTTCTCTTTCTCTTTTTCTTTTTCTTTTTCTTCTTCTAATTGTCATCTCACAGAATGTAACATGGAATGGATTATTAGGTTTTCTGTGTTCAATGGGATAAGTCTATGCTGTGATAAGTGATGTTATTGTAGTATTTACTCCTTTGCCAATGTTCTTTAATTTTCTATAGTTTGCCAGTAAACTTTTATGTATTTATACTTCTTGAGAATATTTGGTTGGAATTTTCTCCTTCGCATCTACCCAAAGCTAAAGAACCTTGGTTTAGCCCTAGGTTTGAGTGACTGGAGTGCAACACTGATGGAATTTTTAACCCTCTGGAGCCAGCTCTATTCCTCAAAAAAAGGGTTAAGGAATTACATATGCATGTGATGCAAATTTCCCTGACTCCATTCTGCCAAGTGAAATGCAGGGATAGACTCAAGTGGAAGATTTGACTGCATAAAGTTCCCTTACCATTACACAATCAATACTCAGAGTAAACAACTCATGTCTTTTTGTGGAAAGCCATCAGACTAGATACCGGTAACAATGAATTCCTGTGTATATGACTTAATTGGTGGGTTTTTTTCCTAGAAGTTTTCTCTGCTATGTTAATTTTTTCCCTTTCAGTGAGCTCACAGTACAAACAATAACTTTCTAGGATGTAATTGTCTCTCCTTTCAATTTTTCATCAGAACTGTTTGTTAAATCAACCTGATTTACTAATTAACATCTGGATCTTATGTATACACTATGCACACACACAATAATACCACAATTATATTATATTAGCTTTATAAGGGCTCATCTAATTTTAGTCTATATATAATCCTTGAAAATGAGATTTGCATAAAGTAATTTAAAATAGACAGGGCAAACTAGAAGTATATAATTATGTGTAACTCTGAAATAAATACATTTTAAGTTTTCAATTTCCATAGCTGAGTTCATAATTTAGCCTCTGAATATCTGAATTAATAATAAAATGACAGTATTCCCCTGTCATATATGTCATATATTACACTGAATTTACAGACAGGGTCTCCTTTGTTATACTTAGTGGATTACCTATGGGGTGAGTAAACCTTGATCCTCCTCTGGAAGCTGGAGGAAAGAAAGAAGCTGAGGCACTCTCCACTCTAGTCCATTAAACAACTAAAGACCATATTTCCTGTCAAGATTTCTACTGCTTCCAATGTGCAGAACTTAGGCTTCTAAACTTGGTTCTCTACATTGGATTGAAATGTGATGGTTCTAATAACCTTAAGTCTACAACAAAAGTATCTACCTCCCTTTCAAAGTGAACCTTTTCTTCAGACTCACTGTTTGTCTGAGATCAGCCTATGAAATTAATTTTAGAGACTTTAATAATTCTTCAAAGAGAGTTCACAATGATGGGTTTGCATGATAATGACCTATGAGGTATGAGATAATTTACTCCTTAGTTTTGTCTACCAATTTTCTACACATTGCCAACCTACTAGAGTTCTGTTGTAGACTTTGAATCGCCAGCATGCTGTTCAATGTCTGTACATGCTGGCAATACATGTTACCACTTACGATGATTTTTTTACCATGTTTGCTAATATTTGTTAGTTGTATAAGGCCACCTCCAGGAGTCAAGTGATTACACAAGAAATTAGTTTGCATAAAGAAAAATAAACTGAGTCCTCTCCATGATAAACTAAAGCTGTAAAGAGTGAGGATAACAATGGCACATCAGTTAAATGGAAGCTGAAGCAGTTCCAGAATATGATAGCACACACTCTTGACTGTTAAATGTAATCATGTTTCTATATAATGATCAAGAAGGTGGTGCTGATGAATTTTCAACTTGGATAACCAATACTGTCTGAGAAGCTACTAACTAATTATTTTAACACACATAATGTAGTCTCATAGTTCTGCATTCATTTGACATTTGTGAAAGTTATAGCCCTATGCTTAAAGTTAAATACGTTGTTGGGACTTTTCACTACTTCATCAAGCTCTGCACTTGCTTTTAAAGGGCTCTTAAAGGAAAATAACCCGCAGTCCCAGGATTCAAAGATGAATGTGGGAGGCAGTATTATGACAATGACTCTATGCTGGGAATTAAGGACTCCAGCCAACAAAGGAATGAGATTCTAGAACAACTTTCCCAAAGCTACTTGGAGAAACAAATTAAGCCAATGAGTTTTTAGACTGACTTGACAAATTAATGAAAGGAAATGGATGACACATAGATACTTGCAATACCAGGACCCTATAGAATACCAGGAAGTCCCTTTGAATTATAGAAAGCTGTCAAAAATTCTAACACAATGACAGCACGATGAGCAAAGGGAAGGCGATGTGTCAGATAGAAAGCCATCATGTCAGCCACGGTAGTTTACAAAGACTCTGGACAGCATGGATGCCTCTAGGCAACAGATCCTGCCCTAAGTTAAGCAGTCCTCCAGGATGCTTAGGAGAAAATGAAGGCAACATTAAGAAACTTACTTTAATCATCCCCTGAACAAATAGCAAATTATGACTGGCTCATACTTGAGAAAAATGGCCAGAGTGAGCACCTCAGGAGCAGTGCATAAACCCTAACACAGCTGCATAAAGAACTCGCTGAATAACTCTGAATAATAGGACAGCACATAAAAATCAGACTGTTTGTGGATAAATTTCAATAGGAAAAAGCAAAAACAAATGTTACATTCTTTGAATAAATACTTTACTGCAAATACTTTTCCCAGCTCTAATGAAGAGTTTGCTTTAGCAGCAGAGAGAATAGGGCTGTGGTGATAGATGATCATTTACTCATTTAAAACTGCAAGGATATTCTCTTCCATTCCTGATTTTTATCCATTTCTAAATGAAAAGGACATCCTTAAGTCATTTAGTATTACATGAAATGTGGAGTCCAAACAAACCAAGCAGATCTTCAATCAGCACTCAGGAAAGACATGGCCAGCCAACAGTGGAAGGAGCAACCTCTTCAGTCCTGGGAATCAGGAGAGGGAGCAGTGCAAGCCCCCCTTTCCCTGCTCTCATTGCCACTGCAACTGCAGCTCAGCCTAAGCCCTTAAGAGTAATTTCAATTTGACAGCTTGCATGGATGTGAATACATTTAAGTAAAAAGAAACCCTGCCAATTTTAGATGAATTAAACAACTGTGACACACACTGGGCCAGATTCTCTAATGCACTGCAACAAATTTACAACTGTGACTGTTAACTGAAGTCCCAGTTCATTTTTAATACAGTAGTTAGCAAAGCTGTATACAGATGCAGTGATTGCTATAGAGGTTAGAATGTTTCAGTGCTTCTGTCTGAGACTGCCTTTTGCAGTGAACTTTCATATCACATTTTAAAAATGGTAATCTGGATTGAGGGCCATATTTGCATTTGCATGTCTAGTACCAGAGTCTGCTATTTATCCTTTCAAAAGTTTTCTGATATGTTGTGATACACACATATAACACTTCTGGGCAGACACTGTGTTCCACTAACTAATCTCTCTTTAGCTCTTAATTAACGTCTCAAAGAATGTTTCCATGGTAAACATAAAAAAACTAAATTTCAGAAAAGTTTTTGTGGTGTTATTCTAAGCAGCTCATACTTCTTTTTTTTATCCTCTTACCTAAGTAAAGCAAAAAAGGTGTCACAACTTGGGAGCAAATAACAATTTGAATAATGTTTCTGCAAAAGCCAATGAAATCCAAAATATATATGTCTGTCATTGGTTTGCTGAATCAAATATTTCAGAAGAAATGTAATATGTTAGTTTCAGATTTTCAAATGTCACTGTTCAATAGAAAATGTCATCTTTTCAGCAGGAACATGGAACTTAACAATAGCATAATGAAACTGCTGTGAACTTCTGGATATGAGCTTGACCTACCCATGGTTCATTCTTCATGCCTGTGAAGGGTTCTGGTAGCCTTGAGGAACTGAAAAGTAATATAAGCCAGGCTGGGAATTCACAGGGACTCAATGCATGCAGCTCCATTGGATTCTAACTGTAAGGGTACTCTTGTAGCCCAAATATTAAATACTGAAATCTGAGAGAAATCTCTAAATTAAGATTAAATATTTTGCTATCATGTACAGATGTTATCAGCTTTGATCAGCTCTTTTCCGGCAGAAAAAGAATTATTAAGAAAGTGGTAACAGTGAGGCAGCTGTTTAAAAGATGGCATCATTTTATTCAACAGGTTCTGCTGCTCTGAGTGAGGGACTGTGCTCATTAATCTTTCTTTGGGAACAGGATTTGAAGTCAAGTACTTAAAATCTGAGTGGTAGAATTGTGCAACCTTTTTTATGTCCACACATCTGCATTCTTCCTCATTTCAGTAATCCTATGCTCTTTTTGACTAAGTGCATCTCTGGAAGGTAAAAATAAAGGAATGGTCCTTGCTTTTGTGTTAAGTAGGTACTTACCCGGAAACCAGTATCTCTGAACATGCAAAAGATGTCCTGTTCATATTTGTCCATTTGGGAGCTTACACTATGTTTATTCCTCTGAAAAGAGAGTTCCGTGCAAAGTACATTTTCTGTGTTACATATTGTCAATAAACATGTTTCTGTTACTGAACATTGATAGGATCAAACCAGGAAGAAAAGTGCTTTGTACTTCAAATTAAACTTCAGATGACAAGAGCCAATAAAAACACCTTAATGAATGCTTTTAAAAATACCTCAAGTGAGGATTGAGAGAAGTAGAGTAATAAGAACACAATAATAGTGTCATTTTAAGGCATTTGAGAACAGGATCACATTTATACCACATTTCTGAGAAGTGTAAGCCAAGAACAGCAGCCTTGCCCTTCATCTGCCTCTAAATACAAACTGCTGCCCTCTCAGTTGCCTTCTGTTTTAGGCTGACAAAGGCATTCTCATTACTGAGCAGCAAAACAATTTGAATTAATCTGGATTAAAATTAATCATTACTATTTTGTCTTTCAAGTGAACTTTGAAGTGGACCCATTCTCCCATTTAGCTCATTGCTTGGCAAGGCAAACACACTGGCAGCAGGCAGGGAGCAACAAGGGGACAAGAGCAAGCATTTGGGAACAGAGAAAGGGCAGGGCTGTACTTTTTGGCAGCAGCGCTATACTGCTCGCAGAATTGCAATATTAAAGCATCCCATCCCAACACTGTTAGGTTATTTTTGCTTATGCTAACAGAACCAAAGCATAGCAAGCTATGCTGGGTGGGAGGCTTGAACAAGGCAATCAAACCCCACACTGTTACAGTGCCCAGGGTGTTCATTGGTAATGAGGGCTCGAGTAGTAAATAGTTTAAAAGCCAACAGTGGAGCAATCAGTCATGCAGCTTTTGTGAAGTGATGTGGCGACCAAATTCAGATTTGTGCTGCAGCTGGTTAGCACTGTGCCGCTGACACAAAGCAGCTCTAAAGCCAAGGTAGCCAATTAATGCAGACAACTGGCATAGCGTGTCTTATACCATTGCCCTCCTGGCAGCTGGTTGTTTCTCTGCCTGAAAAGGGAGTATACTCAGATCATCCCTGATCTGAGACTCTCTTATCTGTCCCAGGGGCTCTTATTTGTTGGTACAGTCCTGAGCCTATACATCTCATTTAAAACTGCCATAAGAACAGCACAGGAGTGAATGTTTACACCTTCAGGCTGCTTCTGCTCTGAGCCAGGTGTGGGCTCTTTGGCTGCACAATTTTCCTTGTTCCACAAATATGCTCCCTAACAAAGAAAACCAGGAAAAGTAAATACCTTTCAGTAAAAGAAAAATAGTCTATTTATTGTTTATGTATATTGGAACACTTGCTAAGTGATAGCTTAAAACATGTATTAGATGGAAATGAGAAATTGCTTCTGATTTGGAATACACAAAGCACTTGATAGCTATCCTATCATGTTACAGTGCATGGAAAGTTCACTTCCTAGGACTCTCTGGGCAGGACAAGTTACATAGCTTGTTAAGGAGGTGCTTACAGCATGTAATTACCTCATATTTTTCCATGAACATAAAGTATCTTTCACATGATCAAAAAGTCACCTCCATTATACAACTCATGCTTGATGGTTCCCAGTGTGATCAGTGGTGGGATGAGACGTGTGCTCACCTGAGCCAGTGTCCTGGCAGGAAGCCCACCACGCTGAGCGAAATTCTGCTGTGGTGGCACAGGACTGCTAGAGGATTCACCAAAGGACTCCTGGGAGGGGGCACTGCCCTGTAGCCTGCTCATGTCACCATGTTTCCAAGAAAGCAGAAAACAGGGAGAAGGCCTGAGACTGGGAACTGTTCTCACTGCTTCTGCAAGTGACCAGCACTGGGGAAAAGTGAGAATTCATAATGCAGGATGACCTTATGTTCTTAATTACCATTGCATGATATTAAGAGGACATTTTTCTGAGGGAGCTAAACACCTGTAGATCATAGGGATGCAGCGTGTTACCAATCTATGGATCTGAGCAGCATTGCTTACACTTGTGAAATCATACTGTTGGACTCTCACATCTGGCTAAAAGAATTTACTGACAAGAACTGATGAAGAGATGTGTTCCCTATGTGTTTGCTCATACTGATGGTGATTCTGGGTTCATGAAATGTATAGTTCAAGGTGCTCTTTCTGCAATCAACATGCTGCGGGAAGCAATGAAATTGAAAAATTTCTCCTCATTCCCTATTCCAGCCTTAAAACCAAATTTTGCACTCAAGAAGAAAAATGTGAAGTTTCCTTTGTTTGTGCAGCTTTTAATCATATCTGTTTACATGGGAAGTGTTTGAAATGGTTACAAACTTCTACCTCTTGATTACCTCAAGTCTGTATTGCATGAAAAGATTTTTTTAAGGCTATGGACCCACATTTCTACCAAGATTATTTGGATTTAAAATCTACCAATGGCCTCATATAGCATTCTTTTTACACGTTTCTATTCCTTCAGCTTTTCTACTCATCTGTTACAAACAATTAAATCACTGGATTTTTCATTGTTTGAAATAACTGGTTGCATTACCATCTGGAAACAATACATTTTAAGTGCATAATTACGGATGTTTGAAATCCCAGGAACCCAACTTTATATGCACAGGACTAGGAGGCAGCATGCTTGGAAATGGGAAATGTATTGTCAGCTGTGTGATGAACAGTTAAGAGGAAAGGAGGAGCAACCATTTGTCTCCTGCCTTCATGCCACTAGCCTGAGAAAGCTAAATTCAAATTTGACTGCAGAGCAAAAGGGAATGTTTTAGACTGCTCTCACTTGCACTGAATTTTAATGATTGCAGTGACACAAGGGGACCTTAGTTGAGCTGTAGCCTCTAAGTCCTCACCCTTCTTATTGTGAGGCTAGAAACCTGACTTCACACTAGTTTCTAGGAAATGCAAAGATGAAGAACATTACTCAACAGGACTGGAGGATTAACCACGTGCATAATAATGGTGGAAAATGTTTCATTATTCTGAGACAGAAGCTGCAATATAGGATATTGAATGTCTGCAAAACCAGCAGATCTCAAAGATATGAGAGTTGGTCAAAAGTCAGCTAAAGCACTGGCTACTAGCTAAACTTTGACTAGTCTAAATGGCTGACTCCATCCCCTTTCCTACCCTTTCTTTCCCCACATATGACCTATTTCACAATGTATTCATTTGCCTCAATGTATTTCAACTGAAAATAATCAGACAGGTCCTTCAGCTTCACCAATGTCAGATGCAGGCCCAGCTCAGCCTAGGAATCACATCAGAGCAAGTTCTTCATACTGCTGAAAAGGTACAAAGAAAGTACTCAAAAAAAAAAAAAAAAAAAAAAGAAAGGAGTTCATTACATGCAGGCCCAAGCACACCATCAAATGTAAATTCTATTTAGCTTTGATTTCAGAGTGTTTGTATTCCTACTTCTCCATTATATTTCTGATTTTTTTTCCCTTAGTATTACTTTGCACTGAAAGACATTTAGTTCTTTCAAGTTACTGTCTAACAGGGTACCCATCCCTCCATTCCCCTACTATCAAACTTGAGTGCTAGTTGGCTGAGAAGAAAACTTCAAATCTTTCACCTGCATAAATGTCTGATTGACTAAAAGTACTCCTCCTAAATCAACAAGCTAAAATCCACACAACCAAGGTTACCTCTGTGAAATTTATTTCTCCATTTCCAAATCAGTTTATTTCAGGGCAATAAATCATGCCTCTTCTGTTCACTTTTGTGATGCAGATATCATTTTTATTTGAATTAATGTATAAAATGCACATGCAAAGATCAATATATCACATTTCCTAAAACCTACATGTGGAATTAGCTTTTCACACCAGTAATTCCCACACACACCTCAGTTTTGCTTTACCAGCAGCTTGATACAGGCATATAAAACTATGCAAGAGCACAGTTCATTGACAGATAGTGTAAGACATATGACAAGAAGCCTGTGACATAGTGAATGGAAAGGGACTAACATACTGAATTAAAAAGAGGACAAAGCCTATTTTAAAATAAAAGTCAAAAGAAAACCCTATTTCAATTGGAAAAAAAAAGACAACAAGAAAACATGCCCAAGCATCTGATGGAAGGACTAACTAGCTTTACACTTTTGGGCATTGAGAAAGAGCCTTTCCAACTCCCTCAGGCCGTGCATGTTTTATTGTATGAAAATAGATGTCCTGCATTGCACTAAGCCTACTTAATATATTGCTAAAAGTTGTATATAATGCCAGATGTTTCTAAACATTTTAAAATATTTGTATAAATTTTCTTAAATAAAAAGGATTCAAAGAAAATCAAAATGGGGGAAACCATCAACCTGAATAAAGGCATTTTTTTCTCTTTGGAATAAAATAAATGGCATCTACTGACTCATGATATACTGACTGAGACACACATAAGAAAGAATATGATTAAATAGCGTTCATTTGGTGCATTGTTTATGTATTCAGCTCTGATTATAATGTTCCAAAGACAATCAATCATTGATTTTAATTTACTTTATTGTGCTAAAGAAAAGAGTAAATTAAAAGTAGAATTTATTTAGCCTTTCTCTTGTATTCTGTAATAATCCAGATGGAGCATATACATTTTCTATTTAATGACACTAGCATGATTAAGCATTAAGACTTAATGAATAGTGCATTTTTTATGGTCCATTAATAAAAGTTAGAGATAGAAAAGATGTATTGGTCATCAGCTTTATCTCCTTACTGTGTTTGTACATTTATTAAACAGTCAATAAACTTGTTTGTATATAATTTCTTTTGTAAGAGGGACCTTAACTGACTTTAAACTGCATGAAATCTTTCTATTCCTAAATGGCTCAAAATCTATGATGTGTAAGTCCTGGAAAACAGAGACTGGATCTGGTGCAGATAAATGAAAAAAGATGACAGTCAAGAAGAGCAATGCAGGAATAATTTACAGAAGAAACAGCTTTGACAGAAGAAAGAATTAGATGTAAAAAACGCAAAAGATAATGCTGCAACAAGAACTAGGAGACTGATTTTAAAACAAAGCAACGTGCAAGAGAATGCGCACAGAGAAGAGTGGGGGGTCTGGGAAAGGACTTGTAGTGATTCAGCTGGTTTATTAACTTGTTTCACTGCAAAGATGATAAATTACACCAAGCTTTAGACTTGAACATTGTCTAGCTAAAACCAAACAAGCTATAGCTGGAGTTTCATTTTCAATAACAACCCCCCCCAGAACTTGTCAGGAGACAGGAATTCAGCCTAAATTTTCAAGCCTAGAAATGCAAAGCAGTAGCATGGCAAGGGATAGGCTACGGTGTGCTCTACCAATTGTTATATTGTATCTTCTGAAATCATGACACCATTTCAAATATTCCCGAGTTTATTACAGGAGTACCAAGGGGCCCTAATCATGTATCAGAAGTCCATTATGAGAGTGATATTCAAACACATTTAATTAAAAGTTGTCAAGACTTGTATGGACAAACAAGGGGGAATTCTTACACTCACAGCTGTTCAAATTTGCCAAGCCACCTTCTGGTAGAAACTGAGTCAGTGTGAGAGAACAACTGAGAACCAAAAAAGACTTCCTGATTAAAAAAAAAAAAAAAAAAAAAAAATATTTAATTGAAAAAATTCTTCAAGATGAAATTGAGAAAAAAAAAAAGAAAATAAAAGAAAATAAAGAAGTCTACAGTCACATAAATTTAAAAATTTAAAACACTTCTGAATGATCTCTGAAAAATCATGTTTATGTCATTTATATGCAGATTAAATAATTCAATCTTTGCGTAACTATTTTCTTATCCCCTTGAAATCTATTTTTAGTCTCAGGAAAATTATTTCTCATATGACATTTGAAATTTCTTACTTTTCTGTTTTCAGCAGCTTTCTTAAAAGCCAGTTATTTACTTATTCAATTTCCTTTCCCTTTAGCACATGCAGCATCTTGAGTAATGACTCGCTGTTTTCTCTTGGGCAGGTAACAAAATCCTTCTATAGATTATGGGAGCAATGAAAATCATGACAAGCTGCAGTAAATGGATGATAATTATTGTTCCATGTTTGATGGTAGAATTTCAGTACATATGAGCTCATTCCTTCCATTTAGGCAAATGTACCAGCATTTAACTAGCAAAAAATTGTGTTGATGGGGGACTCTGTTCTCCAGCAGTAAGGAGGATCATTTCTCACTCCTATCCCCTGCTGCCTATCAGAAAAATAAGCAGGTGCAGAGAAGAAAAATCAAATCAGGCTATACTTTAGTGTACAGTAGTGGTGTGGGAATGCAGAAGACTTAGGAGATCAGAACATGGATTTTTGTTGCCAGTGGCAGCAGCTGTAACAGCGTTCATCTATTAGTATCACCACTGCCAGTTTAGAGAGCTGGTAGCATTTGCCATATATAATCCTTGGGGCCTTTCAAGGTGAATTGAAAGATGAGTGAAGAGAGATGGGAGAGGGAGAGAAATGTTACAGCTGGTGGCAAAACAGCTGGGGTGAGAGGCTATAGAGTACTCTCACTTATTATCCTTAGCTTGTAAACAAGGCTTCACTCTTACTGTTCTTTGTAGTTATACATAGTTACAAGTGTGGGAAATTATAGAAGCAGTTGTCAATGCCCCTGCCATAGTTCCTGCTACAATAAATTATTTATCCCATTATTCAGCCTAAAACAGTGCCTAACAGTATTGGCCATAAATCAGGACCCTACTATGTTAGCTGCTGTACCACACACGGTAAAAGTAAATCCCTCTGCCAGTGTCTTTGCACCTGAGGTAAAATAGTACGTGCTTCTTGCCAAGTTGCTTCCTGCAAAGCAGATACACATTTTGAGCAGTGTCTAGAAAGAGGAATTGGCTTTCATCTCATTTGGCCAGCTTTCAGGTGTGAAGTAGGCACGTAAATAACTGCACATTAGCATCATGGATCCTGTCTTCACTGGGAAGAAGCAGCTCGGACATCTGGCACATCTTGACAGATTGTCACAACACTACAGGACAGAACTACCACAGAGAAAGCAAGTTATTGCACTGGCTTCTGAAAGGGATGGTTTGTCTTTTCATTTCACACACAGAAGTCCTGGGGATTTTTTAGACTGTCTCCTGATCCATTGGATCCTGAAGTGGAAACTTTAAATGGCATTATCTACATAATATTCACTTGTGAGGATGAGGGTTAAAACCCTAACACATGCTGAGAAAGTCCAGTACTTTTTTTCCTCTCTGATAATAATATGCATTCTAAATGTTGCTTAATGATACCACAAAATCAATTCTGCATTCTTAAAGCAGTAATACTAACCATAAAACCCCTTCAGCATCTACTAAAACCTTCCTTCCTCCTCTTCTTTCCCCTCAAATGCCCGAGAAAGGCTAGTAAGATTAAACATTTCACCAAGGAAACCTATTAGATTGAGATGGCTTTCTTGAAAAGAGCTGACACTATTTCCAAACAAGGAAAATAGAAAATAACAAAATCTGACAAGTAAAAAGTAAAAATTCCTTAACGCAGGCCAATAAAAATCTGATGAACATTTCTCAGAAAGCTTTGAAACTAAAAATAAATCTTGTTCAAATTCACAAGGAAGAGGAAGCTGACCAGATAGTCTGTAAGGCTAATAGGTGATGAAGAAATAATGGAACACACTAATTAAGGCCACAGCAGAAAAGTGAGGTTAATATTTTGCATCCCTCTTTGGCATGCAGGACTCCCTTCAATACCCAGGGAGAGTCCCACACTGAAGCATGACTGTTCTGTCTCAAATTGAAGTGTGAGTTGAAAACATTTTTGGCCAGATTGACATAATGGATAGTAACAAAACTCCAGGACCAGGGCTAAAGGAACTTAACTGTGAAACAGTTAAAATCAACATTGTGGGATGTAACCTCTCACTAAAATTGCCTCACTGTCAGCAAACATGATTGCTTCCAGGAAGTATCCAGGAAACATCAGAGGAATAATACTATACTGTACAAAACACTGTAGTAGTGAATAGAATCACTGGGCATCTGGAGAAACCCTGCTAAACTTTCAGTGGTACCTAGAAACTCTGCTCAAAGACCATGACCCCATTATGCCACACACTTCTAAAGCACACAGCAAATTGCTTCTAGGCCAAACAACAGGCAGAAAAAATACACAAAGACTGATAAGGAGGTGCAGTAACACAGATTGACTTTTGTAGACCTTTTGGATGCATTTCTGAATGCTTGTATTACAGTTTGTAAGTTAAGTGTTTAACATACGCAAGCAAAAATAGAAATGCCAGGAGAAGAATAATTTAAGGAGACAGACATTGGCAGGAAAAGAAGCTAACTACAAAACATTGCATCTACTTGTCTTATTTGTGTTAAAGAAGTCTTACACTGGTGATGAGATGCCCCAGGTAGCATCCCTATGGCTCCAACTTCTACTAAGATCTGTAAATGTTGCAGCCTAATTTCTTTGCAATTTAATTCTGCTTTTTGAATGATATTTAACACCTACCATGTCAGGGTTTCTTAAAATTTTAAAACATGTTAAAAATTTAATATTACAATTTATTCCCTTCTGTTAAGCTTTAAAACATTACATTATTTATATAGTACCATGATATTATCATTACATTATTTTCAACACATTTTCTTTGCCGTGTTCAGGACCTGGTTTAGTGCATATTGTTGGGAGTCAATACTACAAAACATTTAAGAAGAGCTGATATGACTTACATGAAGCAAAGTAATGTTTCACATATCTGTGCCAGTTTTGTGAAGGAGTCAAGGAGAGGTATGTGAATCTTGTGAATCTAAGTACTTAGATCTCCAGAAAAAGTGACATGAAGATCCCTTGAAGAGCTCCTAGAAAAAAAAAAAAAGCTGCTTTGGGATAAAGGGAAGTTAATGGGCTGGCTAAAGGGAGCAGCAAATGGTTAATTTTCACAAAACAAAGGAGTCATCAATGGAGTCTCTGTAGGGGACATATACTTAAGCCGATACAATTTGTCATATTCATAAATGATCATGAATATCAAAGTTACAAAGTTTAAATCAGTCACAGAAGTAAAAATGAAGGTTGATTAAGAAGAGCTGCAGCAGGACTTCACAATACTGTGTAATAAAATACCAAATGAAATTCAGTAAAGACAAATGTGAAGTAATGTCAGGAAAAAAAATTACAATTCCAACTTTATAAAGTGAATGTGAAGCTCCCAGATGTCTAATACCATTCAGAAACAGAATTTCAAGGTTATAGTAAATAGTTCTATAAAAATGTCAACTCAGTGCCTCACAATAGTAAAAACAAAGATAAGCAAAAATTACCAATAATTTGGTGAGAAATAGGAAAGAAACCAAAAAGATGTAGTGATGCATAATATGGTGGCATCATTGGCAACAGTGATGAAGAAAATTAGGCAATGGCTGTCAGGCAAGGAAGAATTAAGTAAAACTAAATGCCTTAAACTGGAAAGAAGATAACTGAGAGGACTGACAAAGACGTATGAAATCAAAAGAGGTGTAGATAAGGTGCAAACCACCTACCCAAACCCAGGACAGAGACTTCAGGACATTATGTACAGTCAACATTCTTGTTTTAGGACATCATGGATAGTGAAAGTTTCCAGGGTCTCAAAAACATTTGTTTGTGGAAGAGAAATACATGAAGTAAAGATATACCTCCGAATAAGAAAATTCCCATGATCCATTTCAAAGGCTGGGAGATCACATCCACAACAAATGCTTTAGTAGTTACTGATATAATTATAATCCAGTGTTTCTGTTATCTGTGCTATAGAATCAGTTTGCATAAGTCTTGCCATGGCAGAACTGGACAAAAAATTTGGGGAAGGCATCCATAGATTCCTACGACTAGGTGGAAAATTGCATCTGGAAGTCTCCAAAATGCCAGACTTCAAGGTCAAAGCAACAGAAAAACTATGCAGAACATACAGTGGCAGCAAAGAAACAACCAATAAATAACAGGTACAGACATTATCAGTATACATCCTAAGCAAAGTTAATGGAAGCATCTGCATAAAAATTATAAGCAGAGAAAAATTAAATCCAAAAATGAGAATGTTGTCTTTTAAATAAGTCTTGTGCAGAAGTAAGACAGTGCCAAAATGATCAGTCAGAGAGGATGAGTGAGGGGCAGGAGGTGGCAGCTTGCCATCCAGCAGTAGGGCTACATGAAAGTGCTGCTCAGGGTTTTCTACAAAGTTTTTATGGGCACTTATGTGCCTAATTAAAAAAGACTGCAAAAGACACCAAAATGGGAACACTGTTCCAGGCACACTTGAGTAGGGTAAAAGAAATAGTAAAAAAACCAAGAAAAAAAGCTAATGCCTTCTTAAGCCACAATCCTCAGATTCTAAAATTAATGCAATCTTTCCTCCTGTTTCTACACTTCCTTTTCATTCATGGTGACTCTGCCAAATCACATGAGAAAGTTAATGGCAAAAAAAGATCATCTGTTTCTTCCAACTGGTTTGTTGAGTACTTTAAAAATTGGCAGCCTGGAAATGTTTCAAGCCAGAAGGGAAAATATTCATGCACCCACACATCAAAGTATTTCTAAAGACTGTGCATACATAGTTCTGAACATTTCTCAGGTGATCAAAACAGATGTGTTTCTAAGATGCTGCTGCTTGAAATGTAACAGGCAGTAGGTCAGGGACCACAGAACTGGTTGATCAAACTGAAGCTTTGACTTTACAGCTAAATAAGAAGCAAAAATAGTTCTCTGGAGGGCTGAGAGCAGGAGGAAATATTAGGTGGGGAAATTATTGGTACTATAAAGAGCAGAAGGGTAATCTTGCTAAAAGAGATGAGCTATAGTAAGAAACAGAGCTATACAGCTAAAAAACGCAGGAAAATAGTTAGGAAGGATTAAATAGCCAGCTGTAAGAGATAATTTTTGTTGCTGTTTTAAACTCGAAGTATTGCAATGTATCTGCAGATGGAATTAAGTGGTCTTTGGAAATAGATGTTTACATAAGGATGGTTTGCCCCACTTTTTATCCCTACAAAATTGAAGCTCCAAATTAATCTGAACAGTTAATTTCAATCCAAGGTTGCAAAACTGCTAACTATCAAATCTTATACAGAATACTGTGCTTAGTCTTTCACATAATGCTTGCTATGTTCTGCACTGAGGGAACCAAAGTATTTTCACTCAAATATTTTCTTAGGGAGACAACAGCTTCATAGCTCACAGTGAATTAAAATTTAATACATTCTGAGAAGATTCCCTTTTCCTTTCTCTAGCTTTCACTTGTATTGTAAACCTGTAAGTTATGATCCTACTGTGATATCCAGCATCCTCTACACACAGATGTCCTTTGGAGTCCTCTCTTTCCTGGAATAAGGGTGTCAGCATGGAAAGCCACGACACACTCTTCAGGACCTTACAGACATTTTAGAGAATGTGAGACAGGTAGCACAATTCACATGAGCTAACTTTGACTAACAGTCCTGCAGTCACTAGTGCAGATCAACTTGTAGTGAAATAATACAGAATTATGTGAGACAATACTTATAGATCTGTCCTATGCAGCCATTCAAGGAAGCAGACATGATAGAATTGTTTTTATCGTCAGATTATTCTCCTTTCTTCCTATACGGGAAATAGCCTGGAAGTGTGATAGAAGATAGAAGGTTGATTCACTCAATCTCCTATATGAGTCATGTAAGCAGATTTGCATTGGCCCTGAGTGTTCTTTGGAGACACGTTAATTCATGAGTTTCAGTGTTTTCACAATGCAAATGTTGAGTTCCAAAATGAGCAAACTGAAACGAGTAGCAAGGACCTGCAGTGTCAGCCACCAAAAATATCACTGACTCTGGAACTGTGTTGATACGTTAAGAAACACAGAGAGAAACAAGGGTTGAGTAATTTTTGCTGAAAACCACATGAGAGCAATACCATGTTAGCTCTCATTATGTGCTGCACTGATGATTTAAATTGTTGGTAAACATTGTTTTCAGAAATCAGGGTTGGCCCCAGACACTGCTCCTTAGATAACATTTAACTTTCCTGCATTTTTAATATCAGGAGAATTAAAAACCTCTGAAAACAGTCTAAAAGTGGTCAGAATGGATCAGCAGAAAGAAGCTGATCTGCTCAGTTTGGGTTTCCATTCTGCACTGGTGGCAGCAACAAGTATTTTTTAGAGCTTTTGAACAGGTGAGAGTAGGTACCAGAAGCAGCACAAAGAAAATATTACATGCAGTGCACTAGTAATGAAGAAGAAGGGCTCTAGAGTGAAATACAGAAATGGATCCAAGCCAAACATTTCATATCCAAATTGCTCCAAATGTTGCAGGGTTTTTGTTCAGACTCAATGGCTTGAGAAGCATCTGCCTCTAGACAGCTTTTAAAAGGAAATCAAATTGTCAAAAAGAAACTGGTCTGTGGTGAATTTTGTGCAGCTGCCTGGGGGTAGATGGTGCTCATACATGCAAAAGAAACAGACTGAACAAGGCAGCAAGATCTTGGACACACACACAAAAATATTTTCTTTAAGGAAGCTGTTCTTTTTCCAAAGGCATATGAACAAGTGTGTAATAGTGATCCTCCCCCACAGTAGAGCTTCAGTGGATTTCAGAAGATTAGAAACCTGGGGTGATATGAATAATTTTGAAGGTCAGCAAAGTCACAGTAGGGCACAACAGGCATATTAGAGTTTTGTGTCTGGTCAGTAATGATGTTCTCCAGGGCTCAGTATTCAGCATGGTACTGTTAAACATCTTTATCGATGATCTGGACAAGGGGATGGAGTGCACCCTTAGTAAGTTCACAGATGATACCAAGCTGGCTGGGGGTATGGATCTGCTGGAGGGTACAAAGGCTCTGGAGAGAGATCTGGACAGGCCAGATCAAGGGATTGAGGTAAACTACATGGTGTCCAACAAGGTGAAGTGCCAGATCCTGCTCCTGGGTCACAACAACTCCAAGCAGCTCTATGCGTTTGGGGAAGAGTGGTTTGAGAGCTCATTGGAAAGGGACTTGGGCGTTCTTGTCGACCCCTGACTGGATATGAGCAGCTGTGTGCCCAGATGGCCAAGAAGGCCAGTGGAATCTTGTCCTGTATGAAGAATAGTGTGGTCAGCAGCATGAGGGCAGTGATTCTTCCCCTGTACTCAGCACTGGTGAGGCCACTCCTCAAATCCTGTGTTCAATGTTATGCCCCTCACTACAAGAACATTAAGGCTCTGGAGTGTGTCCAGAGAATGGATCTGTTGAGGGGTCTGGAGAACAAATCTTATGAGGAGCAGCTGAAAGAGAGGGGACTATTTAACCTGGAGAAGAGGATGCTTAGGGGGACTTCACTGCTCTCTACAACTCCCTGAAAGGAGGTTGTAATGAGGTGTGGGTCAGTCTCTTCTGCCAAGTCTCAAGTCAAAGGACAGGAGGAAATGGTCTTAAATTGCAGCAGGGGAAGTTCAGACTAGGTATCAGAAAAAAAAATCACTTTAAGAATGGTTAGGCATTGGAGTTACTTGCTCAGGGAGGTGGTGGAGTCACCACCACCATACTGATGGTTGGATTAGATCATCTTGAAGGTCTCTTCCAACCTTGATGATTCTGTGATTCTTTGAGATAAGAACACATTTGACGTATCTTGAAGTATATTATGGTCTGCACAGTTATTGAAGGTACAGAGCTAGAACTTAAATGCACAATTCTATTGCATGCATTTATTTTTTTCTTCTTCATTGAGATTAGAAAACACCATAAGGTAAGAGAACTAGCAGGCATCAGATATCCCACTTCATATTCTGCCCTGGCAACTTTTTCACAATTTCTTCCAGCTGATCCCTGGCCTGAGACAGATGGCCTGCAGAACTGCTGTCTTCACCTAACAAGGGTAGTGATTTTTGTTTCTCATCTTATGGCTGATGGTTCTGTGCCAGGGGGGTAAAAAAACCAACCCTCATCCCCAGCCCACAGACAGTGAGAAGCCTATGATTGACACCAATGGCCAGTAAAAGCTGTACTAATGCTGCCCTCAGTCTCTCATAGGGCCACCTCCCCCTTCCTGTCTTCTGCCTGCAGTTACATTTTGTGCAGCTTCCTGCATATCTCCTACATGATCTGAAGCAGAATATGTTGAACATGCAGATAATGTAAACATGAATATGTTTACATTATCTGCAAGCATGCAGATAAGCCTGTTGCATACATTCATTAAGCATCTTGCATGGAGAGGGACAAAACTGGACAGTGAAATTATTTTTGCTTTCTTATTTGCAAGACAGTGTCTCTCACTCTTAAGTATTATCTTTCAATGTTTGGGATGCTGAATACTGTAAACCAATGTTCTGTCTAGGCCTGAGCTGGTGTAAGAAAGTGGCAGAATAGCTAATAGATTCTAATACATGAGACAGGGTCCAGAACACCAGCCTGACCATTTCTGCAGAACATTATATTTTTATTATACATACAACCAGAGTTTTGTCTAATGGGCATAACAGCGATCCCAGAACATGAGAACTGACACCACGTTCTACTTTTTACTGGGAAGGCTTTGCTCCATAGGACCTGTCTATCTAATCTGTGCTAGTACAAACACAGACCAAATTCATGCCAAGCAACAGTAGGGTGAAACACACACCAAGAATTTAAAATCTTTTTAACCTTACATTGAAAATTTTTCACCATCAACAGCTCTTTCAGTTTTTTCCATGTATCAGAGAGGTACAAGACAAAGGAAACATGTTTCAGTGCCCTACCATATTAACAGGCCTATGAAGTCTGTATCCTTCCCTTTGCTACCTCTCTTTAGAAAGAGGAATATGGGAACCAGCTCTGTCTGTCCCACCATTGCTCTTCTGATCAAGACAGTGATGGGAGAAAAACCAGAGCAGATTTTCCCTTGTGATATTGAAAACCACAAAACTCTTGAAGAAGCAGGTGAATGGAATGGAAATTATTTTGTCCTCTGCCTTGTATCCCTCATGTGTTATCTGGCCCACACATGCATAGCTGGTGTAAGGGCTTTTTGAGGCCCATGCATTATCCCAGCTGTGAAGCAGGAAAAAATCAGGCTCTTGAGCTGTCACATACTACTTCCTCTACAACATTTTAAATGAAACAATTTTTCATTCTCTGAGTCCTTGTAAACAAGTTTTATAGTGCTTTCAACTTGCAATTCTTCCACGACACAGAATAGAGTCAAGTATTTAGGATTTAAACCCTTTTCTCAGAATATCAGGCTGGGAGAATGAATAAAGGTTTTATATCTAAAAGCTTTCAGAACTTTCTAAAAAAAGTTCTTGCATCTATCAGTATGAGCTGGCATGAGACACCTGGTGAATCAACTGCTCACTCAAATGAGAAAAGCACAAATGAAAAATGAATACAGAGTTTTAAAGTTCTCTGTTGCATCTGTCTCTCCACCTACACTTTTTGTTCATAATTAGAAACACTTCAGGCATAGACCCATCTTTTCATATCTGCACTAAGTGCCTAATCCAAAGTGCACCACTACTGATGCACAAGCTTCTATATTTCAACCAGCATCAGATTAGGCCATATATAAACAGCTATATACAGGACAGCTCCTGGCAAAATATTTGGAAGTCTTGACTCTCTAAACTTCTTCCACCTCTCTCACTGCCCTCCTAATGCATACATGGGCCATAGAAGTGTCCCCATGAAACTCACTGCAAAGGAAAGAGGCACCGACTGTAGGTTCACAGGTGAGTTCAGGGCTCAGCATGAAGTATGGAATAATGCATATCCTCCAGCCAAAGCCCAAGAACTAGTTCATTGACTTTGGGTCTTAGGGGATGCTAATCTGGTTACAGTCCACCTCTCTGAATTTTGTTTTGAGAACTGCTCATTTTTTCCTTTTATTTACGAAGCTAGAATCCTGTACTGGAAAATCTAATGAATTCTATACCCAAGTCTTGGAAAAGACTGGGCAACATTTGGAGGCAAATGACATTTCACTTAGTTGGCTCCTCGGACACTGAATGGGAGCGCCAAATCCAAGTGACTGCCAAACTGGCAGTTTGTGTCCCAGTCTTGCAGTTCTGTAAGGAATTAATCAAGATAAACATCAATTGCACAAACTCTGCTGCACCAAAATCAGTGCAAAACCTCCTAGTGACCCCAAGCACTTGGACCAGGCCGACATTCTGGGAAGTGAATTCAGTTTCTCTCCAGAAACAGAAACATTCTCAGTGTGACACCTAGTGTCAGGAACAAACACCTTACAGACTCAGATACAGCAGAACAAGGAAATAGCTAAGTCAACAGAACTGAAAATTCAAGTTACAAAAATTACAACAAAACATCACAAACGTGAACTAACATCTAAAACACAGAAAATTCTGAGGATAAAAGGGGGTTTTTTTGATAAATAAATCCATTAAAATCCTCAGTACTCAAACCCAAGTCTAACTTATGACTTCTTTGGTCAGCTCAGTATATTTTATTGTCTGGACTCTGCTTTTATAGCAACTACCACAGTCCAGTTTTATGGAAGTATCTCAGATGTCATTGTGAAATGAAGACCATTCCTACTGACTTCAAAGGGCACAAAGAGAAACTATGGGGAAGCAGAGTCTAGTGGTCAACATACTGACTTGAACCATCATTGAATTTGTATGTTTATAGGTCCTCATGAAACAAATTCAAAAAGAAAGTAAAGCTAATACAAGGGTTAGGACATGATGTTCAAAATGTTAAATTCTCTTCAAAATCAAGTTAATAGCACCTCAAGAAAGGTGCAGGGAAATGTCTCTGAATCATTTTCAAGTCAGCAATTCAGGGAAGTGATTAATTCTAAATAGTAATTACAACTGATTAAGATCTGGCACTTTTAGGTTTAGATATATTTAAACTCAGAGGATAACACTGTTGGAAATTGGACATCATAACTGATGATATCTTTTGAACAGTATTTTTGTAAATGCAGGCCAAATATAAAGGGAAATACAGGTTTCGTACCAAGTTTTTGCAATCTGAAGGCTAATCTGTCACTCAGGCTTCTGGAGGCTGATTGACAGCTGGATTTCTTGATGTAACAAAGGGGAATTATGTGTTGAGCAGGCACAGTGACATTCACTGCCATCTTCTGGAAGTGACTCTGAAGTACTCAGGAAGCATTCAGAGCAATGCCAAGGACTTAGCAAAGTGTTAAAACCACAAACAAATCACAGAATTGATGTCAGTTCTCCTTCAAACCCAAACCTTCCTCCCAAAACAGAAATTTTCCTAAACAATGTTTTCATTTTTATAGAATAAGTTTTCACACAAAAGATGACTGCAATTGGAAATCCCTGAGTACTTACACATACCAGCGCCATTTCTGAACAACTATACAGAAAGCTCTTACAGCAGTAAAATTACACCCATTTTGAAAAGTTCTGTGGATAAAGGTACAGAAGCTCATTGCTATGATTAAATTGTTCTGACCATTTCATTCTATGAACAAATGTAGCTATAATGCAGCAAAAACAGCAACCCGTATAATATTTCTACAAGCATTATATAAAGGGAAAGAAGCAAAATATGTCAAATCTATAAGTTACACACATTAAATAAATGAATAAATAAATAAATAAATGTATATGAAAGTGGATAATTTATTTTTAGCTGCCTCAATGTCAGGCCATTATTTCCTGGTTACCTGGCTAAATTCCTGTAGGGATTATGATTTTAAAAGACCAGAAGTAATAAGTTCAAGGAAGCTGTTCTAGACATGAAAATCAAGGCTGTTATTAAATATATCTGTGCAAAGGAACTTATGGACATAAAATCTATCTGTAAAATATTTGATGATGACAATATTAAAAATGATGAGAGCAAAATAAAATCTCATATCCTGAATTGCATGGAGTTAATTCCTCTTGTACTAAGGTAAACAGACTACATGGTTATTGTTCCCTTCTCACCAGGGTCCTTTTTGTGCACAACACACAGATTCTTCTCACGGATCTGGTTTTCTACAGCTACAAAAAGCAAGCCAAAGTTAAGATGAAAAGTATCCACACCATCTACTGCTACCAGCCTATGAGGAGTCCACCAAAACAATAAAATAGACCCAGAATCTATGTCTTTTCAGCATATCTTTTCATGAAATTGTGTTTCCTTCTGCAGGAATCACATGGGTTAGGCAAGCCATGGATGCAGGATACTTCAGGACCCTTATTCCCAAGGGTGAGAGAGCCCACCAAGTGCTGGGAGGGGTATTGGTTACCCTCACACATATTGCTGGTCCCCCAGTACTGACAGAGCTTTCCAATGCTATGACAAATGGGGGTATGAGAACTTTTGTCTCCTTAAGTGTACTCATCACTTAAGTGTTAAAGAGGTTAGGAAACATGTAAAGCAGAGCATAAAGAGATCTGTTTTTACTGGTTGCTCCCCATAGGTTTTACTTCATGAGTCTTTGATTCCACCCAAAACCTCTTATTTAGCTGTAAGAGAAATACAGATATTCAGTTGTGAAAATTGATTTTTTCCCCAGCTATTTTAACGGGACGTGACTTCAAAAAAGACAGAACTCTAAAAATATTTTGGTAAGTTTAAACTTATATCTGTATGCAAGATATACAGCACAAATTAATTATCTCAATTTATTAGGGAACTGCTGGTAATCAATAAGGTGTCTACTTCTTCTGTGTAACACATTTAATGCCCACTGCATAGGAAGTGTGGAACACATTTACTCTTTAATTATGGTTACAACAGATTTATTCTGCTGCATCATTGAGTCATCAGTCATCTGTTAGCTTCATGAATTTGAAATATTTCTATGACTAGTAATGAAGTCACAGAGCAGAAAAATAAGATCCCAAAAGGGGTTGTATTTTCTCTATAAGTTTGTTTTAAGGATCGTGAAAGGTAAATCTGATTTGAAATCTTTCACTCTTTTAAATATTTCCATAGGTATCTTCTAATAGAAATGACTGCCAATGCAGTTTTTAAATGTTTGGGTGCAAACAGAGAGCCTAAACAAAGAAACAGCTCAAATTCCATGTCAAAATCTACTTTACAGCAAACAGATAGTATTTTAACACAGAACATTTCTTTTGAGAGGTCTTCTTCCTAGTGCAAAGAAGAAATTCCCAAAGGAAAGTGTTCAGCCACAGAAATGCCAGATGTGAAGGAACATGTTTTCTAGAAATCATACATGCACTAATAGTGAGTAACCAGTTTCACTGCTTAGTATGTATGACACAAATACCTTATTCATGAACTCAGTCTAACACAGGCTGAAATATTTTCTTAATATTTTTTAGAATCACTCATTAAAAATCAGTGTCCAACCTCTAACTGAGTAAAGATGCTCCATCATGTCCCTAAAGAATATTCTTAGATCTAAGACTATGTCTAAATTTAATTAAGTGTTCTTTAGAATACACAGCACTCAAGGTGGGGCTGCCCCAGTGCAGAGCAGAGTAGGACAATCCCCTCCCTTGCCTGGCTGGTGATGCTGTGCCTGATGCACCCCAGGACACACTTGGCCCTCCTGGCTGCCAAGGCACTGCTGGCTCATGTACAACTCACCATCAACCAGGACTCCAGGTCCTTTTCCACAGCGCTTGTCTCCAGGCTCTTGTTCCTCACATTATTCACACAATGAAGGTTACCCCATCCCAGGTGCAGAATCCAGCAACAAATCATCCAACAATTACATTCCTCAGGACAGATCAGAAACTGCCCATAGGGCTTGCTGGTTTACACTTTGATTGTGCATTCCAAACCAAGATACTTTTAAACACCCTCTCAGATGCAGATGTCAACTTTTGAACTAGGGAAGAATTCAGTCAGAACTGTTCTGCTCCAGAATTAGTCCAGGACAATGTTTCTGATGCATGTGCATTACTATATAGGCGGTAATCTTTGGTCTGCTCACCAAAGTGCCACCTGACTTGCAGCATGGCCTGTCAATGAATGCTGCACAGTACTTTGTCCTTTCCATCTTTTTTACAGCTTCTTTCTTAGAGGCAAAGATGTAACTTTTGAGCTTTCAGAGAAGGTCACACAACAGATATAAAAGAAGACTCTCTGCATGGTATGAGTCTGTGAAAGGACTATTCAGAGTTTAGCCCACAATGTCTTAATATTGATTATTTGAGATTGCTAAGACATTATTTAACTTTTCCACTTTTGTACAGTCTGTCTTTACCACAGACCTGAATACGCAAAATGTCTTTAATCTTGTATCAGAAACATAAATTGGGAAGGAGCATCCCCCTCAGATTTCTGTCAAGGCTACAGCCAGCTACTTGTCCTTCACAGAAACAATTATTCATGAAAGAAAAATTAAATGGATGTTGATTGAGAGTTCACCTAAGCTAATGGTGCAATCAGACATTAATGTGACTAATGGTAATGGCCCCTCTGGATGAGTTACACGGTAATAGTGCTCCAGCTGCTTTGGCTTTGCAGAAACCAGTCAGATGACTGAGAATAACTTTTCAGGTCTTTCTTCAACTAATCTCTCTTAACTGAAATAACAAATTAAAATTATGAGCAGTTCTGAAACGGCGTGGCAGGGGGTTATTACTATTTCTGTAAGGCATTAAAGGACACTTAGAATCTTCTTGGCTACTTGGAATTAAAATAATCACCTAACAGCTTCTTAGGACTTAGATTTAGCATTGCAACCATCTGAAGCCATGGCCTGATATGGCAATCCTCATTCAGTAAAAGGCCATTTTAACATACAAGCTGTATCATTAACTTATTACACAAAACAACTATGTCCCAAATCCCTTTGCAGTTACTTAGCAATGTAAAGGTTACAAATAAAACCTGCAAGGCTATTAAATTTCAAAGTCATTATATCGTATTTCTAATATGCCCTTGCTAATCTTTTAACAAAGTACTTTGAACCTATTCCTTCTCAGTGCCCCATATTTCTGACCAGTGTGTGGGTTCTCAATACCCTAAAGTTGCATTCTCAAAAATCTTGGTCCTCAAATGCTCAAGTAAATACTCCAAGGGTAGATCTTCTTTTCAGAGATTTAGGGAACCATAAAATTTGGTCTAAGACTAAGGTACAATCGCTTGGTAATTGCTATGGTGCAAAATGTTGATGGTACAGATTACCAAGATAAATACTTTGCTTCACAGACAACACAACAGATGTCTGAACAAAACTTTTCAGGTCTACAGTATAGATGAATGTCAAGTGATGGAGTGAAGTTGGTATCTTTTGATATAAAATGACTGATTTTTTTTTTTTTAATTACTGAAATAGTTAGTGGGACAAATTCCAGTGTAGTTTGGGAAAAAGTGTCTTATTTCCCAAAATGCAATTACTGAGATTAAGTCTGAGAGTAGTCTGATTTTATACACAAGGGAAATGCTACCTTTGTGTTCAGTAGAGCGATTTTGAAAGAAAAAATGGTTGCAATGACCATGTTATTGTCTATCCAGAAGTAATCATTAGTATTGTATACTAACTCCCTTCCTGAACACAGATGAACAAGTAGCAATGGAGTTAGCACAGATCTGAGCAGGTTTTTAGAAATATAACTAGAGACAGAAACAATACGTGGTAAAGCTATAGTGGACTACAAAACATAAAGTGCTGAATTTGCTAGTTTTTCTATAAGTGCTGAATATACAAGAAAAATAAATATAAAAACGTAAAATAGAAAAGACATTCAATAGTCTTTTATTTAGGCATCTTAACTTGCCATAGACAGTTACATAATAATGCAAACAGGAAGATACCCAAAGAAATACCATTTCTGGTTTCCTTCCATTCATTTCCTGTATGAAATTTGTTTTGCCTCTGGGTTGGGTCTTACACTGTGAAATCATTTGGGAAAAAAATTACTTTTGTTAGTGCAGAGTGTTTTCAGATCAGGATTTTCAACACATCAGCACATTTAACATCATATTACATAGATCAAAGTGCCAGCAAATTAGAAGGTAAGGATGAGCTAGGTCCACAGCACACTTGCTGTGTTTGACTATTGCTCTGGACCTTTCCCTGGAGGGGAGATGAGCACAATTGCACTGAACCAAGCACAGACTACCTGGGAAGACAGAGCAGTTTTTAGTACGACCTCCAGCAATAGCTGGAAGTTACAATTCTCTGTCAGACCAGCAGGTCTTCCTTGCTGTTTCACTGAAAGAGAAATAAAGATAAAAGATCAAAATATGTTATAATACTCTTGAAGTTGAAATCTATCATAGAAATTTTTTCCTCCCATGCTTCAATCTAGGAAATAAGGGTATATACAGAATATACATCCTCTCCAACGTAAACAAATGCAGCTCCACGCTGCCATGGCCAAGTGCTAGGACTGTCCTCATTTGCTACATTAAAGCAATATGGGAAATCTGTACACTGCTGTGTAGATACTTCTCTTGCATGTGCAATAGAAGCATGACATGATAAAGATAAGGGAACAATATTAAACTACCTTTGTGCCTTCCTGCTCCTTTTCCTAAATTCTCCTGAGAAGAAAAAATAATAAGAAAATCAAACATTCAAGGAGAGTGATGAGCAGAACAAAACACCTCCTCTGCCATACCTGCTGTTCTCTTTCTCACAGCGGCCCTGGACTAGGAGAACCAAAATGTCAGTTTAAATCAATTTAAGTCTAGCTGGCTATACATCTAATGGAGCAGAAAACCTGGCCTTTTATCTGCTGAATTAACCTAGAAACAGTTACACTGCATAGCTCAAGCAGCCTGGAATCAGAACATGGTGCCCCATCATACCTCCCCATGCATTGTCTAGTGGTTCTGCCCATGAACTTGAAGACATGCTGGGGACAACCAAGTACTTAGATACCTATAAAACACTGAGCCTTTTCAGTATCTAAGAGCACTTTTAGTACTTAGGCAAAATATACAAAGTCTCACAACTGTGCCATTACCCACCAGAAAGGAAGAGAAAGGAGAGGGAGACAGAATTGCACGATAATCACAAGGATTTCTTTTCTCATTGCCTCAAAATACACATTATAATTGTACTACATGCAGTAGAAAATGAAATAATTTCATATAATTTTTTTCCTGGGAAGGTGAGTCTCTACTTCCCTAAAAACAGGTATGGTTACATCTTACTTTTGAGCCCCATCTATTGGGTCAGATCCCAAACATTTCTATTTTATTTCCTAGTTCCCTGCTAGGAAACTTCCACAATTAAACCTTCATCTTAGGCAGTCTTCCACTGAACAGGACCAATTCCAGAAGCTGAATATACATACAGTTCCTGAGATACTTTCAAAAATGCAGTTGATCGTCACTTACCACATTGACTTCACCACCTCATCTTAAAAATGTTTATGTTCCTGGGAATGACTACCTCCTATGAGAAAGGAAAGCAGAACATGCCAATGGACTTCCTGGTACTTCAGTCCAAACAGGTATCTCTGTTCTGTCCATCAGAGCCAGATTCAGTTTTGAGTGTCTAATTTCTTTGGGAATTTTAAAGTACCATGTTTAACACCAATCATATTGCAAACTAAGAAAAGGAGTTCATTGGCTTCACTCTTGAGATCAATGTGATTGCAACCAGACAGCTTGGAAAGGGCAGTGGATGGAGATGTGTATATATACCTGATACTGATAGAAGGAATATTCCTTTTTATAAAGGTAATTGCAACTTCCAGAAAAAGCCATCAAGAGCTATTTGTTTGATTTCAATAGAAAAGAGCCCAGCTCCTTGCCAAGCTGAGAGAATGTGATGAAGAAGACAAGGCCTGAAGTTTTGGAGTCTTAAGGGCACTCTTTTTATCTTAATATCAAAACATAAAACTTCCATAAGAAAGAGGCACATGTTTGTGCTGACTGATTATGATTTTTATTCTTATATGTACAGGCTGAAATGTTCACTCAGAGCTTTGAGCAAAACCTGAAGAGGGGATGAGGAAGGAAGATGTTAACTGCAGAGACTACTGCAGTTTATGAGGAACTGCCTTGGCAGCAGTTCACAGCAGACAGAGTGCTGAAAAGCTGTTTTTTGAAAAACTGTCTCAGACCATGTTCAGAAAGCACCATAATGCAGTAAATGCTTCTATTGATTTTGCATTATTAAATTCAGAAAATAACCTATCTTTGCATGATATGCAATTTACATGATTTAGTACACTAATTATTCTGTCTCTAAGACCACAATGAAAATCACAGTGATTCTTCACTCTAAAATTAGATGACTGCAGAGGATTTTTTCTAAGATTATGTAAATTAATCAAGAATGTTTAAAAGCACTGATTTTAAGCTGTTAAAGTGCTCCACCATTTTTACCAATACAAACAGTTAGTCCCTTAGTGTCTACTATTTTAGGGTGCTGACAAAAAGGTTGGTAGGAGGCAGTGGAGTCTTAACAGTGATGAGACTTGGATTGGAGCCATAATGGGCCTTAGAGGAGAGGGGAGATGGGTCTTACTGATACATATTGAAACTGGAAGATCAGATCTCCATTAAGACATCAGTGACCAAGTGAGAGTTACATTGCATGCATTTGTGATTTGACATTCATGTTAAAATACAAACGAGGTCATAAAAACTGAAACTTCTGGATGGTATTCACCCTATCCCTATAGCACTGATTAGTCAGAATTGAAGATGACAGTCACTGTCCTTAAGGCAGCAATGTGGCTTGCTCTCATGTAATGTATCTCTGTTGGGAGGCATACTGAGATAATTATTATACCTTTAGTTTGTAATTTAAAACTGTTGGGTTTGCCTACAAATTCATCTAGCTCACATTCAATTCCTGGATACTCTACTAGAACATAAAATAAATATTACTAAGGACTTAATTACTTTTATGTTTTCAGTGTTCATAAACTATATCCTCATTCATTTTAATGCAACAGACTATAATTAAATTCTACATCTGGAAACCAGATTTTTTTTTCCTGTCTCAAATCCTAACCAGAAGGGACCGAGTTCTTTAAATGCCTGTTCAACTCTTCTTTCCATCATGCTTCACTACTGACCTCTAATGAGCAGTGAGGAAATTGTCTGAAATTCTTAGTCCTTCACAGAGAGGAAATGTGCTTCCTAATAGGGGTTTATCTTGTCAGAATAAGCAGGAATGCTTGCAAGAGTTCCTGGTTTAGATTCCTGTGCTACTCTTCCTAAGAAGTTGCTTTCCAGTGAAGTATATTATATAACCAGGAAATGGTATTTTTTAACCAGTGTAAGTTAGTAAAACATCAAAGATACTAGCAGATTAAAACAAATTTGCAAACATGGTACATGATACTCAAAGTCCAGAGTGTGCCTAGAATCAGGTTTGAAAATCCCACATGAATACAGTGAAACCGGAGTATTTGTGAGAAGCAGCTTTGTTGTATATTGTAAAAATAGCACACCAGTGAAATAGTCTCACACATCTCCCTCTTGGTATGTGCTTGACTGGTCAGGAATTTTGCTTCTGAGGAATACTGTGTACTGTGTCAAGCACATGACACTGAAAATGATGTAAGACTTTGAAAGTATTTTATAGACTTCAGATGGTTAATGTATTTTTATTTCAGTATTTATTTTAAATGCCTGTCAATTGTATTAATGTTCTATTTACTCCTCATCCTAGTTTACAACATAGTTGATATTATAGAATTTGAAGTCTGGTGAGAATGTCTAGGTTAACAGCTCTTACAATTACAGTAATTACAGTACTTCCATCTTCAAATAGTCTGTTAAGGTTATCATATTTTTGCACTATATAGCTATCTTTACATGATACTAAAAGAGCTTCCATGCAAGGGTAAAAATAAAGCAGAAATGTTTCCATGACCCAAACAACTTCAAATATCCAGGGACTGACAATGTTGTATTATTGTGAGAATTTCTCCAGGACTCCCACGTTTTCATCCAGCGTTCCAGGAGAATTTCACTAGCTGGAGTGTTTTTAGCAACCCAATACAAAATTTCTATTTCTACTGACTGAGAAATTCAGCTCTCAGGAAGAATACAGTATACCTGAAAATTGCTACAAGACATTTCCTAAATTGCTGACAATAATAACATTTGCAGGATATAAGATAAAAATAATAATAAAAAAATGGAAGCTTTTAACAGTTTCAACTACCATCAAAAAAATCAAAGGAGGACATTATATTACTCAAAATAGTCTAGTGATAATTAGTAGAACAAGAAGCTTTTTTTAAGAAGAGACAGGGGAATACCAGCAGGAGTGAATGACAGGGTCAGTTGTGTGCTATGAACTCCCACAGAAAATATTGTGAAATGAGGGTAAAGTTGCAATCTGTCCCAGAGGGCTGCAGCCACAGTCCCATGAGATCCGCAACACAGAACAACAGCCAGAATGGGGCTCTACATGCCATTGTACTCTGGAGTAAGCAGTCATAACAGGGTATTATTCCAGAAGTGCTATTGAGTTTTAAATTCTCTGTGTCACTGCATAATAATTTCCCTCTACTACGGAGGCTGTAGGTGGTTTTAAACTTATCCACAGATTGGGAATTGGTAAAAGTCATGGGAACAGCAGCATGTTACTTGTACCACTGGGAAAAGGACAAACACTACGAAAAGACACATATTAATGAGCTCTCTGTGTACACAGCACCGAGAGAGACACTGAAAAGTGCTGAATCACCCAGTAGGAACTCAGAGCACTCTTTTCCCTTGGTGATGCCTGTTTAGGAAGGGCAGAAAGGCATGGGCAGAGAATTTTTTCAGAACCATCACTAAAATTAATGCTTTCCAATTAATGCCAGTGTTGCAATGCATGACTGCAGCAGTACACTGCTCTTACAGTCATTGTGTTACAGTCTCTGTGCTTCAACAGCAAGGCTTCACCAACACTTCAGTCTAGTTTGCTTCACCCCGAGGTGGTGGTAGGCTCTCACCTATCCTCAGAAGCCGGGCAGGAACTGAGTCACAGTAGGAGGAGCTTCAGGAGCTACCAAGTCTGCAACCTCGATGCACTCAGCAGGAGCTTAGACTGGTAAAGAGAGAATCACACTCTTCCTCAGCCTCAAATTGAGTATTGCTGTTGGGTAGAAATCTCTTCAGAAAAACTTCAGGAAGTTTTCTAACTCCTGCCCTGGGTTACTTTGACTAGAAAACAAATGAGTGGGTTTATGGAATTATAATTGCAAATGTACAACCTTTAAAATTTGATTTTTTTTTTCTTCGAGACAAAATACATATTCACAGCAGAAAACCAGCATGGTTGTAATTACTCTCAAAAACTTCACAGTCAAGTAACTAACATAAACTGAAAAATTAACACAAAAGAAGTGTTGGCTATGTGCAGCATATATCTTATAACTAGGACACAAAGAGGATAATAACTTCTAACATATTTTTGAAAATATCTAAAAAAAATCTACCCATACTACAAACAGATGTGTTTTATGTAAGAAAGATACACCTTGCATTATAGTTTTGCCGTATTTCTAAACAGACCATCAAGAACGAAAGTTAATTATCCTTTTGTTTTTAGAGATTCTTTAGTAGCACTGTAATGTTTTTATGCATTTCTCCAAAGCTCTGCATTTTGTCAGCAGTAAAGGTGAATATTTTATGTTAACCAGTCCTAAAAGTATTCATATTAATATATAAAAAAAGCTTGAGATCAAGAGTCTTGAGCAAGATGTTTTTCTTTTGTCAAAATAAAGAAAATTTCAATCATACTCTTACTAAAAGAGTAAGCAGCACTACATAAGTATCCTAAAAAGTAACCACATGAATATTCAGCTAGAATAAATAGGACTCATTTGTTGCCTTAGAGACAAAAGTCTAATTCTCTGGGCAGTGTCTCAGGTCTCAGTAAGATACTTGAGAGTAGAGATGTTAAAATTCCTTGGAGGAATAAGAAAACCCAGGTGACAGATTAAACACTGTCTAATATTATGTAAGAAGAGCACAGAATGTACCTGTGAATGCAAACACAACTTAGGGATTTTGGCGCCTGCCCCATGAAGAGTACCCACTGTCTGTTAAATCCCTTTGTAACTTACATCTGCTCTAAGCTCAAACTAACTCATGGTACTAGTTTTGGGAATTGCAACCACAAATCACATAAAGGAGAATTTCACCTCAGGACAGAGTTATGGGATACAACTTGAGCACTGTCAATGGTCTCCTATATAGTGGGGTAGTATATAAGTCCCTAGAGAAGCTGAGGTTGCAAAACCTGCTCTGCTCTCAGCCTGTAAAAGATACAAGTCTGTTTCCATTTCCAAGGTATGAAAATTGGCTTTTCAGTTTACAATTCCATTTAGTAGTCCCTAGTAAAATCCCAAAACATTGGCCAAAGATACTGCCATTATATGAAACAGAAAAAAAGGTAAAGAGGTGAGTTAATGTTTAATTAATGGCAGTGTTAGAACATTCTTCAGATACAGCAAAATGTAAGACCTTCTTTCACTTTGAGAGCCAAAAATGATCATACAGACTGAAAAATACCTTCTTCTACCAGAGTGTCCCCATCATCAGTCCATGGTCTATACTCATCCTCATCCCAGAGAAAACCTTCTGCATTCTGACAAGTCTTTTTCTAATCTTTGATTGTAAGCAGCCTAGATCATCAACATTACACAAAATGAATCCAAGCCTCCTCCTTCTAATCCCAATGTAGTCCTAAATTAGTTTCTTAAGAGAACCACAGAAATCATTCTTAAGCAGAAACCTGAATGTGTCAGCATAACATCTTCAGAAAACACGGAAGTCTTTGGGACACTCTGCTGTGGGGAAAGTTGTGTACACCAGGACTTGGGCATCTGCATCAGGGTTCTGAGTCTCAGACTGGAGACAGCCTGGACACTTCTAGTACAAAAGCCACTGTCTAAATTTGGACTGAAGCAAACTGGAAATCTCTAGTAAACCTTCATTTGCCCATCATGATTTTCTTTTCTTGTAAAAGCCTTACAAACAGACACAACTGAAAAGAGGAAAGAGCATATCTAACACAAGTGTTCAGTAAATGATAATTTATTCATCTCATTATTTTATTTTGTCTCTCTTAATGTTATAGCATAAGGGTAATCTCTTGACAGATGAATTACATAAACATTGACTAAAAAAAATTCATTTCTCTCATTAAATTGCATTTATCCAATTACCCATTAAAGTGACTTGTAATGCGAATGCACATTTCTCACATGACATTCCAAAGCAATGAACTGGAAAATGACACCTTGCCAAAACGGCACATTCATACATCTGATAATAGAATTGAAAGACAAAAAAAAAAAAAGAAAACCACAAAAACCCACAGAAAAAAACCCCGCCCAAAACCAAAACTCAAACAAATCCCCAAACTATTGCCAGCTGTTTATATCAGTTATGGTATTTTGAACTCATATTTCTCTAGAATAAAGTAATTTTATTCTTCAGCAAATGGTGGTAAATCAGAATCCTGAAAAACACTCTATTTAGTGCCCAAAAAGCAGTTTGAAACTAGAGGAGTTCTAAAGAGCAGAAAAATCAGACTCATGTGGGACTCATTCAAAGGACACTGGAAAAAACCTCCCAAATCACTCCGCACTGATGGGTGCAGACAGACCTCAATGGGCTCTGACTGTGCTGAGCATGGTGTGGGCCCAGCATTCTCATAGGAATCTAAGAACAATGAGCCAGCTCCAGGCCATAGAGCAACAAAGCTGCATTAGTGCAGCTCTGTGCCCTAGTTATCGTGCAGTAGCAAGAGTCAGAGCTCATTAGCTCAGGGACTGTGCTAAGCTCATTTATACACACAGTGTCTTCAAAACTGAGCTGCTAAGTCTGTGAAATGCTGAACAGTATTTGTGAACCTGCTAGGTCAGACTGCATCTCTGCACTTTGTGCCACTTCTCAGCAAGAAGATTCTCCTCTGATCTCAGCCATGGTCTGAGGCAGTGCAAATTGACTTAGAATCTAAGCATCACACGGACAGTTATACCTCAGAAAAAACCCTGACCTTTTATCCCTACGCATACAACAGTCCCACTTTAAACCTTTCTTCTTATACAAAACATGTGACTACAACTGGTTGTTTGGGGTTTTTTTTGGTCAGTATGGATACTCAAAAATAGTCCCTCAAAAAAGACTCAGACTAAAGTGTAGTCTCTCAAAAGAGATGAGATTTTAAATACAAAGGCTGAGTCAACAGAGATATGTGCAAGTATTACTGTGCAGATCTTATGTGCTGAGTGTCTTTTATAGATCTTTTCACATTCCCTTGAGTGACCTGACTCTGTATCTGCTTTATTTCGGCACAAAAGCAGAAATCACTCTTTGGTGCTCAGCTGCACCAACAGTGAGCTAGGAATTGTTCTCATTTATGACAGCCTTCTGAGTATTGCTTACAGGCTGCTTTTAGAGTTCTGAGCAGCCCTAGATCTTCATGCTACTGCAACAAATGTCTTCCTGGAGCTACTCTTTGTTAATACAAGTGCTATGGTTAAATAACACTTAATAAGGTCTATCCTATTCCAATCCTATTGGGACTGAATCTTCTCTATAACACTACTGTGTCAAATCTTTTACGATCTGCTTTGTACTGCCAGGCACATACAGGTCAGCCAGGTGATCAGGCCTATCCTTCTGGATTTCAGAAGCTAAACCATCTCCCTGTTCACCTTTTCTTTATTCAGAAATCCAGAGAGGCTTTGTGAGCAGGGAGCCACATATTTGCTTGATAGCCAACTGTTAGAACATCCCTGGTGACTTAATCTAGGTTATCTAGGAGGTGGCTCAACCACATTGTAGGAGGCAGAGTCACCTGAACTGCCTCATACAGGCCAGCCATGTTCTGAAAGCAGTACAGCCACACCTTCACTATCCACACCAACCAGTTTGGCTCAGCTAGAGGCTCTCTGGTTTCCATGGCCAATGAAGCTTTCTACTTTTCCCAGTCATATCTTGCATTACAGTTTGCTGGATTTGCTTGTTCATTAATCACATTTACCATGTTTTTGCCTATGCAGCTCCTGGAAAACTGAGATCTGATAGTACATATGAAAAAGAGGAGTGAGGAAAGAATTGTATTCCTATTAAATATGCACATCTATGAGCAATACACTCAATAATAGGAGCAAAATCTACCATGTAACAGAAGTATGTTCATAACATTATTCCTAATGCTATCAGGTTTACTGAGATACAATTTAGCCACATAGGAATTGTGCCTATGGGTCCACATTATCTCAAGCTGGCTCTTTTTTCACATCTCTTCCAGTCTAGCAACACATGTGTTACATACACAGTTCTAATTCAGAGTGCTATGGCATGATTAATTTCTGTGACATGAACTCTGCCATTGCTGCCAGGTTTATGGTGTTCAGGTTTGTCCTGACTGTTTGGGTAAAAGAAAGCATGAATTCTCAAGCTATACTTGAGAGGACTCCTCCTGCAAATCAGCTCAGTATTACCATTGGGCAACTACAGCTCTTCTTCCTGAGCCAGCCAAGGAAAGTCCCTTTCTTCTGCAGTAACTGCCACTATTTCAGCCTGGCCCTATGCCAGTCCAAGCCTATAGGACCCCATAGACCACATCTTTTCCCATATCCTCAAAATGAAGGATTTGGAACAAGAATGCTAGACTTGCTCTTGTTTATTCAGAGAGGCTTTTCTGGTTTCATGGACAGAACTATTGATGCTTCCCTCAAAATAACAGAAAACCTTTGGCTGCAAGGGAACTTTGGTGGTTATACTATCCAGCTTAAATAGCATTCTCAATTCACAATTCCCTGCCTATTATGTCAGGATGACTCTTAACACTGAACAAATTACAAAATCTGTATTTGTACTATCATTATTACAAAATATTAACTTTACAAGAAGATCCAAACCAGGAAGAAAACTATACTGTGTGGAACTAGGAAAAAATACCAGAATGATTTATGTGAATTATGTTAGACACAGTAGGTTCTTCCCCTTTGCCTTTGGTACCAAATAGTTAATCTTCCCTCCCAGCTCTGATTTTCTGTCCAGAAGAATTGAACACACTGATTTAAAAACTTCTTGAAAACATTTAGAGTTCTTTTGGTTATTTTAGTTTAAAATAAGTAAATGCTTGACAGAAGCAAAGAACAAAAATAAGGACAGTGGAATATCAAGATTATCCTAGAGTAAAAAATAATGAATAGGAGAATATCTCTCTCTAGAGAAAGAAAAGTTATATTTCCAGAGAAATATGAAATTCCTAATAAAAAAAGACATCTGTTTTGTGGAATTATAAGTAATTAATCACCTTTCTAACTAAAGGACATGCCATTTAACACAAAAGGGATTTATATTAGTACCATTACATTCCCTATGACATGAATACCGCACATACAGATTGCAAGATTTTTAAGGGGCTGGATGATTTGTCAGCAACTCAAGAATAGTCACTTGCTGAGCCAGCTTAAGGTAATATGAGCACTCCAGGGTCCTATGCCAGGGCATAACCCGATCACCTACAAAGATTAGAAAGGAATGTTCCTCACATGTGCAGTCCTGAGTAGCTGGCTCTCTGTATCAAAGATCTTGATACTTGTTTTTTAACCTTTTCCTTGAGCAGAAGCTTATTACTGTTTCCAGACTAGGTGCACAAGAGAACTGATTCTGTACAGTAAATCTTGTTCTCTATCTTTTTACTATTATAGGATTATTTTGTGAAAAATAATAAAGTTCAATTATATAAAAGATTTCAATATGCAGATGACTTCCAAGGTAATTCCATTTACATTAAATATTTTACTTCCAATTTATTTTCATGGTCCACCAGGCACTGCAAATGAGAATGTCATACAAAATAAAAATGCATAGCTTTACACTCAGGCAAATAATCTCAGCATCATAAAGCTATTCAAATTTATAAAAAGTATGAAAGGCTTCCTTGATTAAAACTTTCAAGTATGTATTTTTACACTATTTAATTGATTATACTTACTAGATAACATGATTTAAAAGCTACTCTTCAATGCTGTAGGCATCATTGATAATATTTTAAAGGTTTCATTAGTACATAAACAATAAATACTCTTCAGATCAAATCACATCATTCAGTAACAACAAAAAGTAAACAGATCCTCCTACTCCCCAGAGCCTCCGTATTGCCACTGGCAACCCTCAAGAAAATCCAGCTACGCACAGTCACGGGGGTGAGCAGAAGGGCCAGCTCTGCAATCAGTCCAGGAAGCTCAGATATTTTACAGATATTAGAAGAGAAAAAAAAAAAAAAAATTGAATACACCTGCCACTTTCTCTTCCTATTCTAATTATGACTTAAGACAAGTTCCTCCTTTGGCAGTATAGGCTGGCATGGGATGGAAAAACTTCCAAGACACACCTTAGCATATGTAGGTCAAAAGAAATGCTTTAGCATTATTTTAAAAACTTGTAAAATTCTATGAGAATTTTTTTATCAATAGCCTGCTTATAGAAAGGCTTTAATAAACAGATATGTATACACATATTTAAGCTCACACCTAAAACCATCACATACAAACTTATACGTTAGGACTGCATACAAACTGTGTGTTTGAACCTGAGCTATAATATACTGTACAAACAAAAAGATGGTATTTATATCCTGCCTGTGGAATGATGTGAACAAAAGAGAGAGCCTAGAGTGGGCTGCATTGAAAAGAGATGTGAAGGTGACAGCAAAGACACTCACTTTGTTCATTATGTCTTGAGATACCCCTCTTTCACTACAGGATCCTGAGATAAAGCAAAAATAGAAGTGGGCAGAACCACCTACAGAATGACACTCCCAAGTATGCAAAGGAGTTTTTGTTTGACTTGATCTCTGTGCAGGCTTTCCCCATAGGACACAAATGGTCTTCCAGTAGAGATGCAAGCATAATTTCCCCTCTCACAGAAATAAAACTTCAGACCCTCACCTGCTTTCACAGAGAGCAAGATCGTACACCTCCTTTGATGGGATCCCTCAGCCCATTTCAGTCACTCCTTTACAGTCGTGCAGCTCTATTCTCTTCTTCTTCATTAATGTACATGGAAGTGGCAGCCTTCTATGAGGAAGAGAAACAGACTTAGCTGGTCTATACTTGGATATTACAAGTGGAGGACCTACACAATTAGGGATTCAAAACATGCACTCAGCTCTGCTATGGGGCTAACCCATCACCTGTAGGCTGCTCTCACGTGTGATATGAAATTATGATGAGAAACAGCATAGACTTCTGGAGTAGGCAGGTGACTACCTGTCTTGCCTTTTTGTTATAGCAATGTCCTCCAGCCAGGCCACTGACAGTCCCTGATGGGTCTATTTGTCTAATGGAATATTAATTCATAGAATCACTGAATATCCTGAGTTGGGAGGGATCCACAAGGATCATCAAAGTCCAAATCCTTAAATAGCTGCTTATTAATAGTTTTGATTGGATTAACCAAGCACAGTGCCATCTATCTACCTTTCTTCTCAACTTCACTACATGTGAACTTCTCAGATGCCATTTCTTTGGCTTCCCTTAAATGATGCCTTAGGTTTTAACCTCTTATTTTTTTCATCAAGACTGCTCTAAAACTCCATAAATTGTCATCTAGTGTTCTGTTACTGTCATTTAGACGAAACAATTTCTCTCGGGGCTGGAGTTTCAAGGACATACAGTTTTTTCCAAAAGCCCAAAATGTAAACACCCATGGACAGCAGCGAAGAGAAGAAGGGAACAAGCTGGGGATGGGACTTCAAGACCCGAAACTGTAATTGGACAATGGGTTTCTGATATGCAGATGAACCAAAGGTATATCTGTCTCAAAAACACGTGCTAGGTGTCCATTTTTGGGTGTAGTCTCTGAGAGACTCTTGCATGGCCCAAAGTGTACCTTGTTTTAATAAATACTTCTTTTATTCTCTTAACTCTGTCCAGCCTCTGTTTCAGGTCAGCCTTTTGTAAGGCATCAGAATGTCTCAGTATTTTCCCCTTTCAAACAACAACCATCTCTTCTCCAGAATCATGTTGTACACACCATGTTTGCCAGCATTACATTAATCCCAGGTGTGGCTATGTTTTACTCCTTTTCTTAGTTCTTAGGACATGCCCTCCCCATGCAGAGCAAGTTCTCAGTGTTAGGAGCTCTCTGCTACCTTGTATTCTTCTGGTAATATCCACTCAATGCCTACATTATGGCTTACAGTTAGATTTTATAAAAATGTAATTAAAGACGGTTAAATCAATTTAGTAAAGTACATTCGGGTTTAAGCAATTAAAATTTTGTTTGGGTCCTGTTTACCCACCTAAGCCCAACATAAAATTCCCTAACTGTACTTGCCACTTCTTCTCACTTGTCCCTTTTCTGCATCCCCACCCTTCTCAGCTCCATCCCAAAGTCCAAATACCTTTCCATTAATAAAACATTTTGTTCCAAATGTACCAGCATGCAAAAGGTTCACAGGCTGTTTTTCTAAATTAACATTAATGCCATTTTAGTAGCCAGTCATGAGTAAAGCAAACAGGTTCTTGAAATAAGATATCTTCTTTACAACATTAGGCTCAACACTTCACTACATCAGTTAATGTGTTGTGAAAGGTGTTGTAGGTTTGTATTACTATCTTCCTGTACATCTACAGAGAAGTCTCACAGTGCAGTGTAATTGGACCTTAACAACATCACCTTCCACCTACTGGCAATGGATAATGGCACAGTTTGTAAAACACCTTACTACAAAGAACGTAGTAGCCTGATAAATTCAGAAAGATAAAGAATGACTTTGTAAATGGAAGTCAGTGGATATTTTACCAAATTCACTAAAAATGAATTTGAATTTGCATTAGATAAATGCATGGCAAGAAGTCTGAGAAAAAAACATCAGAATTGTAAGCCTTTAAACAAGATTAATATTTAATGGTAGTTTGATCTTAGACTACACAGGCAAGTACATTCCAAACCAGATAACAATTTGAGGGCTACAAACCTATGGCCAGAAAATTTACAGAGGTAAATCAGTAAAGTTTACTGAAACCAAGAGAGTCACAGTTGGTATGATCCAGCCCTATGTGCCATTCAATACTATCTTGGAGTCAGTATAAGAGCTGTGCTTATGAATTTCAAAACACAGGAAACCAAAAAGCAACAAAGGGCAGATTCTGTTGCTGGTGTTGCCCCATTCAGCTATTTCTTACTCATACTGCTGTAGCAGCTAAGATCAGAAGAACTCTACCATCACAATAAAAGACAGGCTCCCCCTCCCAGCAAAGGAACATATCCTGTAAGTCAGCATAGAGGACCATATATGGATGGCCAAGGAGTACTAGGAAATGGTACCATCCTATTGATTACAGTGCACCAGTCCACACCACAGGCTGATTTTTTTTTTGTGGTCAAGAGTTTTAAGGTGGTATGTGAAGAAGAAAGAAGAATACAGAAGAAAGTACACCAGTGCTTATTATAAAATGCAACATATGGGCAAATTAAGTCAGCATGTATACTGATGAGAAACAATAACTTTAATCCTGATACGGAAAGACCGATGTCAGACAATTGATAGGCATTTGTCAGCTTGTGGAGCTGGGACCCACTCATGCTCTGAACACCAGTCTGCACCAGTAGAATATACAGAACTTGACACTCTGCCTCCATTCCACACAAAGCAAGGGAATGAAAGATGAAGGCCCTCAAAAATGCAGGAACTTTTGCATGTGTAATGTTAAAAGACTCTGCCTGAAGATCTTTTTAGCTTTTTTAAAACTTTCTATTTTGAATGTTAGGTTCCCTGGATTTTGTCTTAAATTTGACTAGCTTGACTAATCAGATGAAAATAGGATCAGTTTCAAAGTTCAGAGTCATCTGAGTTATCAAGAATGAATGATAACCCTTCAATGTAACTGACCTTCCATAGCCACAAACCAGAAAACTTTTCATTGGAGTGACCATGCACTTCCATGGCAAAGCAGTCTCTCCCCATAATCTACAGGATATACTATCATGACCACCACACCTACAAGATACCCAAATTGTAAGGTGAATTACTACTACCTGCTCTCCAGAGGAAAACACTAGCTTATGCCTGCCAGATGGAACTGGCAGCTGGCAACTCAATGCACCTCACAGACCTTATGCAAATAGGCTCTTAACAAATGGATATTCTGGCTTCCTGTTCCCACTCCATTTAAATCTAACACCTCTGACTCCTACTCCCCACCTTGCTTGGGTCTTGGACTTAGCCTCTGTTCCTGCCCAGTTCAGACTCCTTAATAGATGAATACACACACACTAAATTTTTAGTATCTACATATTTTTTCACACCAAATATTAATGACATTTATTTAATCAAAGACAATGCTTCCAAACAGACCTTTTGCATTGCTTGCAAACAGACCTGCTTTGGCTGCATCATGTCAAGCAGAAGAACTCACATATTTCTGTGTCACAGACTTTATTCTTTTGATTACCAAATACATATCCCCATCCTCCCACTGAAAAGGGACAAGATTAATAGTACAGTAAGTTTACATACTGCTGCCCTGAATGTTCAGTACTGCTAAATGTTGTTCTTAAGTTAGGCTGCACCTAAACAAGAGTTAGCATCCTAGCTACTTCAAATAAATGAAACAATTGCTCTTTCAATTTGAAAAGTTTAGTAAAAAACTGGATTTTACTTGTCATTAAGTGCAACCACGTATAAACCTTATCAATCCAGTAGTTTTTTAAATAGAAGTTTCTGAAACTATTATAGTGAAATACACAGGAAAAAAATAATAAAAAACAAACAACCAAAACAAACAAAACCCCCACAGGCTATGTTAACAAATAACAAAATGATCCACTCTTGAAAGTGTTCTGCTCCAGTGGGAGGGAAAGATACACCTGTGGAAAACTGAAGCAGATCTAAAGGAAGCATTACAGCTGGCAGAAAATGCTTATTGAAGAATGCTTTAAAAATACACAATTTTAAAAAAAAGAAGTATTCAAATACACTATTTACAGTCATGCAGTAAAAGCTAACCAGACAGAAAATAAGAAGAAACTTCATTATCTATCTCAAGAGAGTCATGAAATAGAGTGAGTTTTAGACCGGCTCCTCTCAGATCTGTCCACAACCTACTCACATTAAGCTCCAAAGATTAATGAATAAAACACAGAACATTTTATTACTAAAAGTAACTTGCCTAATGAATATAGGATGCTGAAGGTGCCAATGATTAAGTTATATTTCTTCACTGAAAAGTGAAATCGGCTTAGAGAGAAATAGTTTGCTTCATGAAAACAGCAAACTTAGGCTGTATCCTTTCACCTTGTAAAATGAAGGACAAGATGAGGGTTTAGAAATGCTAGCACTAACTGATACATCTAAGACTTTGTCTCTATACTAAGAAGTCCCATTTCTTGTGGCTTTTTGGGTATGTGGGTGTGCTTACCCTAGGCAGAAGCAGTTTCTAGAGGCTGGGAAAAACTCTTAAAATGCTGCAGTTATTCCCCCCAGAATTCTTTGCAAAGAAAGAACATAAGAACATGACAGAGTTCTTGCATTTGAACAGTTCTAGTTCACTGAAATGTGCAATTTTGAAGAGAAGACTACTTATCTTATTTACTGCCTTGCCCCTTTACTACAGCCAGACTGAAACTAGCTCTGGAGGATCCCTAAGCAAGCGGCCTGGACTGAAAAAGCTTCCTACAGGGCAAGCTCTAGCAATTACAGCTCTTTTTAAAAACAATACTGGCTATTGTTTACCTATTTTTTGCAGGCACTTTTAGTTTTAAAATTCTTCTAAATACAGCTAAGTGAAGTCTCTCCAGTTTTTTCTGGAATGACTGAGTGTATAAAAGCCTCTCATGGCCGCAGAACCTTTCATACATTAAATGCACTTGAGCAGTATTTATTTATAACTGAAGATACAAAGTTCACTAGAGAGGACTCAGTTCTTTAATTTGCCAACAGGATGACTAATCAGCAAGTGTGTGCTGGCCAGAGCATGGCAGCCATTCAGCTATGCACTAACCTGACAGGACCCACTATCTGAATAACCCACAGGGATGATCACAATTTTCAGTGGAAGATGGGAGGCTACTGCAGCAGAGGTATGAGAGAGTTTAGGGAGACAAAGGAAACAAATCTCCAGGAATTTAGGCACAGTGTATCCTGCTGCTCCTTGGACAATTTGTTTTCTTTCCTAATGTGGAAAATGTAAAAATTTGTTTTACTAGACAGTGTGAGCTAGCAAGACTAGTCAGACACGGCATCTGGTATAAGCAGCTACTGGTGATGGCTGATTTCATAAGAATATTCCAGGTTGATTCTGGAAAGCTGCCAAGTCACTCACGGAAATGTACCATCCATCAGGACAACTTATTAAATCCATTGCTATTTCTGTTCATCTATTCTTCAAGCTTAAGAATCCTAATTTATGTGAAACAGAGGTTTTTGCTTTCAAAACAAACAAAACTCTAGAGCTTCTGATCAGAATTTTTTGCTATTCAGATAGCTCTTTTAATATCACTACTTTTGCTCCAGCCTGTACAATGGTTTTATCAAATGCAATTGTAGGCTAGAGACCTTTTTTATTCTTTCCTGCTTTTGCTAAACAGTTCAGGTATCTTGAAAAGAGCAGGCAGTACTTTGGCAGGAAACTAACTTCTCTGTCTTATATCTCCTGCTAATTTCAGTGACATGTATGATGGCATGTGCTGGGAATGGCTGATTAAGCCTCATTCTCTTGTTGCTACTCTAATAATGATTGTATTTGTATCTAAGATAATTGAAATAATACTGACCCTGATTTGTTGTAGTCTTTATCTGTAGTGTTGTGCTGTTTAAGCTCCACCAGCTGCTCTCCATCTGGAAGGTATGACTTCCAGTTTAAATACTTTTCAAGGTTTATTTCTCATGGTCTTCCAAGAATACGCATTATAACTATTACAGGTGCACAAATAAATGCTTACTCTTTTCTTCTGGGCATCTCATGCCATAAGAAACAAATCCACACATTACTGTGTTGGTGCATAGGGACATGACAAAACGCATCACTTAGATTCTAAATACCTTCACAGTTTATGCAAAATCTAATCACCAGATAAAAAATCTTGCTCTGAGAAGTTTGCTTCATTCTCGGTTTTGATTACACTCACAGGGATCAATTTACCTGTATCAGACCTGGCAAAATCTGCAGTAAGACCTCCAGAATCCAAGCAATGCTGTAACAAATCCCAGACTACCAGGACACATCACTGATGCAAAGGCCAAATGCTATTTGAGTTACTCCTCAGTGAGGTCGATACAAATCAGCTGAGAGCAATGAGAACAGACTTTTGACCTACATTTTATCTTTGCAATTTAAAACCAAACTTTACTTCAGCCTTAGCTATGCCTGCACCAGACATGCTTTACCTGGCTCAAGTTCTTTGTGTCTTATAGTCTGGATAATTACATCCTTCTGAATACCTCTCAAATGGCTGCCTTCTATTTGTCAGTAACACCAACTATTTGGAAAATACTCTAAGTATATATGAGAATCCACAAATATAATAACAGGTGTCTACTGCCACAGAAGTACTGTTAAAATAAATAAATAAAAATAAATAAAAGAGATATTTCCTCCTTAAGGATATCCAACTCAACCACACCTTACTTTACTGCAGATTCAACTAGTTGTAAGTGGAACACCAGTGCAGAAAATACAGTTGTTTATGTTTGGGTAACTGAGACATTCTTCACCTTCTCTTCTCTCCCCCTCTTTCCAAATCATCTGATCTGTTTCTCCACAAGTGGTCACTGAAGTTTGGCTCATAAATGCAAATGTTTGGATGTTGATTCTTTGAACTGCCTGTAACCAGAAAAATGATCAGCAGTTCAAGTGTCAACTTGATAATCCAGAAAACAAACAGTAAAACCTGTTCATCACCCTCTTTGCCCTATATTTACCCAAGGCACATTTTTAAACACAGCCTGCTGGTGGGAACACCTTTTCCAACTGGCTAGCAGGGTGCATAGTTCATTCAGCATGAATAAAAAAAATATTATCTAAGCAACCAAAAACCTTACAATTCTAAATGCCTAAGTTTTCAATTGAAAATCTTATACTTTCTTGGAGTTTTTAACATAGATTTATTAATGCCATCCTGAGAATTCCCCACCACTTTTCTAAATGCCTAAGTTTTCAATTGAAAATCTTATACTTTCTTGGAGTTTTTAACATAGTATTTTTAATGCCATCCTGAGAATTCCCTACCACTTTTCAATGCCATGTATTAACACATGAAATAATTTTTCCTCTCCTGTTGGAGAATGGGCTTTCCCTTAGTAATCAATTGAAACTCACTTATTTGTGAGAAATATATAATTGAATGGACAGCTGTGTGTCAGAATGATCAACATGAATAACAGGGATACCAAGAGAATGAGGATAAACCCTTTAAGCCTTCCATTATCATACTGTTTCATACAAGAAATGTCATGGTCTACTAGCAGCATAACAGATGCCTTAATGATAAATTCAGATAAAAACTGTGAATGCAAATAAACTCAGAAAACTATAACACTGATTTTGGCAGATGTGAAGGGGCATTTAAAATGTCTTATTCAGCTATGATACAGGAAGTAAAAAATATAGGCCTAATGTAATGGTTCCTTTAAGATATCATTCATTCTTTCATATTAATACTTTTCACTCAGCATCTCATTTCAGTGTTACAGATAGGTAATATATTTGCAGTTCTTTCAGAAATTACGAGCTTAAAGACTGAATTCTCTTCCTCTGTAATTGTTTCATTGCTGCTTCTACTTATCACCTTGGACGTGTTTCTTTCTGTCAAACAGCAGTCACTGTGCTTGAATGAATCAGGACAGCAAAACAGCTGTGACTGCATTAATGCAAAGGTATTTATGGAAACAAAATGCACAGTAAAAGCATGCATCTATTTTCAAAGCAGGGCTCAGTAACTGGTGGCATTCTTTTAATACAATGATTTATGATATGCAGGATAATTTAAATTTAGTTTTAGCTGAAATCTCAACAAGGAGTCAATTAGGACAGTTTAGAGTGAGGGTAAATGTGATTCTTGCCAAGAGAGAGGATTTTTTTCTCTTTTTAAAACCATGATAAAGTGGAAAGACTCCAACTGACTGCTGTGTGGTCTGTCTCATAGCCCTTGCCTTTATTAATAACTCTTGTTTCTATTACTTCTGGGTTTTATGGCTTTAATTTTTTGCCTTTGCCTTACCAATTTGCTCTTTTCTCATTGTTACATTCTTTTTCTGCCCTGTTTCTTTTCCTCCTACAAACAAAGCTGATACTTATCTTATTGTGGTTTCCTGCACACCCTTACAATGTACCAAACATGTAGCTCTAAAACAACTTAGCACATTAAAAAGTGACGAGCCATTCACATGCACTCTCACCTACCCACACTGTTGGCTTTTCTCTTTGGCACCTTTCCCAAAAATGACATTTTAAATATTTGCTTCAATTTTCATTACATTTCAGATCAGAAGGCATTGTCATATCATTTTCAGCAACCCTGGCAAATTTAAATCAAATTAGGTGTTACTTTCTCTAAAAGAATTTATATCAAGCTGTCCTAAGCTTGTTCAATGGCACAACATGGATCCCATAGCCTGTACCTGAATTGTGATTCCAATTGGAAAATCAAGGCCTGCTGCTTTCTGCAAATTAATCTGAACATCTGCTTCATCTAAAACCATATATCATGATCAGATTTAAATGCATGATCAGAGGTATCAGGCAGAGATATAAGAAAAAGGTTCTCTGATCAGTAGAAGACAACAGTCCCTCTTATGTAACATTCTTCAGTTTGCAGTTGCCTGTGGACTGGGAGGAAAAAGTCCTGATGCTATAGGAGATCAGCAGAAAGCTCCAAATGACAAGATCATGCAGAAGGATGGTGATCAGCCTAAACATTCAATACTGTATGAGCATTTGTACCTCTGGGAGCATATTTTAATCTTGGAAGGGAGACTTCTTGGGCAGAAGAGTGTACAAGCAGGTACTGAATACACCAACTATGAAGTGCTGGCAGTGCCAAAGTAAGCAGAAGTAAAGAATATGACAGTCCATTTAAAGCCAAAAAGGTTGTTCACAGTAAAACAAAAGCAATGTCCTTCTAAATGTCCCTGCCTGTGCAGTGGCTTCAATGTTGTCAGTATCTCTTTTCTTATCAAACTGCCATTTCCAGTAGTAGAGCTTCAGGAAACTGTCCCACATTAACCACAAGCAGCTGTTGTCTCAATTGACAGTAATTGCAACTTGCAAAAATATGCTCACACGTCTATTTTTTACTAATTAGTGTATTTGCAGTAATCTCAGTGCCCGATTCTAATTTTTTTCTTTCCTTAGGATAATTTATTCCTTACATTGTACTTTCCAATTTGCTGAAATGTTAATAATTCATCCTGTTAGCTTTTCTGTGATAAATTCTACATAGTCATGAGTACATCTACTCCTCCCTAGCAGCTTTTAAACTTGTCCAGCAGCTTTAGTCTCACCAAACAAAAGGGAAGCATCTCAAAAAATATTAAGTACTTACACATCATGTGAAAATAACACTGGTAGAGTGCCATAACCAAGTGAGAAGTTCAGATACTCCACTGTACTAGATACCAATTAACTCACATGAGAGATACCAAGAAGTAGGCTTCACTATTTTTGATGTTCCCAAAACTAGTTGCTCTTACTTCTACTGCCTGAAGTGATATCAGTGTGCCCACACTGATATCCTGTTACTTGACTAAGCATCTAAGTGCAAATCTCATTTAAAAACACTGACTAATGCTCTCCAGTAAATTACTGTTTCTGGTTAGCTTCATGGCATTACTATCCAAAACAAACTGCTGACCTTTGATTTGAGAAAAGGCTTCCTTCTTCACACATCCAGTTGCAAAGCACTCTAATTCCAAAATTGTTTGTTTTGACTTGAAACACTGTATTTATGATCAGGACTCAAAGCTAGGTTTTGCTTTTTTCTTTTAGACTTTTAGTGTTATGCCAAACACTAAATTTAGCCCAGTCTCAAACTGAATCATCAGTACCAAGAGGCATCCTGAACTCCTGAAAAAAAAAAAAGGGGGGCTTATTTTATCACAGACAATTAGAAATATTTTTAAAGTCTCAAACAGCCATGTTGGGGAACTCATCGGCTGATGTGATGAACTTCAAACCCTTTCACTCTGTTGCTTGCAAGGTGCTCTCGGGAAGGTTTGCCAAGCTGTTCCATGGAATCTGTCACAAAACGGGTCAGGTTGGAAGGGACCAGAGTGGCTCGTCCGGCCCAACCTCCTGCTCAAGCAGGGTCAGCCCAGAGAACGCGGCACAGGATTGTGTCCGGACGCTTCTGGAATATCTCCAGGGACGGACACTCCACAACCTCTCTGGGCAATCTGTTCCAGCGCTTGGTCACCCACGCAATAAAGCTCTTCCTCATGTTCAGGTGGAACTTTCTGCGCATCAGTTTCTGCCCATTACCTCTTGTACTATTGTTTGGCACCGTCGAAAGGAGCCTGGCTCCATCCTCTTGGGCCGTTATGTATCTATACACATCAGGGATGTGTCCCACAACCCTTTAACTGGATGCGGAGCGCGGTTTAAGACGGAGGGCGGGATGCTTTAGGCGGAGTCGCCATGTAAAGGACGCCTGTCGCCCCCGTGGCTCTCCCTCCCTGGCTCTCCCTCCCCTCCCCTCCCTCAGCGGCGGGGGCGGCCCCGCTCCCTGGCGGCGCGCGCGCCCCAACCCTCGCGAGAGGCCGCGGCTCGCGCCCGCGCTTGCCACGTTCAAACGGGCCGGCGGCGGCGGGGGAGCGCGGCGGGCGCGCGCAGCCGGCGGGCCGCCGCCCCGCCCCCTCGTGGCGCCACCGCCAATCGGAGGCGAGCGGCCCCACGCCTCCCTGACGCGATTGGCTGGCGGCGGGCGCGGGGGCGGGGCCGCCGGGCGCTCGGGATCGCGCTGCCGGGGCCTCAGCGCGCTCCCGCCGCACGCAGGGCTCGGGTGGCGGCGGCGGCTCCCGACGCGCTCCCGCTCCGCCCCCTGCGCTGCCCGACGGGAGGTGCGATGGCTTCCCGCAAGAGCTCCAGAGCGGCCGGCGGTAGCCCCAGCCCCGGCTCCAAGAGAGGTGAGCGGCGCCGCTGCCGCGAGAGCGAGGCAGCAGCTCTGCGGGGAGGGGGCGGGGACTCCAGCGGTGGCCGGAGCCGGGGGAAGGGAAGGGGCCGATGCTGCCGCTCCCCGCGATGCGGGGCAGTCGCCAGGCAAAGCGCTGGGATGCTGCGCCTTCTCCCCGCCTCTCCCGCCCTTGCTTCCCCTCCACTCCTGCCGGCTCCCTCTGGTTTCCCCCACGCTGGGGAGCTGGGCAGGGGGGACGCCGAGGGAGATGGCCCTGATGTGTCCCTCGCCTTTCCGCCGTTCCCGATCCAGGGAGTTCACGTGGAAGAGAAAGTTGTCGGGCCTGGGCGGCAGGGACGCCCCTCGAAGGCTCCCCAGAAGGGATGAGATAAGATGAGATGAGCGCCGGGCAGGCCGCAGCATCTGTGGGTGTCCCTGAGAGCTCTTCCTCCGGGAGGTGGGGTACAACCGGGATGCACCCATCTCAAATCTTCGTTATTCTCGCATCCAGACTTGGATGTGGAATATCTCTTCACACTGACCTGGTTAGGTCAAAATTATTAGCTCCGTTGTAGATGGAGCACCTAAGCTGATGGTTTCTGTAACTATCGAGGCAAGGAGGAAGAATTTCAGAAAAATGCCACCAGGAGGGGTTTTGGAGGCAGTGGTACCACACCCCCCACCCCGCCCAATAAAGAACCCCTTGACAAATCTGACTGTTCACAGAGCGCTATGTGTGGACAGTTTTTGTAGGGAAAGTTATATGTGCACTGGCATTTCTCAGCATAGCGGTTCGCACTTGAAGGAGGGAAAAACGTGTCTGTACTTCTGCAGTCACTATGCAGCCATGCACACTGTACTGGGGCAAGGAGGTGTTTTTATCACACATTGAGTGTTTATGTGTCGTAGCTTCTTTGGATTTGAGCTTGGTGTGCACAGAGCTCCAGTTATAAAATGTGGTGATGACACAGAAGTAATATGTGTTATCCCTCCTTGAATAAAGCCATAATAGCGAGAACAGTGTTCATTAAAGGCTGAACTGTATAGGATTAGTTTACTTATCACATGATGAATTAAGAAGGAAAGATTTCAGATATACTTAGGCTTAAAAGAGTTTAGAGACAATATTGCAATGTTTGTAGAAGTGGTTTTTTTGTTTTATTTTTGAATCCTGTTTTTTGTTGCTTACCTATGCTGTGCATTCTATGCTAATTACAGTTTTTGCATGCACTGGAGGTGCTGTGATGATCACCCAATATTAAGCATGCTGAACACATATTTTCAATTTTAATGCCTTAAAACCATGCATCCCTGTTATAATTTTGAATACTGAATATGGTAGTTAATATTTTAAATATCACTTTTAACGTTTGTCAATATCTGAAAAATAAATTTATCTGTAAGTTGAATCTCTGACTGAATAAAAAAAGCATTCCATGGGTTTTTATTTGTAGTCTGAGTAAAGTTTTCTCTTTCTATTCAAAGATGTCTTTGAGGGGATGAAGCAGTACGGGTAGTGTGTTAGGCACTCTACTAAAATGTAATCTCTTAAATTTGTTAGTATGTGACACTCCTAGTTAGAATCCCTTGGACAACTGTAGCAATTACAGCACCGAGCTGATGCTGTTGTCACAGTTGCAGCTGCAGAAAGAGGTAAGGGATGGTAACTCCCGTGTGAATAAAGGAACAGCTGGAGCAACAGAGTCCCCACAGCAACCAGTAAGCTTTCCACAGTCAAGGGATGTGAAAATGACATGAGGAAATGACTTTGAGACAGCAAGTAATTGAGACTGTGAAGTATGAAAACCTCAAGTCTGAGGCAGTTTTTGCTTGACAGAAGTATTCACTTTCACAGAAGTTCTTGAGAGGATGTGGCTTCTTGCCAAGGCCTTGCTCTCAGCTCAAACCACTGAGGCTAACAGCTTATTTCAAAATCTGTGCACTCAAGACAATGCCAGCATCTGAATGTAGTAATCTGCTTTTAGGTTTCTCTATCAGAAAATATTTACGGTAATCTACAAATAGATTAAGTCCAAAATAGTTCTAACTGTAGTTTAAATAGGTGTTTTCAGGTACACTGTAATGTCAGAAGTGGAACTAAATATCTTTCAGAAGTTATATACTAGAAGCTGTCAAATCAGTCCCAATTAAAATAAAAAATCTTTATTTTAGCCTTGTCGTGCTACTCATTCTTTGAAAATTAAATTTACAGAATTGTATGACTATGCCAATGATTTTAGTTAGACTACAGAATTGAAAACAAGGGAAAAATAGACAGTTTGGGGATACTTAGAGAGAGAAACGTGTTATTGTCTTTACTGGAAAGTTTGGCTGCTTGTTGCTAGCCTGCAGAATCCATTGTAAAGATGTGGCCTCTCAAAAGGAAGAATATAAGTTTTAAAGACTAAATGAACTAATAGATAACTTGCTGCATTGTTACTTGAAGCATCAGTAGATGAGGGACAGTTTTGTTACAGAAACAAATGTATAACACCTGGTCATTAATCAACGCCCTCAAATTTCATGAGATGTGAAATGTGGATATGTCTCAGGCATTAGCAGGTGCCTGTGGAGAAGCCTTCCAGCAAGACTGAGGATCAGCAGGCCAGCTACTTCTCAAATACAGATGGCTGAAAAAATATGGATTACTTTGTAAGCTATGCTAACCCATAGAAGTCTAGCTCATAAGACAGCTATCATTAAGCTGCTATGTGGGTGTATTGTGTCTCATGGAATGTGAGGACTTACTTAAATATAATTCTTATTGAAGATAAGTTGTGCAATAATTGTTTTCTTTGCATTTCTAATGTTAGGTGGAGAGTTCTCCACTCTAAACTAGACACCATACAAACCACGCATTTCCAACACAAGGCATCATCTGTATCTACAGACAACTGTATTTTGTATTAAAAAACCTGTAGTCCTGTCTCTATTAGTTCTGAGGCTGTGTTGCTTTCAGTCTATATGATGACAAAGAACTCTAACATTACTTTGGTAAATTTTCTTTAATCTCTACAATAATGATTGAGAATCTTGTGACAGCCCCTGCTGTTCTCTACAAGATCCCAGGAGACGGTAGTTTTCTCATTTTGCTGTTTTAACCATGTGATTTCCTTAAATGTGCCAATGTGTTGCCAGGTTTTTGACTCCTTTTACTCATCCTTTGGACCCTCTAGTGCCCCGTGGTGTAATTCTTGGATTAATTTTTGATATTTCAACTTTCTTCAGGTTTGTTTGGGGCTTTTTTTGGTATGCATTCAAGATGATCCAGTGTACTTATCCAAATGCAATTTTGTGTTACCATTGCAAATCTTTTAGTTCACTTCATCACTTCTGGAAAAAACTTGTGGCTGTTAATTTGCAAGAATTTCCATTTTTTATCTCATCTCCATTGTAAAGAAGACTTTAGACTGTGCTTTTATCTGGGTGAGGGTCTCCATTAGCTTTTTAATTTACTCAAAGAGCAGAGAAAATTCATCAGCTAAACAGGTCACATTATGGTACTGAAGTTCTTTTGTTGGGAACACTGAACTTCACATCAGTGCTTCCAGTGCTTGAAGTGGGATTGCCCATCCCTTCTATGGTGTCTCTCAGCTACCCAGCTGTGCTGTGGTATAACATCTCATTTTCTCAAATCATGGATTCTTTTTAATTATGATGCTTCTATATATCTAAAAATTTGGTCTCTCTAATTTGTAATCTCCACTAGTGTCCAGTGTGCTTGCTTATGCTCTTTACAGTTGTGTAGTGTGTAGTCTGATTTCTTGTATTGCAATCTATCTTATTTCCTTGTTTCCTTCTTCATGTTCATTGAAACCCTTAGGAAGAAGGGTGTTAAGGTGTTGGAGGTCATAAGTGAGATGTAAATTTGGGATGCTTTGTGGGGCTTAACAAATCTTTTGACTTGTCAAACTGTTTGCTGACCAAAAGTGACCGAAGTTCAACTGTTTGCTGAACCAAAAAGAATTCTCATGATTCAGTTAGTGTGCTGCTCCATGCTTTGATTTGGCATTTTTAACTCAATGTCAAAATGTTTTCTTGTAACATTATTGGTCTTCAGAAATATACAGTGAATTGTTATTACTATGTTAGAGTTTCTGTAGGTCTATTGTAGACAAATGAGAAATACTTTGTATCTCACTGGTAGAAACTACGTATACTGTTTAAGAAATTCTGCAGTGAGTTCTTCTGGAAGTTTAACCTATTGCCTAGTTTAGTTGCTTTCAACTATTTGAAGATCTTGTATTTTTACCATTAATGCCAGATACTAATACAAATAGCAAAACCGTGGAAATGTGAACAGCTCTTTGTAATTCATCTGTCTGCCTTGGGTCTTATTAAGGGTGACTTTTCTGGAAAACATTTCAAGGCATTGTAAAATAATCTGCCAAATTAAAAAATTGTAGCTACAGTAATGGTCGAAACATCTGTAATTTGCATGGTATGTTGCAGCAGTGCCACTGGTGAAATTGCTACATTTGCTGATTCTTCTCCCTTCTTCTCTTTTTTCTTTTTTTTTCTTTAATTTTTTAATTGTACTGTGCAAAACCCGAGGCAGTGACTTTTCAAACAAGACAGTTTTCTTATCTCTGATTAAATTAAAGTGATATGAAAAACATTTTTTAAATGGTTAACACAGGTATTCCTCAACTTACTTGAGCAGATTTGCATTGAAACAGTGAATCCTCCATACACTCTTGATTAATTTGTCTAATACTAGAATCAAGTGAGCTCTAGAAAGACAAACCTTAAGGTTTATCTGAATGAAGCTTTCTCTACACCATTAACTGTTGAAAGGTACAGTAGCTGATTGCCAAGGTTACTCTGGAAGTAGAAACAATAAATTTGAACACACTACATGCTCTTATGCTTTTTTTTTGTTTTTGCCATGTTGCTGGGTATTTGCATTTCCTTTCTTTGCTTTTTCTCAAGGATGTATTATTTTGGGTTTTAAGGTTGATATTTAAGTGTAGCAAGATGGACATAAATACAAAGAGCCTGATACTTCCCTCTCTATCAGTTCTTCTCCTGAAGAATTCTGAAGCACTGGGCCATTCTTCTCCAAACTTCCTGAGATGCTACCACCTGATGAAGATGTCAAAGTTCTCATGTTTTGATCCAGTGTGGGCTGAAATCTTGGGCCTGCTCTATGTTTTCTAGTGGATCTTACCTGTATGCAGGAAGTCATTGTGGGCTGAAAGAAATTATTCACAGGGCTTCGGATAGGGAGGACAGTTGCACTTCATGTCTGCAATGATGTTTGCTTTAATATAGTTTTTGAGCATTTTGTTAAGTATTTAAATGATAATGTTTTCAATAGCCTTTTGAAGATAGGGTTTGTTTAAAATGCTATGTTTGTTTAAAATGCTATGTGGAAAACCTAAAGTGTTTCTGGTATGAGGGAGACAGGAAACTGGAGTATATTGTCTCTCATTTTGGCAATTACTCTGAGAATGCACATGAGGATTCCCCATCAGGGGTCATAGTTACTCAGTGTTCAGACACCAAGGATGTACATCAAATTGGGGGATTAAGAAGTTACTTTTTTTTTAACAGTTTAATCCTACAGGTCTGCAGTCAGCTTAATCTAGTTTGAGGTTGCTCTGCAGTCTTCCTCTTTTCAATACCCCTTCCCTGTACCTGTGCTGGTGCGAGGTGAGCCACACAGAGAGCTGATAAACAGAAAGCTGATTTTTTTATTTCCCCCCTCCCCTAGACTGGCTCAATGCACAGCTTTGTGGAAGGTCATTTGGGGAGGAGGGAAGAGATGGCAATGAGTGGGTGGGCATTGGGGGAGGGTGAGGTTAAATCCAGAGTTTTACGTTCAGTCATACAATCATGGGGCCGTGGTGTGAACATAAAAAGGTGGCTGGTTTGGTTGGCTGTGCTAATGTAATAGCTGGATATATAAGGGCTTCAAAGAAGGCAATTTACTAGCAGTAGAAGGCCTATATGTCAAGATTATTTCTATTTACAGAGTGCATAAAGAGATGACATTTCAATAATGCTGTCTCTTTAAACTGAAAAAGCCTTGGCTTATCAGCTGTATGAAAAGAAAGGGTTCGTTTTCAGCTGGAATCACTTTGAAACATGTAATAAGAGTTACCGTGCTAATTCTTATGTTGAATTCTTCATTGTAGAGAACTTGAGCAATGAAGTTCTGATATGCCCCGAGCGGTTCTTTCCTGGTGAAGATCACAATCTGGTAATCTGTATGATAGCCTGCAGCAACCTTTTTCCTAACTGCATCTGTGGGATAGCTCTTTGCATGGAAAAATTTTGAGCTAAGCTTTGAAGTGGAACTCATAATATTATGTGTCTTTAAACATGTTGCAAATTAAGTATGCAGATAACTTTGTACTGAGTTTGAACATACTGTGGTATGTGTGGTTCAACCTTGTTAGAACTTTAAAGATTAAACCAATTTTAGTTTTCTTCGTATGGAGTTGCACTCTTACCGTGCATGTACTTAAAGTGATGTAACAAATACTACCAAGTTGTTTGTTTGAAGACTTGCTTTACAAAACATCTAATAGCTAGGGGGAATTTTAACTATTCAGTAGTGGTTTTCTGGTTTTGCGATTTTATTTGCTGAAGTTCTGTTTGTTAATTGACATTTAATTACTAATGCAACATGTCTCACTTTCTCATTCCTCACACTAGTGTTTTTTAAATTTAAAAATTCTTTAAGAAAGTTCACATAGCAGTTTGTAACTGTAGTCTTTCTATAGTAGCTAGAGGACAGTGACTAGAAGACACAGATACATCTTCTGAAGCCAGAAGAATCTGTAAACAGCAATTTCTCTGCAACTGAGGTCTTCTAGAAACATATTTTAGTAATATATGAGACACCTAAAACTTCTTTTGTACTCTGTAAGAGTTGCAGGGGCATAGTACCCCTGTGGACAAACACCTGATTAAATTGGCTTAGTATCGGACTTGAAACTCTGATAAGTTTTAGGCATTTTAAACATTTTAAAATGTTCTTTTTTCCATCAGCAGAAACCTGTAAAAAGCAGAGTTGTAGGTGCTTGCATGGCAACTGGAGTTTTTCTATTTAAACTCCCTCAAAGCATGAGAAAAATTTAAAGAATTAAGCCAACATAGTCTGTTTTCTTTATTTTGTGGCTTAATTAGGACTTGTTGCTAAAACAAATTGATGTGACCCACATTACAGGATAGGAAAATGGAACAAGAAAAAAATACCCTTAAATTAATGCCAGCATGTTATGTACGGAGATGAGGATTTTCAACCTTATGTAATAGAATCTTTTTTAAAGGTCACCACCAGTAAAATTTGCATGTTCTAGGCCCAAGTATTTCTTGTATTTCCTCTCCACATTTACCTTCCCTGAACTCTGCTCCGTCCTAAATACAACCAACTATTTAATTAACCTAGTAATTATGTAGGACTGTTGGCTGCATTAAATCATTCAAATGCAAGATAGGAAGATTGTATAATTTTAGATCTTATTTCCTAATGTTCTGTGGGAGAGAGCTGGTTAATCAAAATACCAGCCATTATAAACATCTGTAAGTGAATTGTACAGTTAAAATAAGTATTTTGCTACTCATTAGTATTACTGAGATATTGTTCCTGTAGAAGGAGGCAAACTAAAATTTCTTTCTAAGTGTGTGGTCTTAACCTTGAACCTCTTGGCTCGATGTTTGACTCAAGTAAGTTTACAAGAGGCACATTCTACATTCAGTTTTGGACTTTAATTCTATTTTTTGCTTGTATACAAATAAAAACAAAACTAGAGCAAATTGACTGAAGTATTTGGGAAAAATATGTACTTTTCTGTACAAATCTATCTAGATTAGGTAAATATATAACAAAATATTTTTGTTCTGTCTTTACAGGACTCTTGGGTTTTTTTTTTCCTCCAATACTATCTGTCTAAGCCTGTTATTACACTACCTTTAAGTTTGTGGAGAAATAGTTTTATAAAAAACGTAATCCAGAGTATTCAGATTGTAACAGATGCATTAAATATTGCTTTAAATACATTCCTGTTGATAGTATTTATTATAAAACTCAAGTTGTAAGCAATGTCATTTAAGCTGTGTGCACACCTGTGCGTATTTCTTCCTTGTAATAAATCCGACTTGAGGAACTACCCAAAAGACAGTCATCCAAATAATCAAAAATTAAAAGCCAAATCATGGCGAAAATTTGAGTAGGTTTTGGAAGTAATCATGTTTCTATCACATTTAGAAAAGAAGCAGGTGCAGATTCAGGATTTTCTCTTACGTATATACTTCTCTGTATTCTTTCCTCCTTGTCTGACTTCAGTAGTTATGCTTAGATAAACAAGACTTAAGAAAGTTGTTAACAGCAGCAGCTCTTATGGGGCAAACAGCTGGTCTCTCCAAACCTCACAGAGAGCTGTGGGGCCAGCACTGCAAGTAGAGCCCACTGTTGTACTGTATTTAGTTTAAGTGCTTTTGACAAGTCTCTTGATACTGCAACCTCCTAGGACAGAATTTCTCACTAAATTTCTCCTTTTCTTTAATTTGTGACTGTTTTTCTCTTAGAGACAAGTCCTTAGGGTTTAAAAAAAACCCTAAACAACCAACAACCCTGAAACTAGTCATTATTGTGATGAGTTTTTGGAGTAGATTTCTTGGGAACAAATTTTATTATTTTTGTTGTGTATGTATGTCTTAGAAGAATCCTGTAAATGGAAAGCAGTAGGATTTGTTTATAGTATGAAAAAAATGTAACTACTGAAGGATAATAAATAAATGTAAAAAAACCCATCCTGAGAATTATGCTTAACTTCAGTCACGCAGATGATAATCTTATTCCTGTTTTGGGGTTTGTTTTTTTTTTTTTTTCTGAAGAATAGTTAATTCTGGCTTAGTAACACATCACCTTCGTTTGCAACTAAAAAACTCTTCTAAATATTGTGGTGCTCCCTGCGAGTCAGAAAGCTGTCTCTAGCCTTAAAAGTACTTTGAAATATAGCAGTGTATATTCAGAAATGGGGTTATTTACCATCTCTTTATAAACTGAATATAAAACAGGTAAAAACCTCTCTTATACTTGAAGCATATTTTCAGATGATAGGATTGCAGATCAGATTCTTGAAGGATGAAAATGACTTTGTTCTTATACCTTTGAGTATACTTAAAAATGTTTTTTAGAGCTATGAAGAAGTTCAAACAGTGTTCCCCAGTGGAGATAGCTGAGTCTGATCTTTCACATCCTGACTAAGTGAGGAGTTGGAGGAGATGTTTCAATGGAATCCCTTCATCTCTTGAAGGGAGGAGCTTCCTTTCACTAGGGAAGTTCAGCAGGGTGCTTGTGATCTAGAGGTTTTTTTATATATTTTGTGATGCATCCCTTTTTTTGCCATTTATTTGTGGCCATTCCCAGCTGGCCATTCCCAGCATCTCCACAACCAGCCTCCTTTGTTATCTAATCCTGAACTTATGACTGCTCTTGCTTTCAGTATTTATGTTCTTCCGTTGTTTATATAGTAGGATATTTTACTATGAGAAATCTTGAAGGGGTTGAAAATTAAGGACATAAAGGTTCATATTTTGGTTGATTAAATGTGAAATAAGGAAAGTTCCTCAAATACTAGGGTAAAAATCTTTAAAGTGTCAGCAGGAGAGCCAAAATTGCATTCCAGTTAGTTAATTTTTATTTAAAATTTATGTTCTGGTCTTTATGTTTCCTTTGAAGTTAGTGCTTTTCCTGTTCCATCAGTTTCCTTGTTCCTAATCAGTAAGTTTCTGATATAGATTATTCAAGTCTTTTGATAGCATGCAGAGGTATCTTTATGACCATATAGCCTAGATTATAGGAAGTTCAGATCAGAGATTTAGTTTTTAATGAGAAAATAATAATTAAAAAACTATTTCCCCCCCTCCTAATTTTCCTTCAGGTTGTAGTGCTGAATAAAGTTTCTTAGAAACTAAAAGGAAGAATCAATTTTGTATTGCAAAGAATTTTTATTGAATTTATTGAAAGTAAACCTTTACCTTAAACTTTAGATCTTACCTCTTAAGACCCTGCTGCCATGATTGTTTGTAAAATGAACAAAAATTTCTGAGTATGAATATTTGTGAAAATTTAAGGTTGGAATATTTCATGAATGATACCATAAGTATTTTAGTAAAAATCTCTGTTCCATCTATAAATTAAACACAGAGAAAATAGTAACCCTGTCTCCCTTTAAAAAACAAAATAAGAGTTCGTAAAAGCACAGATTTGTCCATTGAAAGTGTATTATTCTACCCTTGATGTAGAATAACACTGAATAAAAATAGATTATAAAAATCATTTTCATTTAGGACAGCACTTGGAATCATTATGGTGTAGGGACTTCTTAGAATGCAACAGTTCAATATGTGCTTATTGAGTCAATTAAAAAATACATATCACAAAAAGTGTGTGTTTGCATGTATACATTTACATGACCAGTCTCTCAGTGATGAGAGAGTGAAAAAAAGCTTGTATTTTAACAGAAAGGGGAAAATAGATAGGGAAAAATCAACAGAGAAGGCTGTGAATTTCCTGAGACACTTCAGTCAAACTACTTGTTACTGACCCAACACAAAAAGCCCCTCTGTGTAAAACCAGTTTAAAATAATTACCTGCACTTCTATTACTGGAAATGGCTTGCAACAGTTGCTTTATCATTAGTCATATTGGACAAGATAATTTGGCAAAAATTTCAAGCAGTAGTAGGTTGTGCTCATTAAATAGAGGTTTTTTCTGTCTTTGCACTGCTACTAGTTCTGCTCTATTGGTGATAAGATGGTTGTTTTGTACCTTATTTTAGCTTTTTAATTCTCTCTCATATCTGCTTTTTATCACACTGCACTTTGTTCTTAAAAGAACTTGTTCTAAAGTCTCCCTTTAATGTAGCTGATTGATAGTTTTTATTTCTGAAATGTAATTTTTAGTTGTTTCTTTGATATTAGTGTTTTATTGCTTTTTCTTTTAGTGTGTTTCTAATTTCTAGTAACTGCTTGCTTTTGTGCACCCTTATCTTCAGGTAATAAATCATAGTTTATTCCATAAAACTTCCTAATCACCTTTGTAGAAAATAATTATATACATTACAAAAGCTTAGCTCGATGATTTGAAGCCTGACATTTTGTGTTCATAATTGACTGTCTTTTCCCGTCTGTTTCTTTGCTTGCACTTTGGTAGTGACTAATGCTGATAGTCTTAATTGTCAATTATGCTTCTGTAAAATTTATTAAAATACATGGGCTACTTAGTTGTAGCACAACTAACTTGAAAATAGTTTTTAAATTTTGGAGCGGTTATATAAATCAAGTGAAGAATAATAAGTTTGGGTGTTAGTGAAGCAATTTGAATTGCTTCAAAAAGAAGCAGCAGTCCAAGCATTGGAACACAGTAGAAATGAGATGTTGTAAGATGTCTACACTGTTGACTTAGCTATCCCAATCTCAAATTGCATTGTAAGTAGATATGTATTCAACTCTTGTCTTTCATCAAACCAAAATTATATCATTTTGTGTTTTGAGCTAACCTTGATCCATCTTTCTCTTGGTCCTTTTTCTTTTTGATGAGTTTGAAGAGTTTCCCTATTTTAGCTATAGCCTCCCCTTTCAGGAGGGAAGATGTTTGTCATCCTTGCAATCAATTAATTTTTAAAGGGCACAAGATTAAAGCTCTGGGTACTTGGCTAGAGGTCGACATATATTTGTTAGTTCAGATTTGGAGTGTACGTTTAAAATTATTTATTGATTCTCTCAACTCACTTTCCTTATAAGCCTTGTGCTTGTTGTCCCTGAATGGAATATGTTCACTTAGATCTGAGTGAAAGATGCAAAAAGGTGTGCTGAAATCATTATGGGCATTCAGCCAGGTAAGTTCTAGTTCAGGACTAGATATTAATGGATGGGGTTCTCAGCATCAGTTAAATGCTTTATGAGTGCACTTTTGGTAAGATCTGGTATCTGCAGATGCAGGTACAACTGAAGTGAATTTGCTGTAAATTGCCTAATCTGATGCCTGTCAAAACACTGTATGGTTTATATACAAGAAAGTACATATCATTGCACGTAAAATTATTTTTCTTTATAATTTTGATTTCTCTATGTTCGTTTACTTTCACTCTGTGTAAATTTTCCCTTGTTTTGCTCTTAATTGCTCGAGCATCAGTTATGTTACTGAAATGTACTAGTCAGCAGGTGTTTCTTAAAGTGTCTGATTTGTTTGTGTTCAAGTGGCCTTAAAGATAGTTAAAAGATACACTAGTTATAGAATCAACTGCCTGTAGTTCCTTTTCATCCATATGAAAATTCTTAAGCTCTAGTGCTGTTTCTCAGTTTTTCTTCCTTGAACTATTGGGAATTGCATTTAGTAATTAGTTCCTGGATGTTAAAACTACAGGAGGTATGTGCTGTTTTTCAAAGTAGCTGTAACATTTTTCTACCTTCACTCCATCTACCTGATAGCTCTATTATTTAAAGAAGCAGGGAGCTAGAAGGGCAGAGTGCTAGATCCTAAAGCTTTATTAGGGTTGCAGTGAATGAGAAATGAGTTTGTTTCTGACTTCCACCTGAAAGGGGCTGGCTTTTGTTTGATAAGCAATGGGAAAAGAATAGTTGGCTAAAATTGAAGGTGTAAAAAAAAGTTCAAAAGTGTATTAGTGGGTTTTTGTTCTTTTTCTGGTCCTTAAGAAGAGGATGTATTGGTGATTAATAATTTATATTAGCTTTAAATTGTACAGGCAGTATGCATGTTTTCAGCATTTAAGGGAGGGGTGAGTGAGATGAGTTAGTGTTAGCCCTTTCTGGAAAGGGTCTGCCAGAAGCGAATACAGTATGTACAGTTCTGATATGAAAAAATGCATGAGCTTGGTTTCAAGTAATTCTTTTAGAAGACTCAAAATGACATTATAGAAAGTAGTTGTCTCTTTTTTCTTAAAGTAGTTAGCAAGTTTCAAAAGAGCAGTCTCTGCAGGATACTCCGGGAGCCTGGTAGGGGAGTGCCAACATGGAGAAAGTTTCTTGGATGAGGGCCAATGTAACAAATGCAGGCAAGCAAGCTTTGTGTCCAGACTTGTGTTTCAGCTTATGCGAACGGATTTAATGTCCTTAGAGATCAAGCACTGTGGCATAAATTGCAGCAAAATACTACAGTACAATGTGCTTGGTTTCATTCGCTGTTGTTTTTGATGTTGGAGGATTAAGGGGAGGGGAAAGGATCAACTACCCAGGATGCTCTGTTTGGAGGAGTAAGTGAATTTCATTGTCGTCAGAACTAGATTGCCATATGAGTTCTGAAAAGCGTTTGGCTCCTGAGGATAACTGCTCTAAAAATAGATTTGGAGGAGAGGTTTCTCTTGGGTTCAGTTTCAGGTTCCAGCTGAGCTAGCTTTAGGAAACTTGTTTGCTCCTGTTGCAAGACTACAGTGAGGATATTTCTTAATTCTGCCTTCAGCATTAATTTTTTGGAAGTACTGACACACTCGCTCTGTTGGTGGAAATCGAGCACTAATGTTATGGCTGATGACACAGGTATAATCCTAACCTTTTTTTTGTGAGCAAATGGAAAATGTGTATTTGCGAATACCAGTTATGTCCGATTTTATAATCGGCAAAATAACTGGCTTACTGTTGTATGTTTTCTTGCCAGTTTACTGTTTTAGTAGTGTTGCAGGCTGCCTCTGTTCTCTTTGATTACGTTTTTCTGGACTAGAAGTATTCCACGAGTTTCTGGCAAGTGGTTAATTGTAAATAATGTTTTGCCTAATAGAGCATACGTTAACATAAGATACATTGTTTTGTCTTCAAATATCTGACTTCAAAGTTATTTTTAGAGTATGTAAAATTGCTAGGTGTCTTGAAGGTAAGCTAAAGTAAAAAGGTTTTCATACATTTTTAGCTAGATGTGACTTAATGGGGGGGTGGGTGAGGTATAGGATTTTATAGATTTGCTGTTGAGCGGTAGACCGTGCTTTAAGACTTTCTGATGTCTGCATAAAGACATCTGGTGGTGTAAGCACAGGCTTACCAGATATGGCAAGTGACCTACTTCTGACATGGCTGGCAGCATGTTCAGGGAAAGGGCTTGAGTTGGGAATTAACTGTTTGGAATGAGCTCTGAGCCAGCTTCAGTCCTTGCAGTGTTTTGTTCTGGCCCTGCATGTAGCATTATTTGCGCAGATCATAGGTAAATTTTTTTTACGTAACCTCTATTTATATAAAAGTGTTGCGTGATCAAGCAACCGTGGTTGTGTTGTTATTCAAGAGTTTTTAAAATACTCTTGCTGTGAGGTAGAAAATCACAGCATAAAATACATCTTTGTGACTATTATGAACTACATTCTTATAGCAGAATCTAATTTTGAGGAGTTTGCATGAAACAGTCTTTTATACTGAAAAAAAATACTAATAGTTCTGCTTGATTACTTAAATAAGTTGTCTTTTCTTTCATTTTCCTGTTCTTCTGATAAGTAAAGCTTCTTTCTTCAGAAGCAACCAGCAGTAAATGGTAGAAAACAGTAAGGCAAATGAGTGTGAAATGCAGTAAGATCCTATTTCCTGTTTGCTCAAGAACTAAGTTGCAATCTGGAATCATTTAAACTGTTTTTAACCCAAGGGTTTCATTTTAAGTATATGCAAAGCTTTCATTGACTGCCTTGGCACACAGGTGTAGTGAAGCCCTACTGGTACATACTGTAATGGTTTCTTTCTCAATATTAACATTACCATTTCAAGAGTACTATAAGTAATTTTTATACAGTTCAGCATATTTCTGAATGCAGATGCTGCTTGTCTGTCCCTCAGCTTTCTGGCTACCCATACATTTCCCACAAGAGGTGTTACAATGAGCTGTGTGTATGGACTCTGTACATATGTCATTAGAGGACTATGCAGTAGCAAGTGATATATGCCTGATGTGAGGCTAAATTGCCTCAGTTTCTCTCTGAATATTATTGGGCATTTGTATTTAATGTAGAAAAGAAACTAAATAGTTGGTGTTTGATCTTTGAAGGGAGTAGTCTTAAAAGAATTATTTTCTTCAATAAAATGCTGAGCTGAGTAAGAGTTGACGTGGGTCAGTGGTTTTTTATTGGTCTCAACTCAGTATAAAGCACAATGAAAGTAATAAAAGGATATTTTATTACAGCTGTAAATCTGCTGGCAAGCAGGGTCAGAAAGTACCTACATATAGTTCCTGTTACAAAAATAAGTCAGTTGCACATCTCTCATTACTTATCTTTCAGAGCTACACCATTTTATTGTAAAAACAATTGTGTTGATATTTAGCTTCTGAGAGTACTTTTTGTGTTTTTCTATGATCAGTGTTGATAAATACATCAAACATTACTTGCAATTAGTATAAAGATAACTTCTTACCTTCTATTATCACAATATTTGTGACGAAGTTTCTTGAACCATTCTTTAAGTCATGTAAGAAATAGTTTTGCTTGAATAACTGGGCCTGCATGTGGCTGAACAGGCAAAAGTTGGTTCTTAGAATGGAGTGCAGTGGAATAGACTAATGGATGTGAAACTGCAGCCAAGTGCCACCCTTGCAACAGTAATATCAGGGAGCAGAAGAGCAGACCTTGAGCTTTGGGGGAAAGGGCACAGGCAGGCATCTTTTTAGGTGCATATTAATTTACTTTGTATATGTACAGTCCTAAAACAACAGACCAAGCAATTTACGTCTTCTGTAGGGACAATGACCATTTGAAACTTGCTACACATATGCTATGTCAAGGCCTGTCTTTCACAGTCATTTGTGTACAGCTACATGTAATTTTTTATTTCCATATTAATTATAATAATTAATTAATAATAAAAAAATAAATAAATAATTATTTACTTTCCATATGCGCAGTTATAAATGAAACTGTGGTCTGTGTCGTCCTTTTACTTGTATGTTCCTTAGGATTGAAATTCTAGAGTTATTTGGCATGGAGTGAATCTGCTTAATTCTAAGCATTAGGGAAGATGGTTTTAGTTGGTAAAATATCTGAATTTTAAGTCTTACCCTTAACATAGTTCAGGTTTTAGAGTTTTCTTAGGCTATTTGAATTGTTCCGTTGCTTCTGTGAGCTATTTCGACTGGTTTTGAAACTTGATTTAGGAGAAATGCTTCTCTTGCAAAGCTTTTCTGCTGGCCATACTGGCCTCTGGCGGCAGTCTGGGAACTGCAGAGAACAAACGCAAAACATCTCAAAAATGTGAAGCTCTGTGTAAATAAACATCAAAGGGGGAGCAAGGCAGAATTTCCAGCTAAGTTGTAAGACAAATTAGAGGGGGGCTTTTGGTGTTTGGTTGCTTATGAGGCTTTTGCGTAGATAGTCATTAAACTCACGGTAATTCACAGTGAAATGGAAAGTAAATAAAGGTGGTGAAGTTTAAAAAAAAAAAAACAAAAAAACTCCACAATGATAACAAAACCCACCAAAAATTGTTGCTCAAATGCCTTGTGTTCTCTGTAATCATTAGTACCAAGTATTATAATTGTATCCTCAAAAATAATTTTCTAGCTCTTACATCCATTTTTTCTTCATGTCTTATTTTAACAGAGACTAAGCATGGAGGAAGCAAGAATGGAAAGAAAGAAGGCCTCTCTGGAAGCTCATTTTTCACATGGTTTATGGTAATTGCTTTGCTGGGCGTTTGGACATCAGTAGCAGTTGTCTGGTTTGAGCTTGTAGATTATGAAGAAGTTCTAGGTAAGAATTTTAAATCTTAAGATTTTTCTAATAATATTATGATATGCATCTAATGAACACCATTTTATATTTTTAGGTAGATGATTTGCCTACTGTAGTGTTTGCAAATGACCTACAGATAAGAATAGGCAGTCTAGTTCAAAATGTATGTTTTAATGCTGAACACTATTATGATGTGAAAATGGGGCTCTCATAAAAGGTTATTAACATCCTGTAGGATGTCTTTGTAACATGTATACTGTAATTCATTTGGGAGGTCAGCTAAATATGCAGTTTGAATTTAAGCTCTCAGAAACTCAGCAGTGGTTGAAAGTGGGCAGCTAATGTGAGCTCTGCTCTGATGGACTGTGATGCCTGTAGGGCCAGAACAACTGATCAGTCATCCTCTTAGGAGTGAGACATTGAATGCCCTCAGTTTTAACCTTATAGTGGTGATAATTGTATCTCAGTATGATAATTTTAAGGCAGTTTTGTGCAACAAGGCAGTACTGTTAATATATTATTTAAGGTTACAAATTAATATCTCAAATTTCAAGATGTATATCCATAGGTACAGCAGTTGTCCCTGTTGTTGCAGGATTCAACATGCATTTTTGCAACTGGTGGCTTTACAAAATTTGCAAATCTGTTGGTACATGCTTTTTTTCATCTGGACTGAATTTTTTAACAAAAAATTTTCTGGTTTGAAACTTAACTGGGTCCAGTGATGCAAATAATGTTTTTTGTATTTTTACCATGCATGCAGCCAAAGCAAAGGATTTCCGTTATAACTTGTCAGAGGTCCTGCAAGGTAGGATATTAGAGAAATAAGCTTGCTTTACAGTCCCTTGGCTGAAAGTTTTGGTTTACTTTATTATGGTTTTGATCTTTTTTTTTAAGAATTACTCTTCTTCTGCAATGACGTGAAGCTCAGCCATTTCTCATTTGTCTCATTCTTCATGGTTTTGAAGATGATATAATTCTTATTTCTAGAGTTATATTTTTGCACCATAAACAAATATGGTGTTTATCCATAAATGGATAGCGATCCTTTCTAATGGATTGCTTCCATACAATGCTGATGGCCATATTTTTGTCTATTCTAGACCCAAGTCTGAATTTTTTCTTCCACAGAACTGTTTTCTAATTTTCTACATACCATATTAAGAACTATATTTTATTTATTTTGATAGCAAGAGAGTTCTACCTCCATGTAGAGAATTACAAGTGTAGTAAACTGTCAGACTATAAGGACACAGAGTGCAAGCTCTGCAGAGTTTGATCCTGTTGAAAGTTGTGTCTGAACTTTATCAAGCCTATAATTAGATAACTCTACTTGTTTGGTGGTCCCAGGACACTTAAAATCCTGGATACCATGGTTCTATGCTGAAAATTCTCTTAATAGAAACTCAGTTCTCCTTTTGCATATACTTAGGGCTGATAGAGCTGCAGTTTCAAAAACAAAATGTGACAAAACAGATTCTTTAGTCATATATGAAAGGACGAATAATTTTTTTTTCTGCATTGAAGGTTATACAATTGTTGGTAAAATTTGTGAATGCTTTTCCTTTGTCTGGGAAGTAGGCTGCTTACTTTCTATTAACTTGGCACTAAAAAACTATATACCTATATACCTATCTATTTTTGTAGAATTTAGAATTGCAGGAAGCATATAATTGGAAAACTAATGGTGATTATTTTATGAATTTTTGTTTTATTATTTTCTCTGAAACATGTTGAATGTTTCTCGTGAACTTAAATTTTATTCTGAGCAAAGCATGTCCATGTCAATTACATAATTACAGACTTGCTTTAAATCTACAGGCTGCCAAATTAATGTGCAGGTAAAAGTCAAACTTCTGTTTTGTCTCATGGGCAGGCAATACAGAAAGAAACTTGAAATGTTTGTAGTGTTTCCCAGGAAATTTAAAATGTGGTTAAGAAGATTACAGTTAAATTGTTAAAAAACAAATGGTAACAACCTAGCATTGACAGTCAACCGTGGCACATTGAAAACTATGCTGGAAACAAATGGCCAAATCCCTAATTGTCTTATCTTCCTGTCTTTGCACTTCTAGGCAAGCTTGGGATATATGATGCTGATGGAGATGGAGATTTTGATGTCGAAGATGCTAAAGTATTGCTAGGTAAGTACAAATACAGGTGGAACAATCCATATAATTTAGTTGGCATGTTAATGTTTGCCCTTTTTTTTAAAGTCAAAACAATATTTCTGGTTGGTTGGTTTGTTTTTTCGCAGTTTGAAAACTTAAATTGATTTCATTGTGATGGGTTGTTTTCTTAATGCAAGTTATAGGATTGCATATGTACATCATAGGAATTTTTGTTCTTTTTCTTCTAATATAGCAATGTTAGTGGAAAGCATTTCATTACTTACAGGATGATTTTGAAATTAGGTGATTGATGCTGCTGTATTGAATGTTGAAAGATGGTTGCGATTATCAATAAATTTATCAGATGCAGGACCTAAGATGCTTCAAGAGTGAAAACATTGTTTATGTTAACATGTTAAGCCAGGTACATTTTAAAATTACTTTAAACGTGCCTTTGTACTTCTTAGATGACTATTTGTGTAGTGCATTTTTGTACTGTCTTTCCTCTATTCTGAATTCTCCACAAGTCTATTCATTTTCTTTGCCCTTCAGAAAAAGTACATGACATGAATTTTTCTTCTCTGACATTGAAACATTGAGTTTAGGCTTCTGTTCCTTGTTATTTGTGAGAATGTCTTTCTGCTCACTGTGTATCTTCAAATGGAAGTTTCAATCTCTAGACATGCTTTATGATACTGTTCTTTACCTACATATTTTAAAGCACTGCCTTCTTCAGCTTCACAGTCAAGCATTGGATAGATACTTCTTGCATAGCTAATGGTAGAAATTTTACTTAAGTTTACTTTTCTTTAGTTTTTCTTTAGTTGGTTTGTTCAAATTTAAACCTCTGCTGAGCACACAAACCTGTAAGATTAAACAAATGAACAAAACAACAAACCCCCCAGCATAGTAATTAATAGCTTGAGCAGAGGACAAAATGGAATGTATTAAGCTAGTCAAAGTAATCAGTAGTACATTAGGATGTTATGGTTTGCTATTTCAAATTCATACTCCATAAAAATCAGCTTGTCATAATTTTATTTTTCCTATTTTTATCTGGAGAAATAAACAAGTCTTTGGGAGGATGTGTGTTCATTTGTTTAATCCCTTCACAGTTTATAGAAAACCCATGTAATCAACTGAATCAGTTTGCAGTGGTGTGAATGTGAGAGTCACTCCAAAGAATCTCCAGTTCTCTGAATGGCTTCAGAGCTACTGATTGGGTGTTAATTATAATTGGTGACTAAGATAGTACTTGGGGTAGTTATAATCCTAATCTTTCTCTATTATGTAGTGTATAGAAACTGGATATCCTTTTCTTGACAGTCATGTACAGCCAGAAACATTCTGCTGCTTTGTTCCATCTCTGTTTTATGCAGCCTGATATAGCTGGGATTTCTGCCAGTGCATGAAAGTGTTTCTATTATAAGCTTGCCTTATCATGCATTTAAACCTTGTACTTCAAATGTGACCTTAAAAGGTGACAGATCAAAAATTTTTTTTTTATTATTTTTGAAAGGTTCCTTAGAAATAGGATTTAATCTCATTAAATTTGAGAATAATTTTTTCAGTATGAAAGAAATGATAAATTTTTAAGTTTTGCGACACTGAGAAAATGATGAATATAAAAATATATTTTTTCTAATAATTAACATATAATTAACTGTTACCGTGTTAACAAGTTATTGTACTTGTTTGCATTTAAAATTTAATATGAAATAAAAAATGAGCACCACAATGCAGACTGAAATTATTTCATTGATGCAGAAACTAGAAGACTGGACTCCCTCTTGAGGAATTTGTCTTCCAGAGTTAAGTCATTGTAGTAAAGGAAACTGAATAGTAAGCCTACTCTGAATGTTGAGTGCAAAACTCCTTTTATTTGTAAGGATTTTGTTAGTACATATATTACTTTCTGGTATATTTTTCTGGGTCAGACTGCCATAACTGCAAGTGTTTTCTCTGGTACAAAAGGAATTACTGTAGTTTAATGATAGGAATTCATGTGGTTTTGTTAATCTTCTGTTCTTTAGCTATTACAGCACTAGCATTGTGTATTGAAGTTGTGATATGTACAGTAGTTTAGTGTTGTCCACTTCCATAACCTTTAGTTTTCACTACAAATTTCAAGATTGAATTTCATATTAATAGTAAATATCTTGTAAGTTTAAATTAATTTAATTATCATTTTGTGAAATGCTTCTACCCTCATGAGTTTATTTTGTATTTCAAAAGATGGATTAGTAGCTGATAATTTAATAATTATCTGTACTACTGTACATACCTAAACAGAATAATTAAAATTTATTGTTTTATTTCTTGTTTGTGTAAGGTAGGATAGGATCTGTTCTTTTTTATTTGTTGGAATCAAAGGAGGTTTCATGATTAGGTTCTCTTGAGGGATTTGTGTAATTTTCAAAAGGGTGTGCGAGAAGTTTGTTCTTTCCCCTCTTCCCCCACACCCCGTGTAAGAGAAGTAAAAAAACCAAAAAAACCAAACTACCAACACCTCCTCCAGTCAACTAACTCCAAGGAACTATGAAGTATTGTAGCATTTATTAAAAAATTATCTGTGGTGGAAAGGCAAACTTGTTGAAGCTAGTCTGCCATTATCTTGCAGATTTTGTCTTTTTCATAGATATTTGTGAGATTCCATTTACAGAATTCCTTCTGGTAATGGGAAGAGAGACTTTGTACCCTGCTCCTTTGGGAGCTGCTGTTTGCAGTACTTTTCTTCCAAGCTTTTGTCCCCTTCACTCTGATTGTCCTCTGAAGGGTGTTGCTCTTAGGGGGAGTGCTATACATTTGACCTTGCTTTAGATCAGTACAGTGAAGCAGTGACTTCAGTGGTATTTCCAAAAAATGGCATGTATAGGGTTACCAATAATCGTGACTTTGGAGCCAAGCTGTTTTTGTACTTCTGTCCCTTTTAACAAGCAACAATATCCTGAGAAATTCTGCTTAAATGGTTGCAGTGGTTAATGCAGTTTTGGATCTGCAGCTAAAGAAAACAATCCCTTTATTGTTCTTGTGCATTTAATTCAGAGTAGTCCAGTTATGCAGAAAACAGAAAAGCCCCATCCTAGTGTATCAGCATTAAAACAGTAATAAGCAGTAGAATCCAAGTAAAAAATCTTCTTTTCCCCTGGTTCACTTACAGTAGAAAAATATGTTTGGAGGCAATCACACTGAGATTGCACCTTCAAAAAATCTGTAGCGATATAATAGGCATTCAAAGAATGCTTGTGCACAGTTCAGCTGTTCAGGATAAGTTTCATGCTCTTCCCTATTTTTCTCGTGTTCTACTGTAGCACTTGCAAATTTTAAAGGTTGGCTTGTGCTCATTTTCATACAAAGAGGTGTTCACAGGAGAAGAAAGGCTTTGTCTTGTTTAAATGCATGTAGGAAAATCTTGTGCCCTGCTGCTTGTGGTGACTATTGAACAGATAAATATTTTGACTCCTTTGTTCACTTGGATTTCAATTGTCATGTTAAGACTTCTCTTGAAATAAAGTAGCTATATCCTGTGAGTCCCTGCTTTAGTAGGGTATGGATGCCTGCTTGGGCAGTTCTGCTTTTGTCACCATTTTCAGACATCTGTTAAGATGTTTTTGTGAGCTTATCAGTTTTTACTTTTACAGTTCTTGATTATGGGGGTGAATGAAGACAAAAAATAGAGTATTCATTAGTTGAGGTTTTTTTTGTACTCTTTCTTAGAAAACAAGATAAACATGAAATCCTATGTTTTTTTCATTAACTCAGGCTGAAGTGTTGTCTGAGGTTTTTTTTGTTTTGTTTTGTTCTTGTGTTTTTTTGTTAAATTCAAAAGCCATTATCTTTATCCTGGATAATTTTGCAAAGAATTTTGAAGAAGGGTTTGGGTTTTGTTGTTTGGTGTTTTTTTGATGAAGACTGTAAGACACATTCTTCCAATTCCTGTGGTTCCCTTTGGTGTCCTAGTATTTTCAAAGAAAATATGCTGCTGTACTCCATTTTAAAAACATAATTGCCCAAAAGTCTTATTCTTGACTTAGTGCAAGAACAGGGGCATCTGTATGATTCTGCATGTGTGCACAAAAATTACTTCTAAAGCCTGAGGTTTTTTGGGAGTAGTGTGTTGATTTTTTTCTTTTGTTTTTTGTTGTTTTGTTGGTTTTTTTTCCCATTTTGTTTCTATATGAGATTCTGACAGACTAGAACGACACAAGTATTATTAATTCTGTATTTATAACTTAGATTCTATATTTATAACTTAGATTGTACTTCTAGGATTTTTAGACTCAAGTTTCCATTCTTGTATTGAGATTCTGTTCTTCAATAAATATCATTACTTTAGTTTATGTCTTTAGATCTTGTATGATCCAAATTTTGAAAACAAATTAGAATAACTGACTACTGTGCATAAAGTTGTTTATAAAATTTAATTTTTATAGAACTAAGCCATGGAAGAAGTTGGAGAGGGATATTTATAATACCTTGATTGCCTCCTGGAGTCAATATGTCATTTTTAAACCTTTGGGCTATCCAGTGAAAAGTTAAAGAGAATGGCTGGTCACTGAAGTAGAGGTTCTGGACATCCAGGTACAAGGATGTGGAATATCATGGACTTGGAAGTTTCCTCAGAATTATCATTGATACTTTCACTATGTGCTGTAAGAAAAATGTGTTGAAATGTGTTAAATGTCTCTGCCATGAACTTCTTTATCTTGAATGTTTCATTAACCTGCATCTAATATTGCTTTATAATCTGCATGTGCAACATGTTCACTTAATTTTATGTTTCAACAATCTGTCTTCACCTTTAGCTCACTTTTCTGCTTATCCTTTCAACACAAATGAAGGTTTGTTCTGGTTAGGAGTGGGGGAAATTTCTCCCTCTGCAGCTTTAAAGCATACCAGTAATTGTTGTTGCCTGGTCATTCTGTTGTGCTTTTCCTCAAATGGAAAATGTGAATTATTTAGTTACAACTTTAAAACCATGATTTTATTAAAAAAACTCAAACAAACGTAGGCAAGACCTCCCCAAAAAACAGGAGGAGTAAAAAACATTAGCCATGGCTTATTTGCCCTTTACAAATGACATTTAGATCAGTGGGTCTTGTAACATAAAATAGTAACTTCTAATACTAGGGAGTTCAGCAGTGATAAGCTCGGTCTTTACTATTCTGGCCTTCTCTAGCTCTTTACTCTGCTTCAGATTTTCTATACCCTGTGTTGGCTACCTATTCATTTTTATCTAGTGTTCTGTATATCCTCAGGTGTGGAAATAATTCCTGAGGATCAAGTACATCATATAGAAAATCTATCATAGAAAAAATGATTGAGAAACATGTTAAAAAACCAAACAAGCAAATAAACTGCAAAATGACACCCCCCAGCAATTAGAATCCTCACTTCTAAGCAAAATCAAAATTTTGCATGGTAGAATGGTATCCTTAACAGTGTGTCTGTGACAAGTTTGTTTATACACTCTTTGCTTTTAAATGTTATTCTCGGCCATCAGTTGCAAGCTCTCAAATTTGAGCATGATGGTTTAAAAAATAAAGAAAATAAATTGAGTGATTTAGAAGTAGTAGAAGATTGCTGATAAAAAAATGTCTAAAGGTGAACGCTGTGGCAGAAAACCTGACTATAAATGGGTTTTGTTTTAGGATTAGGAAGAAGGGAAAAAAAGTCACTGCTGTTTTTTCTTTTTTTTTTCTTTATTTTTTTTAGTAAGATTCTGGCATAATATTTTGCATGTGTATTGCCCAAATTATAGTCTGTATTGGAAAGATTCAACTTTCTTAACATCCTTCTATTTCCTAGTTAGCATTCCTGTAAAGACTTCTGTCTGTGACAAGAGATGTCTTTCACAGATCCTCCTTTTACAGTTTCCTCTTTCCACCTAACTCCTGTCTCTTTTTTCCCCTTCCCTCTCTCTCTCTCTTTCCTCTATTCTTGTATAGGCCTGACCAAAGATGGCAGTAATGAAAATATTGATTCCCTTGAGGAAGTCCTTAATATTTTAGCAGAGGAAAGCTCTGATTGGTTTTATGGCTTTCTCTCATTTCTCTATGATGTATTGACTCCTTTTGAAATACTAGAAGAAGAAGAGAGCGAAGCTACAGATGATGTTGATGGTACGTCACAGAATGAAGGGGTTCAGGGAAAAAAGACTTGTGTTATTTTGGATTTACAGAACCAGTGACTGAGAGACTAATTTGATTGGCTTTTGAAAATGTCCATGAAATCATCAGTCTTAATAAAACAAGAATTTGTGACATTGAGGGGAACCTCCCAAATGGACGCTCTAAAGATTGAATTAAAGTTAGGCATGCAATGCTGTTTCAGTAGTTGAAGCCGTTCAATAATTTTTCCATTTTTGTGGCAGGATGACAAGTATTACACAGGTGTGTAAATATGTAGAATAAAACATGTATCTGTGATTGTGTAGTTGGTTTCTGTATGTGCTTCAGTTTGTGCATTTTGTGCACAAAACTTACAAAGCTTAAGTGTAATAATCTCTACTGTTAACACTATAACATTTGTCTTTCTAGCAAACATTAACTGAAGCATTTTGTAACAGCCTTGATTATAAAGTATTCTAGCATGACTGCATTTTGTAAATACATATTTATATGTTAATCCTTAACATAGACATGACAATGATAATTCTCTTGTGAAATCTAATTTTAATAAATAACTTATTTTGTGATTCACTGATTTCTCACATAGGTTCTTTTTACTTGTTCAAAAAAAAGCACTTATTTTATAAGTGCTTGAAAATTCTACAGAAACATTTATTTCTAAGTTAGCTAACGTCTGTTGTATTCAGAAGCTACTCTGTCATATGGTTTATTCCCACTGATTTGTCTGGTTTTAAGTCTTCAGTCATTCCTTTAATATGACAATCACGTCACAAGGGCTTGTTCTAAATTTCTTTTAGTTTTTAAGGTGGGCCTTCTGTGGAAGTGGGAAGCTGTGATTATGTATTTCTAATGTAATACTGAATATATTAAAGACTAATTGGAAATTAGAATTTAATGTCTTCTATTCCTTGAGAAATTGAAGCGTTTAATGTAGTTTTTGCAAATTTCCTTGTGAACCTGTTTTATGACAGTTGTTCCAAAAATACTTTCCATGTATGTGAATTCTGTCTGCTATCATGAAGTTACTGGTATAGAAAAGGCAGTTTATAATTGTGTCCTGCAGTTTGTATCAGGTAACAAAAGCTGAAACTGAGCTGTCCTTTTAAAATATGGATCATGTACTCAAACAAATTACTATTAAAATGATATCAAATTGTTTTTTGTAATGCCTGCTTTGCTTAAGTTTGTATTGGTTTCCTATATGAAGTTGATGCTCAACCTTTAGCACTAGTAGTTGCAGGCTGAAATTTTAACTTCTTTTTAAAATAAATGAATTTTCACTTACTTTGGCATGACAATTTTAAAGCAGTTTAACATGCCTGTTTCAAAAAGACTTCCTCTAGATCATCCAATTCAGGGTACTATATAATCTTTTAAAAGTAATAAAAATGTGCTAGTGTTGAGCAAGTGAAGTTTTGTGATGGGCTAATACTGCTGCTCAAGATTTATGAATTAAACAGAGCCATGAGAGCATTGGTCACATTTTCTTTCAAATATTTGGGGAATAGGATATAAATTTATATGTTGTCAACTTTTTTAAAGTTTTTTAATACAAGATATGTGAAGTGCAAGGCAAAGAAAATAAATAAACCCCCAAACATTATAAAAATAAATGCTAGTAGGTCTTTGGAATATTACTGAGGAGTTACCAAGCACAAGAAACCTGTGGTGTCTGAGATGTAGGAAATAAGTACGTTTGGGTTGTTTTGTTTTGTTTGAGAATTTTTAAATCTTAATTTTAGAAGCAGATTTGAATTAGAAATAAGAGTTTTATCACTGTTTTGGGATAATACTACCTCTCAGTGTGAATTAAAAAATTGTTGTGGAACATTGAATTCTATAGTACATGCTCAGTAATGAAATTAGATGGCCAAAAAAGAAGGGAAACGTCTGCTATAAGAATTCTATATAATGAAGTTTATACAAAGTAGTTATAAAATTACTTGTTAAACTGGAAATTTTTCAAGTGAAATCGAGATGGATTGCTTGAACCATGGGAAAGCTACAGACACAGAGATAGGTGGTCAGTAAACAGTAAATTAGTGTAATGTGGGCTACAGAGATGAAATGCAGGCCAGCAGAGTTCTGATTTGGTATCATGCAACTTCCTTGTTGGTTTTATTAAGTGTGTAGGCATCTGCTTGAAAACATTTATGTTAGGAATGAAGAATTTGTCAGAGGAGAAGGGGTAAGGGCTGGGTGCAAAGACTTAGGGTAAGCAAATAACTTTGTAGGGAACTTCGTTTCTGGATTAAAGTCTTCTTGGAAGTGTTCACTCTTACCTGGGATTGTTCCTGTTGAGTTAACAATTGAACCCTCACCAGTGGTGAGCAGAGCTCTCAAAACTCTCTGAAAGTTTGGGATAGAGGAGTTTGGTTTTCGTGTATTCTATTAATGGTAGTGATTGCAAGCAGAACTTGGCTAGTAAGGATGGTAAGGATTTAGTTGAATCTTCTGTTATATCAACATTGCAGGTTTTTTGGTTTGTTAATTTGTTTGTTAATTTGTTTAAGAAAAGGCATTTAACAGCAAGAAATATTAAGCTGTGCAAACAAGCAGAAACTGAACAGTATCCCAATTTACTTGTGAGTCCACACAAATTGTTTGAAATTAGTTGAGGAACTTGAAAACTAAATTTTTAGTTTGATTGTTTGTGACTATAAAAATACAGTCAGTATATTGTTTTCAAAGTATTTTTAAATTGTGGGTTGAAAGCCATAGGAGCTTTGCCTTCTATTATTTTAGAATAATTGCTTTAGAAGGCAAGGTTGCTGCTTTCTCCTTCAGTTTCTGAGAATTTAAAATAGGAGAAAATTAGTAGCAAACAATGTTTTTTGTGAAAAGATACTAAGTGATAGGAACTTTCTGGATTTTATACCTAGCAGGGAATGAAACTTTACTGATTTTATATGTAATTGGACATGGGGTTTGCATTAGGTACTTTCATATTCCTTACAGTTAATTTATATTAAATTTGACAGAGCTGCAGAAATAAATGTCTGTGACTAAAGTTGCAGTCTTCCAGTTTGTCCAGCTTTTTTAGAAATCTGTGGGATGTTTTACTTTGTCATTTGTTGGTAAATGTTTGCTATTTTAATTGCCAGTGTTCAAACAAAATACTGCATTAACCTTCGTAGCAAAGCTTTTGCTTGCTTTCTTGTGATACTAATGAAAATAAATTTTTAGGGGAAAAACCCTTAATACCAATACATCTGAAATGGCTGAAAATTTTTGGAAGCGTTTTTGAACCCCAGATTTCTGTGACCGCCTTCAGCAGTATTTAATTTTTAAGTAAAAGAGTGTTTTATATGGCAGAGAGAAATGGTAATTCTCATAATCTTTGAATTGAAAAGAATAAAGAGTATGTTGTTTGCATGTCTGTTGAAAATCTTACTGCAAAAGATCTTCCACCAATATTTTCCCCCTGGCCCCTTTAAAATATTTTCATGATTAGTTAGTCTCAATTGACTGGCTATAGAAGAAATCAAATTTTCATAATGGTTATTGGTATAGGTTGCATTTAGATGGCAGTATAGAAGGAGAATGTATTGAAGCATTAGAAAGATTTTCATTTCATTTCATGGTCAGAGGAGGTAAAACCCACCTGTATTGTAAATGCAATTTGAGAGCTGGGGAAAGCTGTTGTGTGCAGATCAGTCGTTTTTGACAGATGTGTTACTATATTCCCTGTTTAGTTTCCTTCAGATAAGCTGCTATCATAACGATGTCACAGCAGTATGAAATAGATTAAATATTGTCTTTCTCCTGGTCAGTTAGGACATATGTTTCAAGATGAGGCAAATAAAGGCAATATTTGCTTGTTGGTTTCTTATATCTGCTCATACAGGATGCAGCATAAACTTCTGTGACTTCAGGAAACAGAAATGCTTTCTGCCACGTGTATCTGATTTGGATTTTTCTTCTGATATGAGGCAGTTAAATAAGCAAGAGATATTAAAGCAATGTATGGAGAATGTACTGAAGTTCAGTGTTCTGTTGTTTGGGGTGTTTTTGTGCTAGTTGTATGAATTAAAACTCCTGCACATTGGAGAATTACAGGCTTTGGTAAGACAAGCGCTCTGAGCTCAGTTTAAGGTAAGTGGGTGCTAGGTTTCTGTCAGTAAACTAATTTTGTATAGCAGATGACCTTGGATATGTAATATAGCATATTATAAATGCACAATCATAGTAATAATTATGTGCAGGGGGATATGCAAACAATCACAAATTTTTCTGACTTGCAGTTCTTCTGGAGAAGGAAAATAAAAAGGAGAGAAAAAATATTAGTAATTATTTTTGCTAACAGATTTGTATTTCCTCTTTTAGTACTTCAGTTTTAACATCTTTTGTTAATTTTCTGTATGGTTAAGGAGGTTCTTGATGGAGCATCATAAATTAAGGCAAGAGTCTGAACACAAGCCCTAGTGCTTTAAAACTTGACACTTTTTATTCTGTTATCCAGACTTCGCACTAATTGCAGAAGGGTAGCAACTGCTGTCAGCTGCTTATTGCTAACCTGGCCTATGTGCTTTCTATGGAAATTCAAAGTAGCCTCTCCCTTTTTCACATCTAAGTGGATAACTGCCTTAATTAGCTTACATTTGTTTCCTGGTGCTGCAGGTTAAAAGCGTTTATGCAGGTAGATGTTGTGGAGAAATTGACTTGGAGGATTTTTTTCACATGGCAAAGCCTTTCGTCTAGCAAGGCTATTAAAGTTTTCAGGGTTATTAAGTGAATAAAATAGTATTTGCAAATGCCAGGTCACTCAATATATTCTTAAATATGAGAATGCTATTTGTCAACATCCGGGAAACTGTTCAAACCAGTGCTTTTTACATATTATTTTTATTTTTCAATGCTTATCTTTCTAAATAAATACCGTATTTATATATTTTTCTTTTGATACTTACGCTCTAAATCTGTGCTCTCACTTGGGGATTGTATGTGGAGAATGTTCTTGAAGGTTTTTATGGGGGAAAATAGAGGAAATGATTGTACTTTCTTTCAGAATAAGAATGCTTTGTAATATTCCTGAGCTTCAATGAATCAATTAAGATAGCAAGTTGACTGCCTTTAAGCATTATATGAAGATAACTGCTTTGACAGGTGTTTTTAATTTTTAAAATGACTATTTAAAGCAGTTACTTAGAAAATATTGTAAACATATCCACCTGTGTTAGATTTGAACTCAACTTTTTAATTAACTGATTCCAATAGTAGCCATTTCTGACATTCCATTATACCCCCATTTGATATTATAAATTGTATATTTTCTTCTTGTATTGCTGGAAGTGGACATTTATAATCCGTTAAAATTACATGATTTATGTAATTATGTCATGAATTGATAATTTGCTGAGAACCTTAGTGCTATTCATTGCATAAAAGCAGATTGAAACAAAATTACTGCTTGTCTGAATATTTAGCAAGTGAAATAACAGCAATCAGTGAACAAGGTATTTTGTAATCTTTCAACATAGTGCATGTATGTTTATTTTAAAATAATTTGAAATATCTGTATGATAGTTTTTGTGTATACTGATCCTTGTAAAATTTTACAGTTTTCCTTGTTAACACACACTTTTAGAAGTGTCTTAAAATATGCAGCAATGTTTAATTTTAATATGAAAAGAGGGGAGGAGCTGGAAATTTAAATATGGCTTTGTGCAACTTTGCTGAGTACCTTTTATTGTTTATATTTTCATTGGTGTTGTAATAAAAGGAAGTTAGAGTCTATTTTTCCTTTTATATGAATAAAATGTTAATTTATTCTTCTGTGCACTGTTTAGAAATAGTAAGACTGAATGATTTTAGTCATGTTAAAGCTCTGGACGTTATCAGTGACAGTATTCTATGAGGAAAGAACTTGAAAAGACTCATATCCCAGGTATATGTTTGTAAGGAAATTAATCTAAAAACTCTGTTTTTACTTGACTAACCCTTTTTAAAACAATTTTGGCCATAATGTCAATGCTTGATATTTTGAAAACGTGTAGTATAGAAATTAGATGCAAAGTGACTACAATGACTTCAATGGTTACACTCTTTAAATTGCTTATTTTATTTTTTTGGGGCAAGCTATCAGTATTTTTTGTCTTTTCAGCATAAGTGTTGATATGTAATGACACAGTTTAGATAGATATTGGATCTGGAAATCTAAGCTCAGGGTGCAGTTGTTCAGTGTAGGTGTTTTGTATTTCTGAATGAGAAGCCTAATTGTTGAGACATGGGAATATCTCTTCCTGTTTAATAAGATTATGTATGATTTTAACTATACATAGTTATATCTTTTCAGCTTTCCTTCATTTTCTAGTTGGCTTTTAGTTAGCAACCTACAAGATTTTTGTGGTTGAAATTGGTTGGTGTGTGAGATTTAAGTCTTAATCATGATAGTGATAATCCAGTCTCTTTCAATGGTATTAAAAAGATGAAGCTAAATATTATTTATATTTTTGGAAAGGCTCTTGCCTTTATTCCTCATGTGGTACTAGCTATAAAACACAATCAGTGGGCTGACTGCCTTCAGTTTGTTAGCCACAATGGGAAAAGAGGACAGCACCTGATTTTGGAGAATAAGGTTTATTTTTTAAAATAAAAATCCTAACAGCATTAAGTAGTCTGAAGTAATGCAGTATGTATTTTAACTCTAATGAAATGGTAATGGCATTTTGGATCTGGATGATACCTTTGCCAAAATACTTATTTTACATTGAATAAAGAAACATATGTTGTAATTTATTGTAAGAAAACAATTTATATACTCTGCAATATCTTTGCTATTGAAGATCTTTTGAGTTAATATGTTTATAAAATATTTATAAAATTTTATAGAGACATAAATTAGTGTGTTTGAGAGGGAACTGGCAAATACTTTGCAGAGGGGGTGTTGGCCCTAATTATGTGGCAGCATTTGTCTGGAGAGAACCAAGCAATGTCCAAGTTAAGATGCTTCACAAGTAGCATGCATCTGGTAATGTGGCACTTGCCTTTGATTAGTTAGTCTTTCATATCAGTACTTGTGATGGTCCTGCAACTGAAGTTGCTTTATTCTTAATGATTTAATATTTTGTATTTTTCTGTAGCATTGCAGTGTGCTATGTAAAGTGAACTTTTTACATAACATGGCAGGTTGGGAAATTTCATGTCAAGTTTGTTAAACATAACAAATATGTTCGTAACCTATCTCCATTTTGCAACTAATTAGGTGAGGAGCCAGGAGGGGTAGCCAAGAAAAAAACTAAACTCAAAGGTATTTTTAATGTTCTTTTTCATGCGGAACTTTATGCAGATAATGATGTATGAAATGCATGTGCATTACAAATATCAACTGTGGGTTATAATAATGGTTACTAATATCAGCTATGTTGGCTAAATATTTTCTAATGGTGCAGCAAACTATTGTTCTTGCAATTTGTCATTATTTTTTTCTTGCTACTGTTTGTAATTTAGTGGCAATGTGAGTGCTTTCCTAACTGGAGATTATGTTTCGTTTGTGTGGATTTTTTTACTACATGTCTTGTTTGGATTGTAAGTAGTTTACTATGACTTGATATTCTGCATGTTTTTAAGTAAGATTTTGCTCCGTGTGAAATCCTCTTTCTTATCTTCCATGAATTCATGATGCTGTTACTATATTGTAATTGGAGTGCACTTTTAAGGCTGTACTTTAATAGTTTCATGTATTTTTTTTCCTGTGGGAGGAGAAATTTAGGCAAAGGTCAATAACTTCCCCTTTAATATTATTTAATATTATTTGCAGGATTGATTGCAGCATTTTCTAAAAGCTTAATGTGGGATAGCTTGCAACCAATTTATGCCATATGTTTATTTATAATGACATTGCTGTATGAACAGGTCATAGTGTTGAAGACAAAAAAAGCTAATTAGCCTCAGCAAACACCAAGCTGCCAGATGTACTTCAGGTGCTTAGCTTTTTATATCTGCTCAGTTATCTCCAGTCAGCATGAGGCTATGGAAGCAGTCTCTGTGTTGCATTAAAGGCACAGAGACTATAAGGTGTTTTCTTTCTAGCATGGCAGTATATGAAAAATGTGTGCTGTTCACCATACAAACCTTCATGAGGAAAAAAGTGAATTTGCTAAGGAAAGCTCTCTGCTCGTTTCAGTGTGACTTTTCTTAGCATCTTTCATCAAGTTGAAATTTTTGGCATTTGTTCCGCATTGTGCTTGGTATAACTTGGTTGCAAACTGTGTGTTTCCAAGAGTGTAATAAATTTTACTTAGCAATTCTTCCCTGAGTTTTGGATTATTTTTCAGTGTTTGATATGAGAATAAAGAAATGGCATATTTCAAATGTTTTATGTCAAAAACCATTTGGAAGGAAATATGATGTCATTCCTTTTAGACTGTAATTGAATGGTTCACCCCACAGAAATGGGGCCTTTTTGCCTCAACAGACTGCAGTTTCTCTCAAAAGTCTGAATAAAATTAGAACTGCTTGTATGTGAAAGTCATTATCACTTTCTTAATAATGTGGGAGTATTAATTTCAAAATTAAATGCAAATATTGTATACACATTTAATGGAAAAATCTCTAAATTATATTGACTTAAAAATTCCTTATTCTGGAGAATTCTACTGGTACTGACAAATATTTTCAAAACTGTGGCAAAATGGAAGTAAATATTGAACATTAAACATAATGAACATAAATTTCAAGGATTCTGTTCTGTTCTTACGGCATATTATCTGGATGCCCTGTCACAGCCAAATATGAATTAAAGTAGAGAAAAGAAGCACAAGAGACACAACTCCTAAAGTAAAACAAAGGAAAAATGTTATTGATAACTGAAAAGCGAAGTTGTAAGAACCAATTTGCAATTATTGCATTGATTTCACTGAGTTTAGTCTAACCAAGTTAACTGGTTTTGACTTGATTTAATTCATCAGGATATTGCTGTTTCTTCTCACTTGTACATCTCAGTATGTCCTTCAGTTATCTTTTTTAAGTCTTTGCTTAATATGAGGTAGCAATATCAGTAAAACATTGTATCATCTTTAACTTTTACAACTGTTGTGCTGTTGTCAAAGTTTCAAAATTTATTGTGATTTTCACGCTCACAGGCAAAAGTGGTTTTAGCATTCTGCAGAAGCTAGCAGTAAGATAATAGAGGCATGGTTTTCTCTAGATTAATGCTTCATTTGGATGCAGCTGAAGTATAAGCCAAGTTTATTCGCTGGCTGCATGGTGTGAGATGTTCCTAAAAGTCAGAACTAATTTGTTTAAATTGCTTAAAGCTTAGGAGTTAATGATACAAGTTTAAATCTAACAAACATTAAATAATAATTTGATCAGAGCTTTTACATGGCTGTTCATAAGATGTTTTATGGCCTAAGAATGGTTCTCTTATTGAACATTTCCTCTTTTTTAAATGAAAAAATAAAAAGTAAAAGAAGTTATTAAAGAATCCCTCAAGAAATTAAGGGAGAAGCAGGATTCCAAGAAGGAGGAAAATGAAGAAGAAAGAAAGAAAACCAGGAAAGGAAAAGATGCTACTGATCGAAAGGACAAGAAAGCTGTTGATATGAATAAATTAAAGAAAGATTCTGACAAGGCTAAAAGAGACAGAGGAAAGGAAAAAGGCCTAGACAAAAGTGTAAAATCCAAGGAGACTACAAAAAAGTCAGCCAGTGAAAAGGATGGCACTGTGGGAAAAGACAAAGAAACAAAAAAGATAGTTAAAAACCAATCCAAGGAAGACAAGAAAGAAAAGAAATGAACAAGAGTTCCTGTTCTGCTAATGAGGAACAGACCTCAAGAATGCAAAATTCAGCGTATTTATATGAATGTGGTAAATATGACAATAAGAAAATAATGTTTTCTGGCAATAAGTGTGAACAAAGGCTATATATAATATTTTTTTTAAAACTGTTCAGTGTGTACTGGTATTGTAAACACAAAGCAAAAACATCTGCTGTGAAACTCAAGTCTGTATATATATTAATATGCCTGGCTGCCAATGTGTGTTGAAAACATCCAAATGTCAAATTGATGCCAGTTTCTTCAAATCTACTCTAAATATGGGTTTGGGTTTTTGTGATTAGTTTTTTTCCTTCCTTGTTTACTTGTATTTGCTTGATGTGGAGATGGAAGTCTGATGTTCTATATGAAATGCAAGTTTAAAAGCAATACTAACAGGCTTATCTGGACACAGGTAGTGGAAACTCATAAAAAATATTTCTATTTCACAGAAACAACCAAGAGGAGCATTAATGGACTGTAGTGTCATAGGACCTAAACAAATAAATGTAACTTATTCTCTGCCAAGCATTTTCAAAAAAAATATTTTTTTCCTGAGAAAACTATTTTGTAAACACATAGTCAAACCAACTTGAGCGTTGCACCTGTGCATGAGACCCCAGGGTGTACTCAACCAAAATATTCATATATTTTTGTCTTTTGATCCCATGACAAAAAGTTTCTGCTTTTCTTCCATTCCCTATTTATATAATTATTTTATTAGGCTATATTTGTGTTGGAAAGCTTGATTCATTAATACTTTTTACTTAACTGTGTCCTGATTTCTTTCCAAGTTTGCCAACCTTTTGGTAATGAATACTGCTGAAAATTAGGCCACCTATATAATCATTGATAAGTATTGTTGTATTCCAGCTACATTTAAGATGTGATATGCTACTACTACTCTATTTTGGTGAACTTGTTTAGAGAACAGCTTATATATTTTTGCAGCTATTATTTTCTTCAATGCTTTCAAGTGCATGACACTTCTATAAGCAAGATCTTGTGTTAGTTTACTCTTACAGCTGCTGTATTTTTAGGATCAAGGAAGGATTTATCCAGCAGTCTCATTAGAATAAATAAAGTTGCAAAACATTTCTGCAGATATAATAGAGAGATTTCAGAATATTATTGAATCTATGATTGCTTTCAAGTTTATTTAGAAATGAATATTTTCTAAATAAATTTGAAAGCAAGTATATTGCAAGCAATTTCACAATATAATTACACCGGATTCAGAACAAAATTTGTAATGGAAATTTAAGATTTGTTCTTGATATACCACAGCATTAGTTCAAAGAAAACAAAAATAAAGAGTGAAATTGAGAATAAGTATATATATGCATGTGGATGGTAATGTAAAATTGAAGTCCTGGAGGTTAATTCTGTTTGTGATTTTGCTAAAATTTTGTGTATAACAGTTGGCAATACACTTATCTCAGCCATCCCATACATATGTTTGCAACATGCTTTGATCCCTAGAGTTATGTGATAAGGTTAAAGATTTATTTTTTTTTGAGAAAATGAAACATTGACCAAATCGTTATGAAAAATAGTTCAAATTAAAGCTATAGAAAACAGGACAGTAGCTTAAGATTCTGGCTGTGATAATTAACAAAGATTATATACTCTGAGGTATTTTCTAAATATAAATTCATGAAGAGGGAGGGAAGAGATGTGCATTGGGAAGATTACAGTGCTTAGCAAAAATATGAGAGAATGAAGATCTAATAAAAGCACTTTCATAATGAACATTCTCTCTAAGGTTTTGGTGATGAGATATATATATATATATATATATATTCAACTTTGCTCTGGTCAGTGTTAAAATGTGTATTTGACCAGAGGCGCATTTAAATCACACTTCTCAAGGATGGTGACACAATGGTATAGTGGCACATCACTTTTTATTTTCTCCCGTAATGTGACAGAACTTGTAACTGTGTGGGAGTGAAATTTGAAATGAATTGCTGTTCTGATTAACATATTGTATCTATGACCCAAAGTTCATCTAGTTCTGAAAAGGTTGGGTTGTTTTATTTTTTTCCTTTCCAAAGAAAATTTTATTTGAGCAGCACTCCAGGCTATACAGACAGCCACAAAATAAAGTATTTTTGCCCCAGAGATCTGTTGTGTTGTTGTATATCTCTATGAAATATTATTGTCATTAGTCTTAATGCAACAAGTTACCACGTAAGCTCAAAAACTGCACCAGACAAGTAAAAGCTAAGTGCCATTTTAATAAACAGAAGAGAGAAAGTAGTATATTTTAAAAAATAAATTATTTAATATATTACATACTCGACAGGATTAAGTAGAAATCAGTAATAAACATGATAGTTGTGTATAAAAAGCTTGAAGTTCAAGCTGAGAAACGTGTAAGTGAAACAAAACACACTCTTGTTGGTTCCTTCTTTCCTGTTAAATACCCATAGTGCTTGTTGGGTGTGGAATATTGGCTGTCTTTTGAAATGCTTTGAATTCATTTATTCTTCATGAAGCAGAGTAAGTGGTTGTCTGGAACTGAACATGTGGGTTATTGAGGATATGAAGACTTATTTAAACCAGTGTATGTGTAAGGGGGCTGAACTGTGTTTGTGAAAGCAAGGTGGTTGTTTCCATGCTTATGGATTCTGAAGTGTGAGAGAGTGGTTAATATGACTTACTGGTTTTGTCTCCATCCTAAGATGATTGTAGCAGGAAGTAACTTACTCTTGTAGCCATTAATATTCCTGCAGCAAAAGATGAATGTCTTAATATTTTTAAATATTCTAAGTGGGTGTTTTTTTAATGACAGAAGAAAATTGGCCAAAGTGTAAATTTGGCATTTTTCTTCTAGCTTCTGATTTTGACCCCAAAGTGGTGGACTCTTAGTTACCCTACTTTTGGATACAGCCTGATTACTTATCTTCAAATAATTTAAATTTAAATAATATAAAAAGAAAGACTTAATTCTGTTATCCTGTAACCATTACTTGAAATAAATACATGTTTTTCTCACAATGCATAAAATAATATCTCTCTAGTCTACACAAATTTGGTTTGAGACATACTAGTCCAGTTTGTATTGAAATATGTTTGACTCCAATAGAAATGTGGTGATTTTTATTTTTTTAATTGTACTTACTTGAAATATAGTATTTATCAATTTAAGACCTGCTTTTACAAGATTGCTAGTACTACAGGAGTGTTCATTACATATTAGCCTCTGCTTTCTTTTCAATACTATCTTTTCTATTGATTTCCCTATATTCAGCTGTTTAAAAACTAGTTTGCTTTGGGCAGTGGTGTATGTGTGTTGAGAAGGGAGTCTTGTCTTAATTGATCTTGGATGTAGGATTATAGGCAAATGCTATTTGGAAGGGACTTTGGGAGATCCTTATTCCAACATCCTGCTCAAAACAGGGTCATTTCAGTGTGGTCTTTTAAACCTCCAAAGATGGGAATGCACACCCTCTCTATGCAGTCTTTTCCACTGATTTCACTGCCCTCATGGTGGTGGGGAGGTGTGGGTGTGTGACTTTTTTTTATATCCATTCTGAACCTCTTGTGTAAGTCTTGCTTGAATCCTCCTAAAGGAGAATTAGACTAACACCAACACATTCTTGAGCATATGGTGTCTTAAGATCTGGCATGATCTCTCACAGCTGTATCTTTATCTCCTGCCATGATGATGATATTAATAATTGCATTTATTGATTGCTTTCTTTTAATTGTGTTTTGATCGAGAAAGATACTGTGGTATAGATAGTCAGGATCTTGGTGGTAAAATTCCATCAGTCATACTTTTTCTAAACTCATTTAATTGTCAAAACAAACTAATCTTACTCAGGTCTTCTAAGACGTAACATATGAATTTAAAATAACTCTTCTCATTCCGTGCAGCTTTTCATAAAGTTCAAGTAAGTTCTTCATAAAACCTATGAAATTGATCATATGAAACACTTTTTGCCCAAATTGAAAACAGAGAGAAAATTTTGCTGCCTATTTTTTTACTGGATACTGAATAGATGTTGAAAATACTATAGTAATTTGTTCAGTTACTTTGAATTAAAGGCAAGTGCTAAAACTTCTGTCCCTTTTTACCTCCTCATTGTATGTTTGGATTCCAAACATCTTTGTTTACTATCTGAATACACTTTAGTCTTTGTGTATATCACTGTATATTATGACAGTCTTGTAATTGTGATTGTTTGAATGCGTTTTTGATACGTGTAACGTTAGTTAATTTAATTGAAAGAACTTTCTTAGTTTATGACTGAATCAGTTCAAAAAGGTCATAAAGTTAACTTTATAACTGAAAAATGCAGGCCTTAAAGAAAGATCTGTCCCAGCACAGCCAGCATCACCAGAATCTGAGGAGACTGTTCAGCCTGCTGAAAAGTCGTATGTTGAATCAGGTAAGACCTTTTGTGAATCGTAGGTGAAATGATGTTTCATTTGAATTATAATTCTGTGTCAATACCATGCAAACTCTTTTATAAATTTTGTGTTGTTTATCTACTGAAGGTTATTTAACAGGAATCACTGTTTCTAACTTAGTGTAAATCTCTGACCATGAAAAGTGTAAAATTTCATGGTTACCATTGTAGCCATATCACATCAGAATAACTTTCTGATGATGTACAATTGTGGTTTAGATTAATTTCCAACTGTATATCCAACCAGAATAACAGCAGATTCTTCACCTTAAAAAACAAACAAAACCCCCTCAACAACCAACTTCTTAAGATAATAAAGTACTCACTTTTCCACTAAAACTACTAGTATATAATAAATACAGTAAATGGAGCTCCTACTGTTAAAAAATAATTTAAACATTTTTAAAGCCCTATACAATTAGTAGAATGTATTAGAATGAAGAGGGATTCAAGAAAAAATGTTTTAGATGAAACATTTCACGTATGTGATTTGAATTAGGGCTATTCAGAGAGTCCATGTTTTTTCCAGTTTATTAAAGGGGCAATTTTATGTGATGTTTATGTGAACCTAATACATAAACCTACAAATACAGAGCATATGGCAAGGGGAATCTGTGGAATATAGATTTTATTTTAAAAGACTTACATTACTTTTCTTAGGATATAATTTATAAAATATATCAACATATGGGGTTTTGTTTTTTGTGCATGTAGTTTTTGTGGGAACATTTTTCATAACTGGTACCATTTTGGATCCTTATTTGAAAATGCAGCTGTTATCTGGTTTAGAGCTTTTTTGTCAGATGTGTCACCGTAGGGTTTCTCAATGTTAATTTCAGGACATTTATATGAGGACAACACTTTATACAAATTCCTGTTGTCTTTGGCTGGTGTGTTATGTGGCAGTCATTTGTCCATCAAAACAGTTTGTGATCTCTCCTGGTAATTCATAGCGGAACAAGACCTTGATATTGTAGTATTGGTATCTATTTTCCCTGTTTATGAAGTCAACAAGACCCTACGTCTGCAACTCACATTTTGTTGTCAAATATGACTTGCTAGAGCTGCTGCCTAAATTGTAGGAAGATAATGGATGAACGTGTTACTATATTAAGTCCTTAGAAGAGAGTTCTTGGTTTGAATAGTTATGTGAAGTTGTTGCTACCCCTGGAAAGAATATATGTGCAAAAAATGCAGTGTAGATAAATTCTTCCAATTCATCTTCAGATGGATGAGTCTGATGTGATTGTGGCAATACTTTCTGTATTGAAGAGTAAGCAAGATCAAATTGTTTTTTTAATTGTGTGAGTTGCAGAGGTTCACCAGGTCAGTCTCTAGGGAACTTTGTGAAAGCGATTAAGAACATTATGGAGCCTACTAAAAGCTGCAAGCCTTGAGTTAATGTTTAGATTTTGCCTTTTGCGCTTACCTTCACTGCAATTTATAATCCTTTTAGAGCACAAGACTGCTGACGTAGAATTGGAAGAGGAAATTCAATCTGTTCTTCATGAAGCTCTCCATTCGCAGACTGGTAATGCATTAACACTTAGAAATCACTGAAGAGTTTATAAGTACTGCCACAGGCTAGATGAATCTCAGAGTCTAGTTTTGGTATGCACTTAAGGTACTTTTGTCTGCACAAAACATTCAAATCAGCTCATTTGTCATTTTCAAGAAAATTCATAAAGTTCAGTCACCAAATCCTAAAACTGTGTCTTCTTATCCAGCCTTGTTTGGCAGTAATAGCTCAAATCAGTCATTTAACAAAAACTTCCTCAAAACACTGTGTAGAGGGCAAGAGTGGATAGAGCAGAGTTGGACCTTACTGTGAGCAATGAAGGTCCCGGCAAGTTGGATTTGTATTGCTGGACTGTGTAGATAAGTTGTCTGTCACTCCCCATTCCCTTTGGAGACTAGCTGGAAAACACAAAGGGTTTACTGAAGACTCAATATTTGCTGGTAATAGAATATACCAAATGAATTTATTCACTAACGATCTACATTATTAATTAGGAGAGAGACATGAAGATGTAGATGAAAGTGCAAGTGACCAGTGGCAAGAAAAGGAGGAAGTACATGGAGAAACTTTTGAAGCTCCTGCAACAGATGACACACTCCGAGAATTTGAGAATGAAATGCCTGAAGCATATGAGACACCAGACTCAGTTCAGAAAGGTATCTGAATGACTAAATTTAGTTTTAAATTTAAAAATAAATGAACAAAAAAAAAACCCCAACCCAGATAAATGAAAATATGTCTCATTAAAACCTGGACTTGTAATTTCTTAAAATTGAGCCTTTGCAAGTCTCAACCACAGCATTATTTAGCAAATAAATATATTTTAAGTCAAAATGGGATATTATAATGCTATGTGTTTTGGAATCCAGGTAACCATATATTATGAATTACTACTCTATGGACTTTCAACAAAATTAATCTGTGCTCCATATATGCATATCTCTCCCCAGTAGAGGGATGAATATAATCATATGGAATGGTTTTGGTTGAGAGGGGCTTTAAAGATGACCTAGCTCTAACCCTTCTGCCATGAAGGATATCTTTCACTAGACCAGATTATTCAAAGTCCCATCTAGCCTGGCCCTGAATACTTCCAGGGATGAGGTGTTCACAGCTTCTCTGGGCAACCTGTTCAGTGCTTCATTACCCTCGCAGTGAAGAATTTTTACTTTCTATCCAATCTAAACCCTCCCAATCATAAACCCTTTCAGTTTAAAGCCAAAACCCCTTGCCTATCACTACATGGCCTTGTGAAAAGTCCCTCTTCAGCTCCTTTGTAGGACCCTGAAGATACTGAAAGGCTGCAATTAGGTCACCCCAGAGCGTTTTTTTGTCCAGGTTGAAACCCAGTTCTCAACCTTCTCTCAACCCTCTGGAGAGGTGTTCCATGTCCAGGCTTTCATCTACCAGCACCCCCAAATGTTCCTTGGCTTGGCTGCTCTCAATCTATTCATCTCCCATCAGTAAAACCTGTATGGAATCTGCTTCTGGACCTTTTGGTTTATTAAACTGAATTTTAAAGTTTAGTAACGCAGTATTTTCTATACTTTATTCTCATTCTTCTTTCATTCAAATATGGCTCCCTAAGAGCATTAACTGTATCTAAGTCCTGCAGAGACGAAGACATCATATACAGAAGGTGCTCATATCTTGTCACCTTGGGGCATTGACTGGATGATGAAAATTGTAGTCAAAGCATTAAAGTGGAGTCACTAGAGGGAAATTTTTCTGAATGCTTTTTATTTGTACTATGGAAAATTTTACCTATCTCTTAATACCTTTGAAAAAACCCATGTAATGGATGTCATCTAAAAGTTTTGATTGCTGGAAGTGCACTGAGATTCTTTCTTCAGAACCAAAGTAACTTTTCAGTCTGGGTCTATTATACCTCCTTGTTTTTGTATCTCTCTTACTCATCCACAGTGCAAGTCAAAGTAGAAGACTAGAGGAGAAATTCAAATTCAGTTTACTTTAAATCTTTGCAATTAAGAAGGTAAAATGAATATATTCTCCTTTCCTCCAATTCACTCAGAAATTGCTGTGGAGAGTCCTCTTTTTTTTTTTTTGAGGAAATGTGTATAGAGTTTATTCATAGATACGCATTCTCAATATTGCATATAAATAAAACTGTAATTTTTTTTCAGTCTATGTATACATACCCTGCTGCCATTAGGAGAAATTTGCTTATACTTTCAGCTTAGAAATATGACTGTACTTACATAATATCTGCTAGAGGTTTTGTGGTATTGTTTGTGGATTTAAAAATGTTAAAATTTGTGCAAACGTTGTTTCTCAGATGCTGATCCTATGGCAGATGATGTTGAAGCAGTGGAGTCTGAACCATACGAAATTCCAGGTGTCTTTTTATTTTTCCATACTCAGTAATGTTGATTTTCTCTCTCAATGTAACAAATTATATGAGAAAGAAAAGTAGAAAAGGTTAGACTGGTTTAGAAATACATCATTTTGAATTTGAGTTTTTTTCTCTCAATAGCTAGTTGTTATTGTCTTGAAGAATTTTACTTTGGGATGACTGTATCATACTTGCTATTGGAAATCTTTATTATAAATAACAGGTGCCACGTATGGAAACTTTGGTTTCATTGGTGCTAAAACCTTTTATTTACTATATGTTTCTGGCTGTTGTGTATGACTGGGGATTGGGTAGGCAAGTGATCTGTGGTTGTACAGTCTAAGAAAGTGAGAATGAGATTTATTGCTTATATTGTCTTCGTACAGTCTATAATACGAAGGTTCTTCTAGTCTATTTTTCCTGGCATTAGAAGCATCCAGTTTTTTGTACCTTTTCTTCAGGAGTGTTTGTTTCTTTGTGGCTGACTTTACTGTCAGAGAATGAGTCAACACCAAGGATGTAATTCTGAACTGTCCTTGTTCTGTCTTTCTACACACCTTAATGCATCTTGAAAGCTTTTTGAAATTTGGCTTGGACTAATCTGATAACCGTAGTGTCATCTTCCTCTTATGCTTGGTGTCACATACAAGGGCATTAGCTCATCTTTCCCATTATGTAGAAACATTAAGTGGATATTGCAGTTTCTCTACTGTCTGAGAAGCATTTTCTTCAGGATTCTAGCAATGTATGTTTACAGTATGGACAGTCTCTTGCATTTACATTAGACACTGATTTATGTTTGGACTAGGCTTCTTCTGTTTGACTCAGTGTTAGCTCTAGACTTTGCAGTTGTGTTTGGTGTCACAGATGTGATGGAAAAATAATTTTATTTGTTTGATACAGCTAGAACTGTTTATTCCAAACTGTGTGGGGGATTACTGGTTTAGAATCTAAGCTATTATACTTCCAAAGTAAAAGGATAAATTATTTTGCCTTCAGTACTGTGTTTTCTCAGATATGTCATAGTGAGTATATTAAAAACATTGAAAAGAATTGTAGTTATAGAAGAAAATAATCCCCAAATTTAACTAGGTAATGAAAAGAAGTAAGTAGCTCTAAATGTGAGATAGCAGAAGTGAAGTACATATTTTGCAAGGTCGATCTCTGGTTCATATCTTGTCTTCTATATATCCATCACCAAGTGAGCCTCCTGTACATTAGTACAGAAGATACTTTGCAGTTTTGAAGATAGAGGATGTTTGTATTTTTTATTCATATTAGAAAAATTATTTAAAAATATTGATGGAGACTAATGGCTCTCATTGCTCTAGTTTTCCTACAAAGAGTATGGCAGAAGACTGGAAGGGAGAGTGGCTCAATACCTTCCTTTAGATTGCCATGTATCAAGTTGCAAGTGTCAGTTTATAAAGTTTTAGTTTTTCAGTTTTCAGCTAAGGAGCTACATTTAGCCATTGACAGACTCATTATACAAGTTAAAACAATAAAATATGAAACATTTCATATTTTTCATTTCAAGATATTTATTTTTTCATATTTAATTTACAGTTTTAGATGAGTATGTTGCAGATTTGGAAGAGAGAGTAAGTGATCCAGACACTCCAGGTTTGTAAATTTTCATTACTTCAAATGATAATGTGCTACATTTAATGTGTCATATTGACTGTTTCATCACAGTTTTATTTTCAAATGCTTTTTAGATAGTTTAAAGTAAGCTTGGTTTTTATGCCACTATGTTACCATTGCATTTGTAAGCGTAACACTCCATGAATCAAAACTACAAATACTTAAATAAATATTTTGCTCCATCAGGAGTTTCCCAGTCTAATCAATGGATTGATTATCCAATGCCTACTTATATTCCTAACTTTAAGCCTAAATAAAGATTTGCATAAACTTATTGTACTATGTGTTTTGTGGTGTAGTTCCTGGATGTGTTTTATAATTCAGCTGTCACTTTCAGATAAAATATTGTAGTGTTAAGTCAGTATGATTATTTCTGTTATTTTTGAGCTAAATATGTGACCTTTTTAAGCTCTCTTGTGTTATTTAGTTGTTGCATGAAAATTCAGTTGGAATATAAAATATTAAATATTTCTATTTAAGGTGACTCTGAGGTAATGCCAGAAGATACTATGGAGCATTACACAGGTACAGTCCAAAGTCTTTTTTTCTTTTTATTGAAGATTCATTGAATTTTGGCCCCAAACCAAGACAGTCACATACAAAAAAAACCCCTCCAAACAAACAAATGAAACAAATCACAAAAACACACAAGATCCAAGACTTTGGAGCTCCTAGGTAGTATTTTTTCAGAATGTAAATTGAAAATGTACGCATAAGAACTTTCTAAGGAAATGATGCTAAAACCTAATGAGTACTACTTTTCTGTAATGTCAGCCAAATAAGCAGAATAATATTTTGAGGGTTGAATTTCCAGAAGAATGAATACTGGTATTTTAAATTGTATGGAAGTGCTTCTGAGGATAAAAATTTAAATATTCCAGAAATGTTGCAATTAGTGTGATGTCAAGAAGAAAGTAGTATCTCTAATTTTTTTTTAAACTAAGTAAGCTATAACAAGTAGATGCCAAAATTATGCTGTAGAAGTTAGCAGTATATAGAAATGATTTATAAATATTTTGATTCCAAACTATAAGTAATTTTTAGATGGCTTAATGAACTGTATAAGAAAGCCTGCTGATACTGCTTTCTTTTTTAAGCCTATCTTTTGATGCCAGTATATCAGTCAGTTCTTTTCATAGGATCTTTTAGAAATCTTCACCTTTGCACTCTTACTAACTTTATTACAGTGTGAACTATTATAGTTTCAAATTTTTTTGGTCTGAATAAACTTGACACTGTATTGCATTATTTGCATGTCTTTATTGTTTTAAAATTCCATTAATTTTCCTACTCATTTTCTTTTTCTTTAAACAGAGGATAGAGTGCATGAAGAGTATAGTGAAGATCAAGGTATGATAACTACTATATTTAATGCAATTACAGTATCAAAATCTTTCATTAATATGAAAGTGGAATTACTTTCTTTTAAAATTTCCTATGCTGCCTCTTTGCAAGTTCCCTGTTAAGGTTTTTGGGTTGTTGTCTGTTCAAACCCTGTGTTTGTAATCAATCAATCAATCTTGTAGCACTGGTCCAAGTGTAGAGTATGTGTATTCATCATATTCCCATATTGGTCCTATTTACCGTAGTTTGTGCATATGTGGAATAAGAATGTTGAAGGTTTTTTCCTTGTGAAACGCTGGCAGATCAGCTGTGGTTTATTGCATTTGTTTAGCTCAGTATCACCTTTTCATCTTGTCTGCCGCTACCAGTTCTTTGGGAATTACTCTGTTTTAGTTTGATGTGGTTGATGATTTGCTAATGATTGTTGAGATCAAATCAAAAAGTAAACGAGAAGAATAGTAGTCACAGCCTTGAAACAAAGGTGTGTGGTTGTGATTCCTGCTGGGATATCCTTCTGGAGTCTAGCATTCTTCAGCATAGTTAAATATACCTTTAAGCCACTCTTGTTTATTTCCCATGCTTGTGTAACCTGATCAGAGGACACGGTTTCTTAACTTCAAAATACTTGCAACAGAAAACCTTGAGGTTCATTCTTTGTTATCAGGAAGTAAATTCCAACATCCATCTTTGGGATAGAAGTCAAAATTCCATTGAAAGACTCTCAGTGGCCCAAAGGTGTATTTAGCCCTTAGCCTTTATCTTACTCGATCTGCAGAAGATAATTTTTCGTCTCAGTTAGGTTGCCCTTGACAAAATGTCTCAGCGTTAATAGGATAGAAAAGCAGGAGACTAGGTTTTTCCCAGGGCTTATTTTTTACTTGCTTTTCCAGGTGATAGTTACTTTACAATCAGTTCCTAATCAAGAATCACTTCTCTTGCTTCTCACACCTGAATATGAAGAAGCGGAACCTGTGATCTTTACTTTTCATGCTCCTTCATATGTAGTGGCAACACGAGCAGAAAATGCTTCCAAGCCCTTGTGAAGAAACGTCTATATCTGCTTTTTGACTAAGCTGATCAGGGAGGTTATGAAGTAAATTGCATCAGCTTTTTTTAAAAAAAGTTCCAAAAGCATTTCATATTCTTCAGTCTCTTTTGGCACCCCAGCACAATAACAGTGAATCACTCTATTTTGTGAGTCATTCATTTATTTCAGGAAGCAGCTGTTTCATTAGCTGTTGCCTCTCTGTGCTGCAATGAGAGTTTAAAACAGTATCACATAAATCCCCCTACTCTTTCTTTATTCTTGCTAGTCCTCTGATTAGGATGATAAGGAGAATAGGTACTTCCATTCTTTTTCTCAAAAGGAAATTCTAAGGTAGCATGTGACTGTCAAAAAATTATTATTCTTGGCTATTAAATTGTAGGATTCTTTATGCAGTAAATTATTCCCTCCATAAATTATGGAAAACTGTTTTTCTCTTGATAAAAGTTTGCATTTTCACAACATAATTTTACCTTGCTTTCAAGTTCCACCTTGAAGGCATTCTAGTTGTGAGAGAAAGCACAATGTGTCCTTTGTGCCTTTTAGAGGAATTTCATTTTAGAGCTCCAGCCTGGAGCAGTGTAGAAGAAAAAGACCAGTCAGATGAGGCTGCCTTTCTGTCACATACCATTTTTTCCTTCTGAGTTCAGTCCATGGAGTTTCAGGACATGTTTGCGTCCATGTGCTACACACCATTTTAGTATGTGTACCTATTTTTCTTCCCTGTTGCCTCTGGACCTATCTCTCTTAGATCTTTTGACATGGTTTTTGTTGGATTGAAAGTGAAACAGATTTACTTTGTTTTTGGAGAAGAGCAATTTTGGCACCATTTTTCTAAAGTTAGAGGACAGTTGGAGGCCATTGTGGAAATCTGAAATACTTTCTTCTCAAATGTAGTGCTTATGGTTTTGGCATGGGCTCCAAAACTGCAGCTGAACCCCACAAGAAGATTCACATTAAAGCCTTCATATGCAATTGTCTGTGAAATCAACAGAATTATGAGCTTTGAGTCAATGTATCATCCCCATTTCTATCAGATATGTTTCACCTCTTCTGACAAGACCTTCTGGTGAAATATTTTCTCCAATCCTGGTGCTTTCTAGAGTTCTCAAAGCTGAAGACAGTGCAAGATGATTGCTAGCCAGGGCAGTCCAGTTTCTTTTGTGACTCTTGCTTTGTGCGGCTTTATTCTTAATTCAGATCAGGAACTGCTCTAATGGGATTGCTGTAATCACATCACTGAGGTTATTGCTAATGCTAAAAATTCTTTAGTGGAAATAAGTGCCTGCAGTGGAGTGTGTAAATGATTGGTCATAGAACTTGGAATACAAGAACTCAGTTATTGTACATAACTTCCAGTGGTTTTATAAACAGTTTCCTACAGTTCGTAGCCATGAAACTAGAGAAAGAAAGCAAGTTTGAGATTTCCATTAGAAATAAAGAGTTCTGGATGTTTTTTAAGGATATTCTATAAGAACTTTTTATCAAAGGAGTGTAGGGAGAGCCACACAACCATTAGTATGTAAGATACAATATCTTAAAAGATACGACAATAATATAAAGGTGGGGAGTTTTTGTTTTCAGGGGTTTTTTTAATGTTAGGTATATAACCTTTTTCAGATGAAGATTAGTACCTGTTAGGTAATGAAATTATCCAAAACTCTGAATGAACTTCGAACTTTATTAGTTCTAAAATTCACAGTAAGTATATATTGAAAATTCAGACGATGGATAGCATTTTGTCTATTTTCAGACATTATCTAAAACTAAATATTAAGTATTCTTGACCTATTTCTTCTTCAGTATTACAAAAATTAGACTGTGCAAAGATTAAGAATGTAGAATTATAACAACTATACAGAATGATAGATTTATTGTTGTAATTGTTTTCAACGTTTCACCTGTGTGATAGAAAGTCTTGAAATTTCAGCAATATGTACACATATGGTTTTGGTTTTTTTTAATGTAGCATTTCTACTACAAGTTCCAGAAGGGGTTCGTACGTTTATTCAGGCCCCCAAACTAGGGGAAGTTTTGTAAGGACTTTGCTTTTGTCATTAAAGAAATTAACTGGATGCTTAACACCCAAATTTTTGGAATAGTTTGTGCTTATCAACCACCCAGGAACTTTATTTTTTCTTTCCTTTCAGAACCAAAGCATGAAAAGCAGACTGAGACTCAAGATACAGGTATATACGTGTGTATATATATATATATATATACACAAAAATATTAAAATATTTTAGGCAAATTAGCATAAAAATAATAAAGTTTATCTTGCTGTTTATATCTACTGAAGTACATAATCTGTGTGACCTTCAGTCATGACATCCCCAGTTATGGCAAAGGTTCATTACAGTCTGTATTATTATAAAGTTAGATTTTTGACTATGAACTGAGAAACTTTCTTTTAATGTGCCATCCTTGAGGATTCATCTTTAAGATCTCAAGTGACGTGAAATGGGGTATCTGAGGCTTTTCATGGACAGCTGGATCACAGTAGTTCATCACAGACACTGCTTCTTGCAATGAGCCCTGCTCATAACCTTGCAACCAGTGTGTAAGATCATTCAAAATGTACAGGCTGTCAGTACTAGCTCTGCTTTGATGCAGACTTCTTGCTGGTGCATTTGTCTAAGTAGTAGAAGCAATTACAAATTATTTGTCTGCAGTATTTTCTCTGGGTTCTGTATACTTCATTGTCTTGAAATGCCAGCTCTTTTGAGAGTCATCTCAGACAGCTGACTGAAAAAAACCCACAATCATTTAGTTTAGAAGGAAGTCAAGAAGTTCTGTAGTGTAAATAAATTGTAAGTATCTGTTTTGTCACCTTTCTTATCATAATCTTAAGAGGACAGTCAAAGGAATTAAAAAGTGCCATATTAAGAGAAAACAAAAATAAAGCATTTTTTCTGTTGAATCCATAATTTAAGTTGTAGAATTTCTTTGTTGTGCTTCAAGAAGGAAATTAGGACTCACGAATGAATTGCATGTTTATCCAAATAAAAAGACTTTAAAAGTTTTACGGGTATGCATGTTTTTTGGTTGATTTTCACTATGTCTAGCAGATGAAGTTGATGCTGCAAAAAGATGAAAGTGGGAGTACTTGAATGTATTTAGAAAGATTAAGACGTGGTTTTAAAATTTCAGTTATTATGTCATAATCCAAACAACAATTGTTGAAAAGGTTAAATTTTGAAATAGCTAGCTGTTGAATAGAAGACCTATTTAGTGAAACAGGAAAGAATATTTAAGATGTATTTTTTCCCCTGGAATTTATCAAAGCGTCTGTTAATAGAAGGTAAACATGCCTATGTGCTAGCTGTGTTCTTTTGTGTAGTGTGTAAGTTCCATCACTTGAGGCCTTGACTTCGCTATTTCTGTGAACTGAATGTTTTTTAGCTGTTGAGGACCTTCCAAAGGCAGTGATTAAAGCCATGGTAGATCTTTTGTACTTGTGATCTTAGTGTTTTGGTGAAATATATATGATTGAAAATCAGATGTTAAAAAAAAAAACTGATTATATATACACTTTTTCCTTTTTTATACTTATAGAGGAAATTAATGAAGATTTTGATATTGCTAAAGACCTCTCAGGTATGAAATGTTATAGTTTGTAAAAACTTGTTTTCTTCCATTTATATTTGTTAATATAATTAAAAAACAAACAAACAAAAGGCACAGCAGAGAATAGAATTGTGGAATATTTGGGTTAGAAGAGTTATTTAAAGATCATCTAGTTCAATCCCCTTGCCATGTCTAGGGACACCTTTTCCTTGGTCAGCTTACTCAAAGCTCTGTCCAGCCTGACTTTAAACACTTCCAGGGACAGAGCATCCACTGCTGCTCTAGGCAACCTGTTCCAGTGTCTCACCATACCCATCATAAAAAGTTTCCTTATGTCCAACCTCTATCTCCTCTCTTTCACTTTAAAGTCCATTGTCCTGTTGCTACAGGCATGAGTAAAAAATCTCTCTCCATCTTTTTTACAAGATCCCTTAGTGAAAGGCTGCAAAAAGGTCTCACTGGAGTCTTCTCTTCTCCAGGCTGAGCAATCCCAAGTCTCTCAGCCTGTTTTCATAGGAGAGTTGCTCCAGCCCTCTGATCATCTTCATGGGCCTCCTCTGAATCTGGTCCATGTACAGGTCCATGTTTGTCTTGTACTACAAGTGCTGGATGCAACACTCCACGTGAGGTCTCCTCTTTAGATGCAGCCATGGATGCAGTTGGCCTTCTGGGCTGGGAGTGCACACTTTTGGATCTTGTCCAGTGTTTTATCCACCAGAATATCCAAGTCATTCTCTGCAGGGGTGCTCTCAATCCCTTTTTCCCCCAACATTTATTGATATTGGAGGTTGCCCTGACCCTGATGCAGGACCTTGTACTTGGCCTTGTTGAACTTCATGATGTTCTTATGAAGTACTTATTCCATTGCTCAAATTGGAGCTCTGTGATAATTTTCCACATTGCTACTCAGAAAGATTACATTGTAAAGTTTTGTTTGTTCTTGAGGAATGTTAAATGAGTACTGTGTTAAATGTAATTTAAAGATTTGCTCTAAGAAGTTAAAAATTATGTTAAAGAAGTTTTTCTCAAATGTGATGTTGATTGAGTCAACTAGAGCAAAGCGATCTGAGCAGTTTAGCCTGAGTACTGTGTGTAAGATTTGATGCTGTATTTATTTAGATTTTCTATTTGAAAAATGCATTCTTGTATAATTAAAAGGGGTAACATAACTTGTTTCACTCAAACAACAATTGTAACTAAAATCCTTTTGGTGTGTGTGGTAGAAGTCCTGCTTCTAGTAGCTAAACTTTTGGATGTGAAAGGCATTTAATACCCTTTTTCCTACTCTTCGGTTAACTGAATTGGTTAGTTTATAATTTAAGTCTTACTTTTTGTTTGATACTAATTCGGTTGTGTGGCTGCTGGGAAATAAAAACAAAATTATGAATGTAATTTGAATAATTTTCAAAACGTATTTTCTGTCTAGGAGTAGAAGGTAAGCAAACAGAAGATGATGTGGCCAGTGAACCAGAGGAATCAGGTTTGTATATTGTGTTTTCCGTGCGTTTGCTACTTTAAAAAATTAATAATTGAGAATGATAAATATTAAGGAATAGAATTCCATGCTGCAATAAAAATACATTCATAAATTTTTCTGCAGCTGTTTTCTTTCAAGGACGAACATATATGTGTTTCTGGAATCTAGCATTTTGGGCTTTTCAATGACAAGATTTAATGGCTTAGAAAGCACTCTTCAGTTTTAGAATTTGAGTGGGCTCCCAGTTCAGAAAAACTTGTGTCACTAAAACTGACCATATTTGGTCATATGATGGAACTGAAAATTTCTTTTCCGTGCTCTGTTTCCCACCAGCCAATCAGGAATGCACACTCAGGAAAGAGGGTATCTGTAAGGAATAAAGTGGAATGTCCCCCCAGCTTTGAACTCTTTATTTATGGGCTTCCCAAATCAGAGAATGTATTTCCCTCTCTTTGATTCTCCCTCTTATCTACAGCCAGCAATCTGGCTACTGTGAGGTTTTTTTCTGGTGAGCCTGACTCCCTCCAAGCATGAAGAGGGAAATTGTGCAGCCTTCAGTCTATTACCAGTGGTAGCACGAGGTGATGTGTGACATGTCTAATTTAAACATACATATGGAAATGAAAGTAATTGAATTTTGAAGTCAAGTATTTCACAGTTACAGCTAGGAACATAATAGGTATATATGGGTGTTTTCTAAGCTCATACTCATACTGTAGTAGCATGTGAAACTAGGATATATGTGCTTTGGATAGTATAGTTTCAGAAGTTTGAAGTATGATTTTTGAAACTATGCAATCCTACAATATACTCACTGGCCTACTTAAGTATGACTCTTTCCCTTGGAAAAATTCAGCTGAGGAAGAAGTTTGCATCCCACTTCTGCAAAAGTAGTATTACAGAGCAGGCTTAATATGTCACTACTTGGAATGTAAGTGAAAGAAAAAAAAGAAGCTTTTTGTAAATATTTGGGGCAAATTTTTGTAAATATCAGTTTGAATTATATTTAAATTTTTTATTTACAGAAAAACCTGTTGAAGCTGAAGATTATTCAAATGATGTTCAAGTAGGTAAGTCAATCTTGGGTACTTGTTTTTCTTTCCTAAAAAAATGAAGCTGTAGCTATATGGAAATTAGTAATCAAATTATTTTGTGAAGGGATATCATTATTGTCACAGTTGCTTCTTGGTTTAGAAGCAATAATTTTTCTGCTGTAGTTGATAAACACTAATGGTAGTTACTGGGTTATATGAAAGTATTCCAAATAAACTAAGTAGTTTTAATTTAAAACTTAATTTTTAATTATTTCGGATAGAGCTGAATACTTTTGAAGGGGAAATACAACAATTTCAGGTCTTGATATATATGTGTACTTCCTCTCCAGAGTACCTATCATGGTCAATGATAGTGTCACTTCGTGTGTCAGTCGGATCTATTGGAGTCTGACTATGGCACATTCTTTGGGCACTGATCTGGAAACAGGGACTGTTTTGTCATGCCATCACATCTTTCTTGGCATAACTGATTTTAAGAAGAAGAGCACTTCTAGTTCTTCCGTCTGTTGCTTGATAGTAGTAGACATAGATTTTACCAAAACCGTTTTTAGAGTAGTTAAGTGGCTTCTAAATTCAAGGGCTACATATGGTTACATTTCTTGGATTTAACTATTACAATTTGCTAGTTTGTTTGTTGTACCAACCTAGTTGTGTTGAGTGGAACACAGAGTTATATCTCAGGGCAGTACATCAGAGAAGCTGCAACCCAAGATCTTTAATAGCTGTGTTTTTGTTTTGGGCTGATTAGCCTGACCACCTTTTTGGCTTAGTTAATCTTTGTACTATGCAGAAGCTCTTGCAAGATGTCGTGCCCAGAGAGTTCTGGGTCAGTTTTTTTTTTCCGTAACAGTATTTGTATTTGGTTCTTAGTCATGCCGAAAGTAGCCAGAGAAGTGAAGAAAACACAAGAGGCCTTTTGTGGTTGTCCAGTACAGACTGGAGGCATGGTTTAGTTCATGTTTGAGTTTGTATGCTGAACCTTAGCTGAGGTGATTTGAAATGCTCATATTTGTGCATAGCTGTGTTGTCTGCGAGATCTTTCCAGCCTACTTATCACAACAGCAATATGGTGTGTTGAAATGTTTGAAGCCATAGCTATTAATTAGTAGATGCATTAGCTGAAAGCATTTTGTTTCATAATTGTTATGTTCCAGTTGGTAAAATGTTAGGATCTAGTTATTAAGGTTCTTGGAAATACCCCTGCCTGAATTAAGGTGCAAACGAGACCATATGCCAGTGACAATAGCAAAGGTTTTATTTGACAGAAAACATGAAAAAGAGAGAGAGAGAGAGAGAGAAAGAAATAGGAAATAGGTGGAGGAGACAGAAAGAGAGTAGCAGGGACAGAATAAGGAAAATATCACCATTCTGTGGATCCTAACGACAGTCCGTTGATCCTCTCCAGCTGGTTTTCTAGGTGGTGAAAGTCCCCCCAAAAAGCCTGGAATTGGACAGGTTTATATACTTTTGAGCAAGGTAGCAATATCAAGGTATATCCCCCTTGTGGAGGAGAGACAGTCTCTTACAACAGACTCCAGGTTTGTTGCGTCTCATACAGTCCTGAGGTGCGGGTTTCAGGAATGACTCTGGCAGGCACTTTGGGAGGCCTTTGATAGATTAAGGCCCCCCTCAGCTGCCTCTCACGTGAATGTCTTGTGGATATGGCCTTCCTAGGGTTGGGGGTTCCACAGCCAGTTTGTGTGAGGGAGGATGGGTTCACTGCTCCTGAGCAGAGGTTACAGCACACCAAAACTTCCTCCCCCGACCTTGACTGGGGGGGAAATTTGTGCAAACCTGCTCCCAGCAAATGGGTCTGGGGGCTACAGCCTCCCCTACCCCAAAGCAAGCCAGAGATGGTTTTTAGCACAGCTGCTGGATTTGGCTGACATTCCATTCTTTGCTTACTTGTTTGTTTCTCCCTGGACCTGAGGTTGATGGAAGAATGGGTTTTCCCTTTTTCTTATCTCAGTAATTTGACTTAGAGTTCAAAGTCCCAGGCAGGTATCTTCAGGGAAGCTTCTTTGGCTGTAACTTCTTTATACAGTTTTGGTTATGATGAGCAAAATTTTATATCAATGTTTGAGGCATGAACTGTTTCTGTCTCTGACAATAATCAATATGAAGTATTCCTAACCAAAGCTTATAATCAGTGTAGGAACAAACTGTAGGGATCTTTGACAGCATGGGCAAGAAGTTCAGCAAAGGTAGTCTTCACTTGGTTTGTTATGCATCAAGTTGGAACTGGAGAGGTGGAAAAGATGTTTTCACTCAGAAAAGATTGCTGTTTAAAGTTAAAAAAACTAAAAGACCCTTACAGAACTATTACAAAATTTCAACAGTAGATAATTCCACCACACAGTGTCAGTTGAAGATATTGAGATGATTTCTTGAGTTACATAACTACTTTAAAATTAAAATCAGAATAGGAGTGCCAACTTGAAATCTTGGGGTTTTGGGCCATATTTCTATCAGTTTTTGTGTTGTAATTTATGGCTCAGTCTTGCAGCAGTAAATTAATTTTTCTACATTCATTAAAAAAAATCTTAGGTGTTTTATATAGTACTGGTGGATTTTGAAATACGCCATTTTGAATCATAGCATCATTTAGATTGGACAAGACCCTTAAAGTCAAGTCCAGCTGTAGACCTAACACTGCCAAGTCCACCACTAAACCATGTCCCCAAGTGTCACGTCTACACATCCTTTAAATACCTCCAGGCTGGGGACTTCACCTCTTTCTTGGGCAGCCTGTTCCAATGCTTGACTACCCTTTGGGGGAAGAAATTATTCCTCACACCCAAACTAAACCTCCCCTGGTGCAACTGAGGGCTGCTTCCTCGAACTATCTCTTGCTACTTGGCAGAAGAGACTGACCCTCACCTGTCTACAACCTCCTTTCAGACATTTTTGGAGAGTGATTGGGTTCCTCCTGAGCCTTCTTGACTCCAGACTAAACAACCCAAGGTCCCTCAGCTGCTCCATATGAAACTTGTGCTCCAGACCCACCCCCAGCTCGGTTCTTCTCTGGACACTCTTCAGCACCTCAGTGTCCTTCTTGCAGTGAGGAGCCCAAAACTGAACACAGGATTTGAGATACATCCTCACCAGTGCCGGGTGAAGGGGAATGATCACTCCTTTAATTGCAGTATTTGCAAATAAGATGTTGGAATTGAACCTAGTTATCCACTCTCCTTTTGTTGTATTGTGATACTAAGAGATTCCTTGCCATTTTCAAAGACAGTTAGAATGAGACATAACTTGTTCTACTTTGTTATGGTATGTATTTCTGAATAAGTCTTTTAGATTTTTTCTTTTTTTACCTGTGGTTGTTCTCAAAATTAGTGCAAGACACCATTTAAATCACAAGATTACCTTGACATCTATCTTGGCATATCTTTTGGAAACACATAATAGCAGCAGTACTAGAAGGAATGAATTATTTTCTTTTTCCCTTCACAGGGAAAAGTGAGATAATCAATCAAAATGTGTTTTAAAGACAGTTATTAAAGTTATTAAAGACACAAGTAATTACTAGATGTAGTACAATGTACATGATCCTTTGTTTAGGAAGTAGAAAATGAAGATAATTTGATCAGCACAAAATCTGAGCACTGCACTAATGTAAGAATTTCTTAATTTGTGTAGTTATGTGGGAACCACTCTGAAGGCAGAGAAGAACCAGTATTTATAACTTTTTCTAAAAAATCTTATTGTTTCAGCACATAAAGTAGAATTCAAGTAGCATCTTGGAAAACTGACAAAAGAAACATAGGACATAAAGTACTGACAATGAATAAAATTTTATTAAATTATTAGTTTTTTTTGCTATTTACCTGTCTTTTTTGGATTTGAATATTTCAGTTTGAAAGCAACGTTACTCTCAAATTTTCCTCTCAGATTATGACGTTCATGTTTGCCAGGGGTTTTTTATATCTTCTTTGTGATGGAGAATTCAGTGTGGGGGATTTTGTTGTCAGAAGTCTTTCTTCTTTGTTTATGTGATTTTACTTTTTCAGTTGTTGAAAGTTAATATTTCCTGTTCTTTAAGCAGTAACAAACTTCAGGCAGTGTAAAAGAAATTCAGAAATGTCACTATACATTCCTTATTCTTTGCTAAATTAAATTCATGCAACTGCATTTGAAGCATGGTGGCATTAGTTTGTTTGGAGCAGTTGTTTGGTTTTTAGCTAAAGCATAGGAACTTCATTTTTTGGAAAGAAAACAGGAGATAGCTCAGAGTTTGAATTAAGCTGTGAGAAACTTCCTCACATTACCAGGGAAGAGACAGGGTGTGGGATTTGAATATGCTGGAGTGCAAGTCAAAAGTTTTTTGCTGACTTCAGGGAACATCACAAAAAAGGTCATACTAGTCAAGTACATCTTTAGGTATCTGTAGGTACTGTTTTCCAATTCTCTTAGTTTATTTCTGTAATTATTGCCAGTGTTCTTTTCCAGATATAGGTTACTTCAGCTGCAGTTATAATCTACATTTTTATAAACTAATGGACTTGGGTGGTATGATAAACTAGCTTGAAGTATTACTGATTCAGGTGTTTTGGCTAACCCTGCTTTACACTGGCACATAAATTGCAGTGATTGTGATGTAGTGGTACTTGGACACATATTTTAAGGGAGACATTACGTGTTCTCTTTGTATTTGGATTTTGATCCCTCTTGTATGCATTTAGATTTAAAATATGTATGAGTTGTTCCACTCCTCCCCTTCATTTTGTATCCTTGACATTTTTATAACCCTACATTTATTTTACCAACTGCTGAAATCCCTTATGTGTAGAGAAGTTTCCACTTTAGAACTTCAACCCTTCCTCATTCCCTGGCTCCTCTTTTCCTGTTCTTTGACTTTAACAAATAAAACCCAAAATCAAACCAACACAAAAAAACAAACCAAAACCAAATCCAAATGTTTGAATGGATTTGTGGCATGGCCTAGATATCCTTTACAAGGTAAATGAAGTGCCATATGGTTATAAAAAATTCATTGCCTAGAAAAATATTTAGAAGTTTGTTTCCCACCTTATACAGCAACTTTGTGTATATTCATTAAGGTAGCTCTTAGAAATTACAGCTTTTTCATATTAACTAGTCTGATACAAAGTTGCATTTTTTAGCATTTAAGATTTTTTTGTTGATGTTTTAGAGGAAGTTGTGTTTTGGTTGGTCCTTTAATATAGATTTCCCCTTATTTTTTCAGATACTTAAAGCTTCAAAAGAAAAGTCCCTACATCAGGAGGACCAGTCCTAACCATACGCTACAAAAGGGGAGCAGATGGTTGTAATAGACTTTATGATGTAATTACCAAGCAGTTCAGGGTTTGGGGAATGAACACTAAGATGTTGTAAATGGGTTTTAGCCAACTGTCATTTTAGTAAGCATTTTTAACACTTGGATGTTTAGTTTACATTCCTGTCTGATATTTTTTTTCCCTTGGTCAACTTTAGTGAATTCATTATTTTTCTTCTGTGTTTGTGAGAGAGTTACAACTTAGAGCTGCATTTCAAGTACTGTTTAAGCAATTGTTAATATTCTATTTATAACATAGCAGCAAGTACATTTTTTTCAGATTTTAATATATATCTTTTGTTGTGGATTCATACAGTATGTACAGAGCAGTTTGGTCAAATGAAATGTATGATGTTGTGAATTTTCAAATGTTTCATAACTGCTGATATAGCATACAGCATAATTGCATTTTATTAAAAAACACTAATCAGGCACACACTATGCTGTGAAGTTTGACTTAAATCTCTTTGCACTGATGTTATGTCAACAGTTAACTACATGAATTTCAGGTGATTTTTAAAATACCCTTACATGATATGAAATGTGTGTTTAATTCATACTAGTTAAAGGCTAGATTACAAAATTATGGTTTTCAAAAACCCTTTATGTATGAATTAGCACTTTTTATTTATGCTCATTTGACTTTTCAAGCAAAAGCGTCTAGAGATTAGACGCTAGCCTGACAGGGAGTCAGTGGAGATTGCAACAAGACTGAGTTGCTAGAATCAGGTTGAATTCAGTAAAATTTTTCCATTTTGGTTTGCCTACTGATATAATGACCTCAAAGCTGGCTTTAATAAGCTTTATGTTCAGTAAATTATTTTAAAAGTCAAATTTGCATAAACACCTGATTTGCAAATTTTATTTTAAAAAAAAGCTTTGGAAATTCAACCTTAAGAAATATGATGTCAAAATTTAGGACGTACAGTTACAAATGCTTTTAAAAATGGTACATCTGAAATTTAGGTACTGTGAGTGATTTAGAATTCTAATATAACAGGTGTTCTTTATACCTGTTCTGTGCTGCTGTTCCACAATTACGAAGACATATTTTATTCTTTGATATTTTGCATGTGTTCCTTTTTGGCTCAGGAATAATTGCTGTGATTTTAGGAAGTTGCCAAGCCTGTTACAGGAGCTTAGGAGAAATAAAGTAAGAGAAATTTATAAAAAGAAAAATCAATTTGGTAACCCTAACAGTTGGTTGCCTTTTGATTTACAGGGAGACTTTCAATTTCTGTAACACTGTTTTGAAGTCAGGGTTTTAGATGCTTACATTTGTAGTGAAAGGGGCATCATATATGCTTGCCCTTTTTTTGGGTTTGGGATGTCAGTAAGACTCCACGTGAGTGTTCCATCTGATCAACAAATACAGATGTCCCAAAGTGATTTCTTTAGACTTTTCAGGAAAGCAATAATACTCTTAGACTGTGATGTGTTTTGAGATGGGATATTCTAGTAAAATTACCTGTGATTGTGAATTGCAGAGCAATAATTTTTACAAAGCCATATTTTGTGAGGAATCTTGGGAGTTATTTTAGAATGGTGAATGGAGGACTTTTTATATAACAGTGGCAGCCTATTTGTACAATTATGGGACTGTGAGAGTATATTATGCTGTGATTGAATTTTAAGTATTTTGTAACTGGGTATGTGATTTTACGTGCTTCATGTTTACAAAAATATGCCAAGCTGAGCAAGGTCAAGTGGACTATTAAAAATATGTATATTTAATCCATTTTAATGTTTGGCTGCAATAAAACACAGAAGAATATCTTTGTCTTTCTAGTGTCATTATTTATTCCTAAATGTGGTACATATTAGCTATAGGGATAAATATTTCACTCAGCCACTAATAAATATTATTTTTTAAATTGTGAATTTGAATATTAAAAACTATATTTGAAAGTATTATTTTCAAGGAGGAAGTAGAAAGTATTATGTAAATTAATTAAAAATAAATTAATTTTATTTCTGGCTGCTGTTATGTGAAGGGAATGGGCAGACCACTAAGGTCTATGTCTTCTATACTTGTGTTGTGATTGTTCTTTTGGAGTATTAACATTCTGTAACCAGTTTGGCCTGAATTTTTCTCATGAAACATCATTTCTGTTTGTAATTCATAATGGATGAGATAGCACTTCTCGACAAACACAAATGTCTGGGGAAAGTGATAAATCTGCTTTACATACAGAATGTTATGGTTATAGTCCATAGTTTAAATCAGAAATCTAGTAAGGTCCATGCACTTCTGTGAAAGCAAAAATCTTCCTTGACCTTTTCAGTTTTCAAACACCTTGATAGCTTTAATGATCTGGTATTGCTGAATAGTAGTTTAAGAAGTCAGAAGATTACCTTTTTCTTTATATTGTCACATTACTACATAGCCTCTTCTTATATGTCAGTGAATCTATGAAATCTTGGATTCAGTTGCTTTTTTTGGAAATCACAGGAAGAAATACCAATAAGCAAAGAGTAGAATACTAAAGTTGTATTTTAATACTGCCAATTTACTACAATTTAAATTACTTTCTAACATTCTCTGTAATTGAAAAGGTACCATATCATGGCACTTCTTTCTAAGAAATAAAGAAAATGGCTAAGATTTGATATAGGAAAGATACTGAAAAATGTAGTGATTTTACTGAACATCATTTGTAATTTTGCATGCTTCAAAAATTATGTATCTGTAAATAAATTGTATTGTACATTTTTGGTGTTGATCGAGATTCATGTAAAGTCTACAAGGTCGGAAACACATTTTTAATTGTGACTTGGGTCATTCTCATATGCCATCAGACAGTTGTATTGTAATGTGAAAAATAAATTTATTCTTCCTTGTAGAAACCTTCTTGGGAATCTCTGGTACATTCGTTATATAGTGATAGCAGTCCTAGCCTATAGAGATTAGCTAAAGCTGTTTTGTCAGTGATTTTCATCTTGATTTATTTTGCTGGAAATGAAGAAATTGAGTAAAAGATGGAAGTGGTTTGAAGAGCTAAGATTTTTTTGCTTGTTTGCCTGAGCCACAGTTGGTTAAATGGATGAAAAAGTAGTCTCAAGATTTATTATCATATCCCTGTCTTTGAGAGAGCACATTTTTAAGCCTTTGTCAGAAAAAGTGTAATTATAACCTTTTGCACCATTGAAATATGCTAGGGATCAGTGTGGAAGGAACAAAGCAATATGTGTTGAATATGATGCTGAAGTGAATTCTTAGTGAAGTGTGATGAGACCTTCACAGCTAACAAGATTAGCTGTGATGAATTTCAAAAGCAGCTACCTAGAAGGAGAAGCTGGAGTATTTAAAGAATGTTGGAGAGGCTTTGATGAAGTCAATGGCAACTAATCTAGCAGAATGCAGGCTGAAAAAAGTCTGGGAGTTTGGAGAACTGATTCTAGTGCATAAATAGGTGTAGACAGCTGTACGTTATATGTTGCATGTGTCTCAGGAATAAAGAAATGTGAAGCCAGACAAGAAATGGGAGATAGGAGCAGGTTTTAGAGTGAGGAAGTCATACATTGTTCTTCCTGTGATGGCAAAGAAGTTGCAGAAATAACATGAATGTCCAAGATATGTGGAAGTGTGTTATCCAGTGACGTAGAATGAAGTAGAGAGAAGAGGCCAGGTGAGAATCTCAAATATTGCTGATAAAGGAGAGGATACAGGGAAAGTGGGCTAACTAGCATGATATGTCATGGTATAATGGGAGGTGGTGAAAATAGAAATATGAGTATATAAACTGGTTTGTGTGAAAACTGTAAAACTAAACTCTTATTTCATCTGGGGCTGCATTATTGCTCTTTTTAAAACGTAGTGTTTCAGATGACATATGACCATTTTATTGATTGTGTGGTATGTGCAAAAAAATACAGAAGCCAGAGTTTTAGTACTGCACAATGCTTTCATTAAAATACTGCTACAGTAATAATTACCCTTAGTATGTAATTGACTCTATAGATCTTTTGTCATTTCTTTTAATTTGACAATCTAGATCTCATGATGTAATTGAAGAGGTGAATGACTTTCAGCGTGACCATATTTATTTAATTTACCGTATAATCAAGTTAATGCTCATTCTGCCTTGTACTGAATATAAATTAGAGTTATAGTGTCCATACATTCAGTAATAGCCGTTGTCAGCCTATAGTAAAGGGTGAAATTAGAGTGTTAAAAAATCTGATTTCATGTTTGTGCATAGTTCAATGTCTTCATGAAAAATGCAAAGTTTTCCAGCGTTTTTAAATGTTGTATTCACACTATAATGGTTCTGAGCAGTCAGTTTAAAAAACAGTGAAGACTGAGTGTCTCTAAATTACTTGGAAATTAAATAAAATGTTATATATATATATATATATATATATATATATGAATAGCTCAAAATTAAACAGTATGTGTTAAAGGGGACAGTAACTGGCTAAAAAAGCAACAGACCTCCCTGATTAGTGTTCTCTGAGTTTTTTAGGAGGAAATATTGGAAGCTTATTGGGGAAAAATGGAATTGGAAACAGAATAACGGTGTTAGAATAGTGAGGCAAGATGCTTTATATGTTACAGAGTAGGGCAGGATCAAAAAGTGTTTAAAGCAGGGAAAAAGATCTTTATGTATCTACCACCTTCATGAAATACATATGTGTGATTTTTCTACAAGATTTAGTTTGCCTTTGCTACAAAATGTCTTAATGTTAATATTTACCTCTGCAGTCAGGTGTTTACAAAACACCTGTTACATTATTTTAAAAGCTGAAGAAAAACGAAATCTTCCAAGTGCCCAAGCCACTTCTGAAAATGACTTAGATTCCCAGTTGATATTTTTTTCACATTTAATCAAATGTATGTATTAAGAGAGTGTTCCAAACAGCTTTTAATTAGTGAACAGATTTCCTTTCTTGCAAAATAGCTTGTATTTTAAGTGTATATCAACAAAATATATTAAATATTTAGAGGGGAAAATCTGTAAAATGTTTTGTTATGGAGGGAAAAACCTTTTAGGTAGTTATATAGTTCAGACAGTAATCTATGGTTATTTTAAAAAATAAAAGTAAAACAAAAAGTCTTGTTGACTCAATTATGTTTTGAGTATAAATTGTAATTTTCTTGTATCTCTGTCTTATCATAAAATGTTAACATAAATTTATTTCAATGAAGTTATATTTTTAATGTTCTAGGGAAGAGTGAAAAAGAAATTGAACAAGACAAAACAGAAAAAGGTAAGTCTGAAAATAACATTCTGTTCTGGAATTCAAAACTGTGCTTTCTGGGAGGATTTATTTAAATCAGATTAAAGAGTACTGAAGCTTAGCTCCTGTACATCTTATGTAGATAAACTTGAGTTGAATAAACATCCACAGAGCATGTATATTTGTAGGTAAACACTTGGTTGTTTCCAAGGCTGCATCAATCTTACTCCAATCAATCTTACATGGTCAGAGAACAGAATGATGGAACTGATTAGGTTGGAAAAGACCTTTAAGGTCATAGAGTCCAGCTGTTAACCTAATGCTGAAACATGTCCCTAAGTAACACATCTTTTAAACACCCCCAGGACAGCCTGGCAGCCCTTTCAGTGAAGAAATTTTTCCTAGTGTCCAATCTAAACCTCTCCAGCAGCAATTTGAGGCCATGGCCTCTTGTCCTCACCCTTGTTACCTGGGGAAAGAGACCAACCCCCACCTCTCTACAACCTCCTTTCAGGGAGCTGTAGAGACCAATAAGGTCCCACCTGAACCTCCTTTTCTCCAGGCTAAACACCCCCAAACACTCCCAGCTCCCTCATCAGATTTGTGCTCCAGACCCTTCACCAGCTCTATTGCCCTTCTCTGGACTCACTGCAGCACCTCCATGTCATTTTTGTAGTGAGGGGCCCAGAACTGAACACAGGATTCAAGGTGCAGCCTCACCTGTGCCGAGTACAGGAGAAGACTCCCTGCTCTGGTCCTGCTGGCCACACTATTCCTGTTACAAGCCAGGATGCCACTGGCCTTCTTGGCCGCCTGGGCACTATCTGGCTCATGTTCAGCCAGCTGTTGACCAGCACCCCCAGGTGCTTTTCCAAAGGGCAGCTTTCCAGCCACTCTGCCCCAAGCCTGTAGCGTTGCACTGAGTCACATCACTCCTGCTGTTTCAGGACTAAAATGTTCAGCTAAAGTGCTGTTCTTCTGACTAAATGTAGGGGTTTGCTGCAGGGTAAGACCAGTTATTGCCTAAATTCCATTGGGAACCTTCACCAGAGCTCTGTTGTCTGGAGAAAGCACTTACATGCTTACCTCACCTCCGACATTGTCACCTCAAGTTAGATGGGCTGAGTTCCACCCTTGCAAGCTCTGCTTATAAGAGTATACATAGTACCTATTGATTTGCAAATTCGATGTGCTCTACAATTAAATATCTGTGAGCTCTATGCAGAATGACAAACATAGAAGTGTAGTTGTCAAAGTCCGAAACTGCTGCATGACACCATTCTAAATGAAATATGTAGAACATTAGAATATTACAGTGTATTTTTTAATAGAAAGTCAATGCAGAAATTTCTTTCTGATTTTGTCAAAGGGTTGCTAGAGTCTAGCCTTTGAGTGAAGCCAAAAGTCTTAATGGTGAAATAGAGGTGAATGATGGAAATATATGCCAAAAATAAAATTATCATTCTGCAGTTGTTTCTTATGATCAACATCTAACCAACCAACCAACCAACAATAATTTCATACAGAAAGCCCTGTAGAATACTTCTTACTGCAAGGGAAATTGTTCTGGAATAACTGCAGCTAAAGATTTATTATAGTCATTAGATTGCAGCTTTATTAGTCCCTAAAATGCCTCTGTTTTTATTGTCTGATTACTTCCCCAGATAAGTTGATTATAGTGGTTTAGTCTGTTCTACCAGTACAGTTTAGAAAGATCTTTTAATTATTGTAGTGCTCCTGGCTTTAAATTGTCTAGATGCAGTTACTTGGTTTTATACCTTCCAAGTTATCATTTATAGAAGCCCATAAAACAAGTAGATCACTTGCACTCTTTGTATCTCACCTAATGAGCTTCCCAAACTACAGGACAATGACAGGAGTTTTTCATCATCATCAAATTCTCATTCAAGTGCCCACTGAGAGGCAGCACAATTTCCAAAACTAATTTGGGTAACGATATGGGGCTGGTATCAAGAGGAAGGACAATCACTTGAGCAAATTTTGAATTCCAAGTAAAAGTCTACTAATATATGTGTATGTTTTTCAGAACATAAATGAAGCTTTGAACTGGGAAGGTGTTGTATTGGTGGTGGGTGGCAAAGGGAATTAGTAAAACAAAAGGTCACAAAATTAGCTAGAAAACAACTACAGACCATGATCATTGGTATCGACTTGTCATTGTCCCACACTCAGAAGTTACCATTCACAAGTTGCCAAGAGTATTATTACTGAATTTGTATCACAGCAGGGGTGGGAGGGTGTTTAGAAAACAAAGCCTGTGACCCTCCCTGGCAATTGCTTCCTTAGTTTTTCAGAGTTTAAGACCGAAAATTGACAGGAGGAGCCTTTGCTTCAGCTGACTTATGAGACTGCATCACATGAATGGCTTTTTATTTCAGATTACCTTTAGAGATGGCATAACATAAGGAGACATAAACTATATAGTTATGACCTCTACAGTTAAATAATTATAACTTTTATTAAAACTTTATTTAAGACTCAAATCATAGAATTATAGAACAGTTTGGGTTGAAAAGGATTTTTAAAGGCCATTTTCTCCAACCTCTGCATTGAGCTCATTCTGTTTTCTAGCTAGCGGCAAACACAACATACAGTCAGTGGAACAGGGTTGTTCCAGTGTACTTGTCAATTCAAAAACCAGGGATTATGTGTCCTCAAGATGGCTGTAAAGACCAGCCTTTATCTTGAATCACTTATACCTTATAAAGTAATTGAAACTGGAGTCCTAACTCCTCTCTGTTTTGCATGCACGTAATAGCAGATGTAAGATCAAGGAAACCACCAGGAATTCTCCCTTAACAATACAAATGAATCAAAAAGTGAATAGAAAAGTCTAATTACAAGAACCAAACCACATTTACAAGGTGGTTTGTTAGATACGGAGTAGTGTCTTTCCATCCTCATGTTTTCTCCCCAAGTCCACAGAGAGATTGTAATGTTATTGTCTCACTGTTTCTGAGGAACTGGAAATTTCATTAGAAGACGTGTTTAACAAGAAATACTTACGCTAATATGTAATATGGACTCTCATAATCACAGACCAGGCTCCTCTCAGTTGACTGTAAATCCTACAGCATTAGTTTCCAAAGACTGAAGCAAGACTATTTATCCTGTGCGGAAGGCAACCTTCCCCCCAAAACTCCAAGTTAGACCAGCCAGGCTGTCACTCATTGCTTTCAGTGAACAGACCAGGTTCAAAATGCGCCTTCAGCACTGGAGGTAAGCCTGCCCTCCCACCCCACCAGTTTTCCTAGGCTCTGAACTTAAGAAAGGAAGCAGAAGGCTTAGGAAGGGAATCATTAGTAATGAGAGCAAAAGAGAGAGGAGGTGAAAAGGGCCTCAAGATTGGGTGGAAAACTGCCTGAGGTAGTCCCAGCTGAGATTTCCTCCTGGCCATGATTGCACATCAGCTAACAAGCTCTCTTTTTGAGGTGTCCTTCGTGGCATGTCTGTTGGGTCACAATAAAACCACAGAACTGTAGAATATCTGCTCCAAATAATTTACAAGGCACAGGAGTGAGAGAAAAATTGTGTTAAGTGTATGGAAGTGCATACTGGTTTTTAGATACAAACACTAGGTTCTGGAGGTTCTGGAGGTTCTGGAGCAGCATCTTGTACTTGCTTTGCTCAGGAAAAACACTGTATGTGTATCCTTTGATCAGAGGCTCAGACAGTATGTCAGCAAGGACAGAACAGTTCATGCTGCCCCATCTTTTAAATTCTTTTCAGGATACAAGAAATTGAAGCCTTTACAGTGTAGAAAATACCTTCACCCACTTGAATTTGCTATCTGTTAAAATGCCAAGTGTGTGGTATGTCTCTAGGGTAAAAGAAGTGTGTTAATTGTGAAAGATAATCATGATAGTATTCAAGGTTTTGTCCAGTTCTAACTAATGCTGTTAACTGTTTTGATGTACCAAGCTGCCATCTAATCAGGCAGGTCATCAGTGTTTTCTCTTTTAGGAGATGAGGTTTTCCTTAGCCTGGATGATGGTGTTATATTTCAGATGAAAATGAGAAACGGAGAAATTTCACACACATAGCCATTCCCATTTCTCTGGAAGCTAGAGGATTATATACTCCATTATAGAAGTGGTATTACTAGTTATTTGTGACATTTCTATGAGTTTTTTCTCTATTGCTCTGGACTTAGGGTCATATGTAATCAATTTTTTTGCCATGTCCTAGTTATCTCTTTTTGTTTTACTTGTTACTCCATGTAATTGGTTCAGATGCACTTACTGCCTTAACATAATTGTCTACTTGGCATTTTATACCAATTTTAAACCTCAGGTTCTGCTCAGTTACACAGGAATTTACAGACATTTGATCACGTGAAGACATTTGTCCAGAAATTCTAAGAAGTTTTAAATCCTTGATTATTATATCTTCAGGCAGCTTTTCACATTAAAAGCTGTCAAGTATCAAGAAATATAATTCTGTGAATAAGTCAACAGTTTACAAAATTATTTTTCTGATGCAGTCTGGACAGTTACTTAAGGTAAAAAGATCTGCTTCAGATGAAGATTTACAGAACTTGATTTTTTGAATGTTATTATTTTATTTTTACAGAAAAAGCTAATAATACCTTTTTCTGTAAAAAGAGCTGGTAATTGAGATTGCTTCCTATCAAAAGACGGTGTATTTAATCACTTATGGCTTCTCTAAAATTATAGCACTGAGGTGAAACTTTGCTTTGGGAAAAGTTTTGGAGCCTCAATATTCTATTGCTGGCATAGGGCTTGGAGGAATCTCAGCTGCTGTGGTGACTGGCACAGTGAGCATCTGTGGGGATTTCTTTGGTTGTCAAATGACAGAGTGGAAGTTACCTGTGTAATTATAGTGTTGGCACTAAAGCACATTGGCATATAATAGTATATTACAGAAACTGTAGAACATATGACTGGGTGGGACTCTAAAGCTTACTTTGTCTCTTTAGTTGACCAAAGGCCTTATCAGCTGCTTGCATTGTTCTTGGCAGATGCTTACACATCTTGTTATTGCAAATTTTCAGTAATTAGAATTCCACAACTGCCCTCAGCAACCTGTTCTACTGTGCTTGCTCAGAGATAGTAGTTACAGGTGTTCAAGACAAATTTTCTGTAATAGCCATTTTAAGCCTTCTCTTCCTTATCCTATGATGATACAGAAAATAATTTATTCTTTTCATCTCTGTAGCTGTGTTTTACAAAGCAGTGCGTACCCCTCTTCCCAAGGCAAACTCTTTATTACTGCCTTTTTACCCTTTGTTCTTGCTTATTGTTGCTCCCCTCCCCACCCCAATTAAAGACAAAATATTTTTAAACCACTCTTCAAGAGTGATTCAATTATGCTTAACAATTTGGTTACCTTTCCTTAATTTGGATGTGATTCTCTTGTGATCTGAAGGGTATCTAGCAGTGTGCTCATTATTATTCAAAAATAATTTCTCTGTCCATTGTAGAAGTAAGACTGTCCCTGCTTTTGGTGATGACAAGGTGCTAATCAACATAAAACCAAAATACGCCTGGTATTTTAGTTTTCATATGCCAAAACAGTTATATGAAATATTTCATCAACTTTCATTGGACGATATGACAGGCTATTAAGTTTAATGCACATTTAATGTAATATGCTGCAACTTCTGAAATATTCTCCTATTTTTTTTTTTAATTCTGTATCTTATTTATTATGAGATTGCTTGCCATCACTGGTAGTTGTTTATTCTCCAGCACAAGAATTGGCATGGAGTTTCTTATAAAACTTCCTAGCATGCTGCTTTTTCAGTGGAAATTGTTTTCCCTAAGGAAGTCTTCAGGAATCCTATGACAGCAGTCCTAGATAGAAAGCCTATTCTTACATCCAAGGCTATTATTGAAAATCCTCAGTAGTATTCTTGAAAGTCCACAGTATGATATGTAAAAGGATTATTACCATTTTAATGCTCAACCTGATTTGGACTAGAAACCAACCAAGGAGTTGTGTGATCATGCACAACTTCAGTGTCATGGTGAAATTTGTCATTGAAGAAAAATTATATGTATTTTCCTCTGAAAACAGATAAGTTAGCTTCTTTGTATCATTGAATTTAATATATTGGGTCACATCTGCTATAAGATTATTGCACAAGAAGGAGGCAATGAATAATTTATTAAAATATCCCTGCAGGGAGATAGCAGGCTATCTGGTTAATATAGAGGAATGCTTGATGGTTACACTGAAAGCTCCCTGGTGAATCCTTTAACATAGGAATAGAATGGGAGATGAAAATGATTGCTCGTTATATAATGTTTACTGTGTTATATTGGTGCCTAGCAGATGAATAATATTTATGTTAACAGCTCCTTTCCAGCTTTTTATATTGATCTCCTGCTCAAGGGATGATATATAATTGTACTGAAAATAGGAAGATAATACTTTTTTTTTTTGTAATGGAAAGTGGCAAGAAGGGTCTTCTAACATATCACCCAAGTTAGATATGAAGGGAAGGATATCATATCTTTGTGCCACAGACTCATAAGATTTTAATTTACTTTTTTTATTTACTTTTTTTCTGAGCTGTTTCTCATCTCCTTGTAAACTCAAATGAACTGCAGAGACAGTGTCCCACAGGCAGTGGGAGTTCCTTGGTGGGTGGGAAAGCTTCTTTCCTTTGCCTCAAAGGAACATCACTGTTGCCATGCTTACTGAGTTTGAGAAGGACCAAATTACTCTGTCTTTCCATGAATGCTGAAAGCTAAAAAGCCGACAAATTGCTGTCCCACTGAAATAAAGTTCCTGTGTAGCTGGCCAACCTTTGATAAAGATTTTCATTCATGCCTTAAGAACTGAGAATTAACATTTTTGTTGTAATTTATGTTACTTAGAGAACAGAAACTAAACGAAGTGTTTGGTGGCAATATCCCATTGGAAGCTTCCCAGATACTGTACCCAGAGGAACTGACGTGCCCCAGTTTTCTTGCTAGCATCAAAGGACAGTTTCACATGGCAGCTAAGAGAAAAATGAACCTAAAAAGTCCTCAAGGTCACTTGCTTTCATTGGTTCCTTGGGATGATGTTTCTGGGTTCTTCACTCCTGCTGTTAAGGAAACCAGGCCTTAGAAATAGCAATGGTTTATTGAAAAACTGAGCTGACCTATTTTTTAAAAAGAAAAAAAGAAAAAAAGCAAAGCCTGCAAACCTTTTGCATGTTACGGGTTGTTCTTTTCAGGCTCAGTGACGTTATGTGAGAAACTTCTAACCATACCTGTCAGTCACTGTGGACTGAAGGTTTGGGGTGGAGGGATCCTTGCACTTGTAATAAGAGATGGTTCTGTGAATTTTACTGGATCCAAGGGGTGTGAAACACTTGGAAGAGAGACAGTGCTGTAGTGGAGGATCAGAGTCTCAGAGACACAGTGTCATTTAACAAATCACGAACACAGCTTCCAGTAGCATGTGGTGGCTCTTGTCGTTCCTGAACAGTTCACCCGAGGACTTGGGAAGCAGAATGAAACTGGGCTAGCTACTTGTTGTCCAAAATACTTGCTACAGCATTGCAGCAGATGATGTTAAACTGTAGGATGTTTGCTTTAAACTTCAAACATACCAGTTGCAGCATTCCCTATTTAAACTTCTACAAAGAAAATAGTAATTTTACTTCTTTTTCTGCTAATAATGATCTACTTTCCATAGAGGAGGAAAAAACAGTAATGCATAATTAAAGCAAAAAAGAGTGCTCCTAATTATAGATATACATAACTAGTAGTTACCTCTATCAGACAGTATGTATTTGCCCTACTTGTGTCAGCAAAGGTGGAATCTTTTTTCCCAGTGAAGTGCAAGTGCAGAGTTAAGCTGTTGCAAATGTGGAAGAATCCAGTTACCTGCTGTCATATCCTTTCACTAACGTACTTGCATTTTTTTAGCAACTAGTATAGTTAATGTAACCATGTAGATGGTGTTTGAGAGTAAACTACTGTGAAGTAAATAGCTGTTTAAATTGACACCATTTACTTTAATTTGCTTCAAATGCAGTTTACACAATTTATTTCAAGGTTGGTTTGCTACGTACTGCTGCTGCTCTACTGCTTTGTGATAGCTTGCTAAGCTGTAGAAATTTGATCACTTAAAGGGGTCTTAACCCAACATTTCAGTGTTGAACTTGCTTTCATCAGGAAGTTCAAGTGCTCAACTTTTCAGGTCCCTCCCAACCTGAGTAGCAATGATTTCTATGAACTCTTCTAATCACAGAATGGGTAAGGCCTGAAGGTACCACAGAGGGTCATCTGGTCCAACCTTCCTGCTCAAGCAGGGTCATCCCAGAGCACATGGCATGGGATTGCATCCAGACAGTTCTTTAATATCTCCAGTGGGGGAGACTCCACCTCTCTGGGCAATCTGTTCCAGTGCTTGGTGATCTGCACAATAAAGAAGTTCTTCCTGGTGTTCAGATGGAACTTCCCATACATTAGTTTCTGCCTATTGCCTCTTGTCCTATTGCTTGGCAGCTCTGAGAAAAGCCTGGATCCACCCTCTTGTCACCTACTTTTAAGATATTTATACACATTAATGGGGTCTCCTTTCAGTCATCTCTTCTTGAGGCTGAGCAGGCCCAACTCCCTCAGCCTTTTCTCATAAGAGAGATGCTTCAGTCCCTTCATTATCTTCATTGCTCTCCACTGGACCCACTCCAGGAGCTCCATGTCTCTCACCCTGAGGAGCCCAGAACTGCACACAGCACTCCAGGTGCAGCATAAGTAATTGCTCTAGGCAAAGGAGACATATATAGTCACAACTTTTAGAAATTACTAGAATGCCCTGATGATCATACTTTTCATGATACCATAAATGTGGAAAAATAACAGTTCCCTTTGCTCTTCCATGTCAGTTGAACCATTTGGAAAAAAAGATCATCGACTGTAATGTACTGAAAAATACTTTATTCTAAACTTAACTGCCAAGTTACTCAATTTGAATGACTGAAGTTTGCTTTTTTCATATAGGAGTTTGTGACTGTAATAAGTAAGAAATCAGTTTCTTTTCAGTGTAATTTGAAACTGCCTTACTTGAAAATGATGCACTTTGCCAGCACAGTCCCTAGCTAAGTGTTACTCCTGACACTTGAAATATGAAAGAAGTAATGAACTGTCTGTTTGTTAAATCTTCTAGCTAAAAAGAAGAAGAAGCCAAAGCTCTTAAACAAGTTTGATAAGACCATTAAAGCTGAACTAGATGCTGCAGAAAAGCTACGTAAAAAAGTAAGTTTTGAATGTTTCACTCAGGACTGTACGCAGTGGACAAAAATGAATAAAATAAAAACTTGGAAAAAGGGAGAATGTATTTTAGATTACTTTTTGTGAAATTAACTTTTTGAAATAGTCAGGGCATATTTGTCCTTCAAGTTTAATTTCTGCTGGATAGTTTGTCTTAAATTTTTTAAATTCGTAAATGTATGTCTGTTCATGTGCATTTGCGCACTGTTAACCTTGAAAATACATAGCTTAGTCATTGAATTTCTGCTTAAATGGATCACATGGAACAGGGTTCGTTCTGTCCCATCCCTTTTTTGTCCAATTGGCTACTGATGTCAAGTGCTGGCAAAGAACTTTGTGTGTGTTAGCAGGGATCTTGCAGTAAGATGCCTTGTGAGTGTTAGGTGCAGATCGTTGAAGTAGATGCTGCTTCTGTTGAGATTCTGTGTCCTGGGAGTGCCTCTGCTGCTGTACAGCTGCTTAGAGGACAAAACAGATGTTCCTGCTTCTCACCAGGGGTAGCAAGACCCCTGGCCTTCAGTTTGTGTAGTTCTGAGTTTAAAAACTTGACCATGAAAATCAAGCAAAAAACTCCCAAAGCTCTTCAGTCATCTCCCGTTATAACTTCCAATTTTATATTTTTATTTCAGTATTTCAGAAAAGAAGGTCTTTGCAGAGATGTCCCTTTTCCAGATGGGAGATTAAACAGTGAAGCAAGACTGTGGCTGTGAAAAATGAGAGACTTTAAGTCTTTTGAATATAGTTCATGTTAAAACTCTGATATGTCTCACAGACAGTCCTAGCACATAAAGAACAACTGCAGGTCTTTGTTGTACCTTAGATTTGAGGTGAATGACTAGTGAGCTATATTATTTTCAGTACAGTACAATAAAAAAAACCAGTTTGGTCATTGCAGTTGCAGGATTATTCTTGATTTTCAGGACACACTGTACAGTTTTGACTTTTATCATGCCATCTGTGCAGCCCCAGAGTTCTGGTGGGTCTGTGATAGGACTGGAGGGTTGTTGCATAGAGAGCACTAACCTCTGGCTGCCTCACTAGAAGCCTTCTTTACATGTTATGAAGCAAAAACTAAAGGAATTTTCATGCTTCTTGTTACTTAAGCAATTGGTTAATCAGGAAAAGGTGTAATAGAAATTATTTAGGAACAAATCAGACATGTATAATATTTGAAGATAGCAAGGCAGTTGTGTATAATAGCCCACTGTACAAAGCTGTAAAGAGGTGGAAGTGGCAGCAAGGTCTATTGCCAAATATTGCCAAGCAGTGCTTAGCAGCTGTTTAACAGTGGGACTGGGTTCTTCTCAACTTCCATCTGTACTCTTTACTTTTTTATATAGACAGGTTATTTTCATCTCAGCACTTTATCCAGTTAACAAAGGGAAAGTGAGTAAAGCAGGAAAAACCAAGCTATTCATTTTAACCATGGAGAGTAGGTTATATTGTTTCATAAATAATGACAATGAATTTCTCTTAAATAAGCAGACAATCCCAACAAAAGTATGAGTGAAAGCTGTTGATTCAGCCTGCATTGTTTTGTGTTTGTACTTTAATTGTGAAACTAATGTATTACTAGATCCTGAGTCATTCAGCATTTTTATTAAATAGAATTGCTGATAAATATCTCTACTTTTCAGGGAAAAGTTGAAGAAGCCCTAAGGGCCTTTGAAGCATTAGTGAATCAATATCCACAAAGTCCTCGAGCAAGATACGGGAAAGCACAGGTACTTAGAAAAAAAGTCGTAGGTATAGAAAAAAGCTAAAATAAACATTTTGTTTTACCAATAAAATTATAACCACCAGTTGGAATTAATTTATAAATTTATGGAGGTTTTCTAGGTAAAAAAAGAATCATGTGATCTGTCACATTGTGTCTCTTCCGGTCAACTGTCCTTCCCCCATTACTTTGGCAGCTTTTGTGGAACATCAGTGGAAAGTATTGAAAATAACAAAATAATGAGGTACATCCCATAGATCTCAGGAGAACTGTCAGGTGAATGGTAAGAGATAAATACCAACCAATGGTCCAGTGCAGGAACAACAGGCAGAACTTACCTGTTACATACTTTTTGCTGTAGCTGTTAAATCAACACATCAGTCAGCCTGGTTTTTGCTCTAGTGGGAATCGAGAAGAGGATTTGGAGTTTTTAGAGAGATAAAGAACACAAATTCTTGGGCAAAGGAGGCTTAATTAGCTTTGCTTGTGGAGTGAGTTATGTTTCAGGTATTCCCCTTCAAAAATAAAACCCAAACCCAGAAGCCATCAGAAAATAATCTCTGCATTTATAACACTTTTAGGCTGTGTTTAGACGTCTCAAAAAGGGAATAATCTTTGAATTTTTATAAATAGTAGGATAATCCTACTGCACTACGAGTACTAAAAGACTCCTTGAACTCATGTTAATCAAGATGAACAAAGTGAAGCCCTCACTGTAGGAAGGGATGATGCTGTTAGACAATTGATGAGGACCTTGAAGTCAGAACTTGTTTCCACTTGCTTAATAACAGTCATGCTAAAACCTAAGCTGTGATTTTCCAAAAATCTATCACACAAGCACTTGATATACAGCAGACCAAATGCTTCAGTGCTCTCTGTGGTGACAGTCTGTTGAACTCTTTGCCTCTTTACAGTAGGAGATCACTTCGTTCCTACACACGATGGACTTAGGTCTGCTAAGTTACCCTTTTAATATTTACCAGTTTTTACAAATCTACTCATTATATCTAATAGAATATGCTTCCTGCCTCCTTAATGGCTTTAGGGGGATGGGCAGATTATAGCAGCCACTTGTGGAGTTTATTCAGAATTCCCACCTCAGTGACCCAACTTCATTTGTCTGTTTACAGCAATTTGTAGTTGCCCACTGCTACTTTAGTAATCCATGCAAGGTCAATACAGACCAAGATGTGAAGTAATAATTAGATGCATTTTCTGGGAGTGTGTAAAAACAACAATAAATTCATTTTCTGTAGCCTTTGAAGGTTCATACGAGTCATTTTACTGAACAGTCATATTAATATTACCAATGACAATTTTATTTGACTCAGTACGTGTAAGTTCAAGCTGTTTGAAGGTATAGGAAAAACATGGGCTTCAGATGGATGAATTATTATTAAGATTTGCGTTCGAACACAATATTTTTTTTAAATGGGTATTCATACCAACAAAATTCATTTAAATTTGCTATTTCTCATCACTAACTAAAAACAAAAATGCAAAGGATAAGATCTTGAAGGTTAAAGGTAAAGAAGGTCAAGAATTCACCACAAAAGTGTACTTCTCCATTTCTTCGTAGCGTGAACCAACATTGCATGCTAATTTTGTAGATTGGGTTTGTTATAAGACATGAGGATTGATTTTTTTCTGGATCTTTTAATGGCTTTAAAAGGCAACTGTTTTCCAAAAAAATCTGCAAAATGCTTCATTATTGGAGTGTTTTTCAGAAATATGAGCTATTCTTTATTTGAAGTCTGGATTATCCTTGAGCTAGATAAAATAATACTCTACAGAATTCATTAACATCTTTACAGCTGAAAAAAACAATAGATAAGTTTCTAATCTCCTTATGTGATTTATACTGGTGAAGTTAGTGCAGATTTTATGCTGTCAATTTTTGCTTCTTTGTATATCTTTAATATTCTTTGCCCTGCAATTCCTTTGAAAAAAGGAGAAATAAATTTCCTAGTGAATGTACATCAGAAAAAAATAAGCTATTCCTTAAAACTCTTTTCTGAAGTTGTCTCTGAAAACTGCTTGGTGAACTGTTTGGCTGAGTAACCATATTTTTTGGTATTTCCAATAATAAGTTTTAAAGCAACTCAAGGGAAAAACAAAAGGACAGAAGTGCAAAAAGATTTCAGATACTTGCTATAACAATTACAGATAACACAGAGGAAGCAATTTCATTTAATTGTGTGTTTGATGCAACAGTGAATTTATACAGACCAACAAGAGCTTCTGCACCATCATGCTTGTGATGCATCTGCCCTGGCTCTTGTCTTAAGAAAGAACATAAACCAATAAATATAGAAGTATTTGAGAAGAATGCATTAAACACATGAAAATACATGCATTTATATAAATAATTCAAAGTAAGCCTTTAAAAATTCTGCATTTGAGACAGTCTTTTTCAGCTATGGAAGCAAAGTATGAACATGCCTTACCACAGGTGAGATCAGTCATAGCTTCTGTTAGATTCACTGAAGCTGTAACTTCACTTTAGAGAGTTCATATGTCCTTTGGTTCGCTTCTGAATTTGACGAACATGTTTAAGTTTTGAAGGAGTTGTAGTGTACATATTATATGAACCATATGCAAGGCAAAAGGCAATTCCTAATTCATTTTGCAAGAAAGAGTGTAAATAAATTTGTCAGAATAGATGAAAATGGTTGTTGGTGTGTTTTGATCCACATATTGCTTCCAGGGTGAGGCTTAATAAACAAATAGTCCATAGGCAAAATTTTGCATTTCTTCTGTATTGTTAAAACAGATTGCTTCGTCTGCTTTTGAAAGCAGAAATTATGAATTCTACAAATGTTAATCAGAAATCTGGGTTAATGTATGTTTTAGGTGCAAATTTTCTCATACTTCTCCATTCAAACAGTTTGTAGGTAACAATATTTAATGGTAATTCTAGTGTGTTTTCCCAAAAAGCACCATGGTCTAACAATTGCATAGTTTGCCTGGTAAGAAAACCAGGGTTTAAGCATTTTATGTGTCCTAATAATGATTTTGTGATTCTTTTTAGTCTGAAGATGACTTAGCTGAGAAAATGAGAAGCAATGAGATGCTGCAACAAGCTATCAACACCTATGAGGAGGTGGTTAGTCTGCCAAATGTCCCTTCAGACCTGATAAAACTGAGCTTGAAGCGAGAAGCAGACAGGCAGCAGTTCCTTGGTAAGTTTTGAGGATGGTATAAAAATTACAGAAGTTGTATGAGCAGGGATTTCAAGAGATTACTAAGGATGTAGAAGTGCCAATTCTATTGAATGTTTGGTAGGACTTGCCTTCCTAGTATCTTAAATGAAAACCATTTTTATGTTATTTAAAATTTTTTCTAGGAAATTAGTGTCTATAATTTATGATAATAGTGCCTGTAGAAAGCTGCAGTAGATGAGAAGCTATGAGAAGTTATGATGATAGGTGGTCAAAAATTTTTATTGACAGACAAAGAAGAAAATTTTCTTTTTCTACTGAAGATTAATAAAATCAGGAGGAAATTACTGGCAAAAGCAGAGTAAACATATGCAGAATAAATTTTCAGTAAACATAGAGAAGAATGGAATTGAACACAGGGAGAACATCCCCAAGATTTAGGTTTAGATTCTAGTTTTAAATCTCAATTCTGTGATGCATGAGGAGTGCTGATTAGAATATGAGGCACAATCAAGAGTTCTGTTCCCGTGGGTTGGATTTTTTATACCAAGTTGTTTTGATCTTGCTATTCCTGAGCAAGACCTCATTTAGGAAGCCAAGGAACATACTTAATTTTAAGCACATAAAGCATGATAAATTTCATAATGGAAGTAGAGTAGAACTATTACTTAACACCAGAAATTAAATTAATTTACTTAATTAAGGCAAAGTTTATTATTATACATTTACTTGTTTTTGTCCAGTGCTTTGCTATCTGTGTATGATAGAGCAACCAACGCTTAAATAATGTTACTTCTGCACTGTGAAGGGCTCTCCACAAGAGGCTGCCCTAACACTGTGTGATTGCAGTGATTCCCTGAAATATTCCTGGTACAGCTACAGCCCCAGTGGCAGCCGGGCAGCTGAATGTGCTCCTGGCTGCACAAGTTTTTCCAGGTTCTCCTTCTTGATCGTCAGTGAAATTTGTGTTTCTGTAGATGTTGTGTAAACATCTGTTTCTTATGTCTGCACTTGTAATTAAATCTTGTTCTATCAAATCAGGTCGCATGAGGGGTTCCCTGCTTACTCTACAGAAATTAGTTCAGCTGTTTCCCAGTGAGACTTCATTCAAGAATGACCTTGGTGTTGGTTACCTCTTGATAGGAGATAACAGCAATGCTAAGAAAGTATATGAAGAGGTGAGTTTCCATTCCAGCCAAGAAAATTATTATTTACGTTCCTATGTTCATCTGAAAGATTGATTTTAACTTTTTTAGTTGTTAAGCAAGTCACATGTGAGATCTTGAAGAGTTAATACAGATACAATTTTTTTTCTAGTGCAGTTGTCTTCTAATTTTAATTTTCTGATACTGTCATGCTAAGTTTTTCCTCATTGAAAGAGGAATGCAGATTATTTCCATATGCTTAATAATATGAAATCTTCTACTTTCTGGTAGTCAGGTTTGGAGTATATTGGCAACAAATCTAGATTTGTTGTATGTAATGTGCAATACAATGTGTACTATTAAAAAAAACCAATCTTCAAGACAAGAAAAGCAGAAGTAAGCCAATTTCTTTGCAAGAATAGCATCTCTAACCATGTTATCAAGTAGATCAGTACTCACAAAGCTATTTAACCTTAGCTTTTTCATCTTTTTATAGGCAGCTTAAAATCTATTTTTCTTTCATGATGTTTGCAGAATGGACAATTCATTGGATTTATATTTCTGTCTTACACTATTATTACCTGGCTGGGGAAAGTTCACTGCCAGGAAAGGCCATTCTGCTCCTCTGATCTAGAAACCCTTTTAACATCTGGAAACTGTCTGGCAGATGTGGAGTCTGACATCATTGGTAGAGCACAAATCGTCACACCTGACCAGGAATGGTCTTGTTGATGTTGGCACACTTGTGGTGTTTGTGTAGGACAGGCATGGTAGGGTAATTGTCTGGTTATGTAGGCTGGAGAGGGATCAGCAGGATTAGTGCCACCTCCTGAGAATAAAGGCCCGGTTTTCCATCCCCCACATCTGGGAGTCTGAAGGGATTCTCATCTGATAGCTTCTCAAAGAGAAGGAGGATGTTCAACCACATGGTTGGAAGCAGAAGCCAAACACTAGGAATACAATTCTTTTTCCCAAGCCCCTCTGGTAGTCTCAGATGTTACCAGAATAAAGTTTGCTTTGCTACTTTGGCTACTTTTTAGGTCCCTCCATAAAACATTTCTGTCCGATAATTTTTGGCTTGCTGTCAAAATTTCTCAGAGGATTGGAAATATTGGCTTTTAAAGATAGAATTTATTAAACAAACCTGCTACTCAAGCTGCAAGGAATTTGAGAAAACAAAAACATACTCCTTTTGGGCAAGATTTTCCTTTGCAATTATTCAGTGTTTTGCTGCAAACAGCATAGTTGTTAGAATTTCTCAATAATCACAGGGATTTTTATGTATGGAGGGAGCTCATGAATTTGCTATATAATTACTTTGATGCTGAGTTTTATATACTTCAGAAGAAATATATAGGGCTCTGATTAAGAGCAGGCATGCAGAATAACTGGTGTGCTTTTAATGTCTTGTTTTCCATTCTTTATCCAGTGTAATTACTCTGTTTTGCAGTTCACTTACATTGAAAGAGAATAGGGCATAGTGATGTTCTGTCCTTGTAAAAGGAGGACAAGTAATTTTTTTAAAGGACTTGGATTTTTTTTTTAATCATGGTGGGTTTGTCCATATTTTAGGTATTCTTCAGGCTGAGTTCTAAATCAGTAATGAAATTTTCTTGTTGTAATTCAGGATAAATTCACACTAAGGATTTTAAGAAAGAATACATGCCCAAAGAAACAGAGAATCTCATGTGTGCCTTCTTTGGTTCTTGGTTCTACTATAGGCTTCTTGCACGATTTTGGGCAGATTGCTTACGGGCTACATGGCCTGCTCTGGAGTGCTTTGCTCAGCTGTTGCAATGCATATTTAGAAAGTGCTTGGCATATGGTTTTGAGCTCCTACCATGAGTGCTCAGGTTCTCTGCTTGGTAGAGAAAGGAGCAAACTGAATAGTGGTTCTGAGGGCCTCAAGGAGAAGTCTTGCTCTTCCCATGACTTTTGAAAAAACTGGGAAACTTCTGAAATGTGACTAAGTCCTTCTCACTTGTGCAATCTTTTGATGGAGAAATCTTGAGGGCACAGAGAAGAGCATGAACTCAGTGCTGCAAAGTAGCTACCTCCAATATTTATGAATCCTGTGTTCTGTTTCCCACTGTAAGGATGTTCATGCATTTTATTCAAGTGTTCTTTAATGAAGAAAGCACAGGCATCTTAGAGTTCAGGACACATTCTCAAGAGAACATACCCCTTATTCTACTTATTGTTTTCCCTCCAGTCTTATTGTCTAACTTCCTGTGTATGTGGTACTTGTTTCTGCTGCTCAGGAAAATTCCCAAGTAGTTAAACAAACTTAAACTCCAAATTTCCCATTTCCTGGGAATCTGCCAGGTTCATCCCAGATTCATGGGCAAAATCTTTACTTCCTACTGTAACATTTCAATCTTAATTCAGTGTTAGTGATCTGTGTTAAGCGTGGACTGAGCACATGGAACCAGGTGAACCCTTCAGAGGCACTGTTCCCTGTGTGGGATCACAGTACGTACCATTTCAGACCAGACTAACCCTAGCTTGTCTCATCTCCAAGGAAATGAATAGAAGCCCAGGGAATCCTAGTGGATGAAATGTTACTTTACATTTAATAACCACTTTACTTATTTTCCAGTTAATTCTTATTTTTCCTTCCAAATTTGTTACATCTTAGCAGCTTATTTTAAAAGTCTTTAATATGTTTCCTCTTTTAGCTACAGAAGCAATGTGTATAAACACTGAGCTTCAGACCAAGAGAGTTTTTTGCTTCCAGCTGTAGTGTCGTGTAGTATAACTTGCCCAAAATACAATTTTCTAGTTTGTGTTTGCCAGAATTTTTGCTGAACCACAGATGGAAAATGGTGTCCAACTGGAGAGTATTTCAGTTTTGCTTCTAATATTAAATCATCTTCTTCTGAATATTGCACTTAGGGACATGGAAACATAATGTTAAGGGTAATCCTAGTAGAATTCAGAGCTATTTGTATTTTCGAAGAAAACATAACTTCAAAAGTAGTCCTGATAGAATTGGAGCTATTTTTGGTTCAAACATCCACAGATTATAAAAAAATACAGCAAAAGAGAATTTTATAAGACTGGTTACTCAGCTAACAGCACTTGTTCTGCCTCCATGCTGAGGCATGTGTGCATGGTTCAGTGCAGCATTATACAGACACACATAAGCCAGCCCTGATTGAGCTATCTCAGGTACCAAAACCAGAATATCCACATTAACACAGTACTCTGCCCTGGCTAATTAGCCACTGATAGCCCCAGAGGTTAATTTCTATATTCGTGATTAATATTTAATGGGCTATGAGCAGTTTAGTAAAACTTATTTCTAAACATAATTAATATTGCATGCAGCAACAGCAACAGAGTAATACAATTTACATTAAATACTTCCAGTGTAATTTCTGCTGATTGTATCTCTTCACTTCTCTTTAGGGGCTCTGAATGTAGATCATTCCTTAATGCAACTCGGCATAGTTTAAATGAACCGTAATACAGAAAATTCTATTCTGTCTTAATTAATCAGATAGCTTTATCCTATAGTTAAAGAAACTGTAACGAAATTATGTGGCTAATAAATATTTCTGTCAGTCATTTCATTTCACCCTGCAGGTACAGATTCTTGGATCGAAATAATTATACACAGAATGCTGTAGTCAAAAGGCAGAAGATGCAGAAGGTGGTAGTGTATTCTTATACTAGGGATCAAGCTCTGTATACTGTGGTACTTTTTCCTAATAATGTTTCATACTATGGACTTACAATAGATTCTCAAATTGTTTGTTCCTTCATAATAATTCTTTTCTGTGAAAAGAAGTGAAATGCTGCTATTTTTAACTCGTAACACTTCGTAGCCTCATTGCTGTTATTGTTGGTTTTGCTTGGATCTAGTTGGTGTGCATAAGATTTGAGAAAAGAGAGAAATTGGTCCAGAGAACTTGTTATGATTTTGCTTGTAATTATTTTGGTTGAAAAATGATGTTTGACAGGGACTGGAAAAGGCAGAGGGAAGTAATTATAATGTTTGCAGGCATTTTATCCATGGCTTAAGTTTAGTAGCTTCAGAAATGGATTTAGGCAAGAGAAATTGCTCATCTGTCCATTGTTTTGTATTTAGCAGCTGTCTAGACATTCAGTGGGTATCAGCCTCTGTAATTCCACTGCCTGCAAGGCTCCTGTAATGATCCTCGCAGTCTGAGGGTCTATCCTGATATGACAGTCCACCCTTATTTTAAGGAGAGAAGAGGTGTAAAAACAGATTAACTTGACTGTGTAATTGATATTGCATAGAGCTACAAATTATATTGAATATGAACATCATAGAAATGCAGAGCTTCCAGACCAAGACATTCTCTCTAATTTTTGCACCTGACTGAGGCAGTTGGGGGTGCATGTTTCAGAATTCAGGTGGGCAGCTTCATACCTCCTTCTCCTGAAACACTGCCCCATACACTGATCCTTTCCTGCAGCTGTCCCTGTACTCACAAGTCTTTCTCTTCCACACGCCCTATGAAATATCTGTCTCTGGATGTTTGCCCATGAGTTTCCCTTTCCTGTAAAATTAAGCCAGTTTGTAACTCAGATATTATCTGAATCTTGTTGAGGGTACAAATTCTTTTAGCTGAAGTTGGCATGCTTGGTCTTGGTCAAAGAGTGCAGCACACAACTGTACAAGAATAATTTATCCATCACCTTCTTGTGTGAAAGCACATTGAGTCACTATAGCAGTAGAGTGTTTATTACCTTCTTTCTCATGGCCAGAAAGGTGCACACTGTTGCAGAGAATGTTCCAGTTTACCACTGTGCTGAGAGTGCCCTTGGTGTTCCAGGGTTTGCACATCCCCATCACAGGATGCTAGCATTACTTTACAGCTTCTTTCTAAATTGTAGTCATTATGCTGCACAAATCTTCTCTAGCAAAAATCAGTTTGCCACCAGTGGAAACCTATCTAATTTAAAACTATTTCACGTATGTTTCTGCTGCAGATTTTTTCAAGAGTAGCTGCATTCCTTCAGATTAGTCAAATCTGGAATAAGTAATTTAAGTGTTAATGGTGGGTTTAATTCTGTAATGTAGCATGCCTGTACCTCCAGAGCGAAATGTGAAAAAGGATGGACAACTGAAAAATAAAGCAACTCCTGTTGAAATAATTTTACTTTTGAGACTTCAAAGCTTGGCTTGTCTGAAGAAAGCACAAAAGTGAATGAGGAAAAGAAGGCACAGACAAGCCAAGGGTTTACCTGAGAGTCAGTAATGGAAGAAAATACCATTGTGTTACTAAATAGTATTGTGTACACAGGTTTTTTAATTTGCATAGATTCATTTGTATTTAATTCATTTGCTCTCAAACAGGTTCTAAGTCTGGCTCCAAATGATGGCTTTGCCAAAGTACATTACGGCTTCATCCTGAAGGCAGAAAACAAGATAGCAGAGAGCATACCTTATCTACAGGTACTTCCTCACCCACAGTAAATGTTTTACCAGTAAAAAGCAGAATTGGAATGTATAAAATGTGTCAAACTAGAACTATACTAATTAAAAATCACTGCAAAAGCTTTTTTTGGAGTTATACTGGTGCATCACTGCTTATGAACTGGAACAAATTTGTACACTGAAACTCATCAATTCTTAAACATCAAGTATTTGTTTTATTAATGGTTAACCTGAATTAAAGAGCTGTGATCCTCAAATTTTTGGAGGGTTGGTCATATGCTGCAAACCTAAGGTTCTTGAAAGATCCAGAGAAGGCTTATGTATGCTTCTGAATGGGAAGAAATACTACAAAATAAAACCTTGATCTGGCTTTATAAAATGCTTATGTGTATGTTTATAGGGTCAGGGGCAAGTATCCATCTCTGAATAGGCCTCTGTCTTGGAGGGACTGAGGGGAGAGGCTGTGGGATCTGGAAAACTGATAACATTTCTCAAAGACTTTTTGCTGACACATTGTATTCATTCAGCTTAAGTTCCATGTTACCAAGGTGGTTACATTTTCTACCTAATTTCATAGCCTGTCTCTTGCATAGGATTGACAGACTGTTGACAGCCATCAAATGAACTCTTCTAGAAGTCCTGTTGAAGTTTTCTTATACCTTTCATTTTTATTTGTTTACTTATTTAATTTTTAGGAAGGACTGGAGTCTGGTGACCCTGGCACAGATGATGGACGTTTTTATTTTCATCTGGGTGATGCCTTACAGAGAATGGGAGACAAAGAGGTACATGTTTTACATGTTTTTACTTTAAAATCTAAATCTCTGCGGGACTGTGGAATCCAGAAAAACCTTTAATAATGGGTTAATGTTGCAGACATGAGTAGTCCTATTGCAACAACAATCCAGCATATGTGTGTAGAAGTCAAGATGACCAACAGCAAAAAATCTTTTGTTGACATAACAATACAATCTCTTAGCATCCCTTGCTTTAGATTTAACTTAAACTGTTGAAGGTGGCATAGGGCAGCTTGAAACAAGGGACTAAAAATTTACAAATTTTAAGATATTTCTAGAATCTATTTTCTGCTTATATCACATACAACACAGATTTTAATAAGAGTTAAAAGAATCAGTTATGTGTGTATCATTGTGTAGAAGTTCTTGTAGAACAGTGTTTTGTAAATCTTCCTTTCTTTCCAAGGAAAAAGCACCAATGCATTTGTGACGGAAGAGTACCGTGAGAGGACTGAATGTGTGGGCTGAGTTATGAAATTTTTCCAGTAACTAAATTAGCAAATCAATCAAGAAAACAGAAATTTTTACAATATATCTGTTGAGTGGCCCAAAAAAAACCAAACATATGACACTGGAATCCATAAGAGTTTCTCATTTGTTTATTTGAAATCAAATTATACTTAAAAGTGAAATTTAAATGTGTGAATTACCATTATGATCATAGTAGGGGAGCAAAGGGCCTTTTTTGAAGACTCTGATCAGTAATGAACTTTAATATGGGCATGAATTTAAAAACAACAGCAAAAAAAACCAACAAACATTCCAATTCCTAGGTGGGGAATATGAAAAGAATAAGCATTAAAAAGAAGAGTAGAAATAGCCCTGAAACTCATTGCTTTTTAATTAGTTAGCTAGTAATGTCTGTAATATTAATACCTAAAAAACTGTAAAAAATGCTGACCTCCGTGGAAGTGTGGCCCAGTCAGTAAGTGGCTCTCCAGTATGAACTGTAGACAAGTGGGCTGTGATGAAGCCTCTGTCTGTGATCTTTCTCAGGCCTAGTTCATCAGGTTAGCTTTTTTTTTTTAATAATTCATGGAACTTTTATTACAATACTTTATACATAGAGTAGATCTAGAACATTGAAATGTAATATCTGAATTTTAAGTTAGATTGCCTTCCCTGCAATACTTTTCTAATGAGATTTTTTTAATTGTTCATTTATAAGTGAGAATTAGTTTACCTCCTTTTACTTAGAAACACATGTACACACTCACCGACACATACAGAGTCTGCTTTCACACTCTCTCTAACTCTGTCTCCTCCTCTCAAATCTCTGTACATTTCCATGGGACATTCTGGGTTGAGTTGCTGAGCCTAGAACATCCCATTGCAAAGTTTGACTAAAGATACCACACAGATGTACTTAAAGTACATAATCTCTAACTCCAGGATAATTATGTGTTAATGTTTATGGAATTAATGGCCAAATCTGCTGTAAAAAAAGTTTAATTAATGACAAATGAACTTCTTGGGTTAGAGGAGACTTCTAAATTTATCAGTGGAAAGTCCATTGTTCAGCTAAATATTTCTCACTGACCGACCTTTCTAGACTTGCTGAATTTCAAGATTTAATCAAGGAAACAGATCAATATTTAAGTTACATGTGGAATTGCTATCACTGAAGGTTTGTTGAAGGGAGATATTAATCTATTAGAGCTAAATTAGGAGTTATGAATGTGGCCTTGGGAAGTGTTAGGGAAACAGTATTGAGTATGCCCTTTCCAGCTATAACTTGATAAAATGCCAAATTGGCTTAAGGAAAGATAAATTAAAACCACGGAAGTTATTACAGAACAAAGCACTCTTCACACAGAATGTATAAACTGAGTGCATCTCAAACAATTTCTGTCCTGGAAAAGAGAGCTACACTGTTGTAGCTCTCCTGAATAATTCCATGTTCTACTGCCAAGACCTGCATGAGAAAATAAATGTTCCTCACAGAGACTTGGGAATGGAAAGGACGAAATGGGGCAGCCTAACCCTACTCCATCCTGGTAAAGGCAACTTCCATAGCACAACTCTTCTAATAAATAGAAATTAACTATATTGTGCATAGTGATTATAGCTGATGTATCTTAAAGAACAGCAACATTCATACTTCTCACTCAGTGGATGAAACAGGTAATTCATTCCCCTTATCATTTGGGCTTACTCCAGACATTGCAAATGAATGGAGGCAGTCAGCATGAACAATCTATTGATATCTCACTGGTATTACAACTCGGGGGAGCAAATGTTATAAATCACAATGCTTCCATTTCAGAGAGTTAACCAAGACAACATCAAAATTTAAAGATATACTCTGTGTTACCCGAAGGTAATACACAGTATTTTTTTGACCCATGCACAATTTTACTGGGCTTCTCTAGGGAGAAAGAGATGACAGTTTATATACTATCTGCTGTTATTCTGTTCATCCACACTAATTTTTTATACTTCAAATAAATACAGTAAGGCAACAATGTATTGCAGACTTTCCTCCATATTTTGGGACAGTTATAAAGATGAGAATAACACATTTTTAAAAAAACTTGAGGAAAATTTGCAAACTCTCAATGAGAACTTTGGCCAGTTTCTGTTCAGGGCAGGGATTGCTGCCTGCTTCAGTCCCTCTGCTCTGGAATTATTATTCTCATATTTCCCTACTCAGGTGTCCTGGGTTTTTTTTAGTTTGTGGTGTTTTGGGGAGTTCTGTTTGTTTACTTGTTTGTTTATTTGGAGATTTTTTTTATTGTGCTGTCTGAAATATTGCAGCTGGGCAGGAAGGAGGCAGCTCTGTATAACCTTTTCTGTATATGGTTTGCCACAATACTAAAAATGCTGGATCTTTTCTTTCCAAGCATCTCATTTTCTTTGCAGAACCTTATTTTGCTGCTATGCATGGGAAAAATGAGTTGTGTAAAGGGAGAGTAAAGACAAGCAAAGGTCTAGTATTAACTTCAATAGGTTTCTATCATGTGATCAATTTTGGTGTGGCAACAAGTATTTGGAAAAACTCAAGTGCATTTAAGTATTAGATAATTAACACTTTAGATCCACAAAGCCATCATTGTTTTTATCATCACAGCATCTCCATTGGCAGCAGAAGACAATCATCTTTAATTTGTAGGTAGAGGACTGAAACAGAGAAAATGAAGTTGACCAAGATGAGAAATAATTGGATATTCCAAGGTCAGGGCATGACCTGGCCCATATTTGATGTGAATGTTTGAGAGAAGATTATCCTGTTTTGTTGATGTTGGATTGGACTCTCTTGGCCAACTGATCTACCTTGTCATTTGGGTGTTTTTGTTTGTTTGTGGGTTTTTTTTCCTTAAAGTATTCATTAGTACATTTTATTAAAATAACCCAAAGGTCTGCTACCTTGCCAGAAAGTGTTACTTTTTTCCTCTAGGAGCTTGGCTGATATGAATTTGGTTGTTAACAACTACAATGTTTTAGGCATACAAGTGGTATGAACTTGGATACCAAAGAGGTCACTTTGCATCAGTTTGGCAGCGCTCCCTCTACAACGTCAAGGGGCTGAAAGCTCAGCCTTGGTGGACAGCAAAAGAAACTGGATATACAGAGCTGGTGAAGGTGAGGCTTCATTATACTTTCATTTTTATTAAAATTTCAACTATAATCTAAGTTATTAAGCAGAGAAAATGCTAATCAGTACGGTCGGATCTACTGACACCACTGTCAGACTGAGCACAAGACTTAAGTAAGATATCATAAAATAATATGAGAAATTTGAGAATGGGAACAGGATGGCTGAAATGATGAATAAATACAAAATTTGCGTGGTAGTCAAATGTAACATCTCAAGTGGAAAATGACAGCACACTTTGGTAATGTCTGGAACACCCATTGTGAATTTTTAATTAGTCAGGAAAGGCTGTGCCTTTGAGCCCTTGTGTAATATTTAGTGACTTTGGAAGCTTTTAATTGCATAAGAGAAACAAGTGTAGATTTCCAGTGATGGATTTAACAAAAGATAATAGCACAGAATTTAAATTCTTTAAAAGGTTTTTTATTTATTTAATGCAAGGCAAGTAGTGTGTTTATTATTCATAACAGCAGCTTTTATTTCCAAAATTGCATTGCTTTATTAATTTATTATCATTATAATAATAATTCCTAAAAAATTTAAAAATTAGGGAGGGCCTTTTTCCCTGTATATTTCAATTATTGGTGTGTGCTTTACAGAAAACATTATGGATAAATAATTTAAACCAAAAAATGTGTATTTGTAAGGAACAAATACCTTCAGAGTAGTTGTTTCTTTATATTTAGTAACATGTTAAAAACCACTATGAAAGGATGATTTTGTTTAAAAAAAGTAAAAGTAGTTTAAAAAGGAAGATTATTCTTTGCTATGATTTTGATGACAACATAATTAAGGCTAGAAATTTAGATTAAAGTGTGATTCTCTAATGTAATCTCAGCCACACCAAAAAGCAGTGAGCTTTATGGACTAGGACATGCCAATGTGCTCATACTGAACTCATTCTTGAGGTATGTGTGGGAATGGATGCTTCTTGCCATAAAAGATATGGAGAAACTGGGAACTTCTTAAAATGTTTCTGACAAACAAACAGGAAATATGCATATTATTTGATTGGTGTTTTAGAGCTACATGCAGTGTTGTTTTACAGTCCCTTACATGTAAACCTTTCAAATTCCTGTGTCACAGAAAGTAATGATCCATTCACCCTTGGCATGATTCAGCTTTGAAGGGTGAAAGAATTCAGTTGATTTTATAAAATGGCCAGAGTTCCACTTAGAAGGGTTTTTTTCATAGGAATCAGGTTGTATTATAGAGGTCTTGATTTGGATCAGCATCCTGAGTGGCTCCTAGAAGAGCCGCTCAGAAAAGCAGCAAGGATAGAAATTCATCCCTGATCTCCACAGTACAACTGGCTCTCTGGAATTCAATAATACCTCTTAATTCCAGTCATTTGGAGGTATATATTTTAGCTGTTTTCTTAACAATATGTCAGGGAATCTAGATTAAATTGTGATTGGTAATTTACTTGCACAGGTATCATAATTTGGAAGTGGTAAGATTTACATTCTTCAAGATAACACTCACAGTTTAGAATATAAAGCCAACGTATGCATCAGGACAAATATTTGTATTGTTGTATTTTTGTAACTCAAGAAATACTTGAAGTTTTGAAAGAAAGCAGGTTTGATCCTAACAACATACAATGCTGCAAGCAAGACTAGAAGTAATATTTTTCAGGAAGTGGCAAAAAATTATTGATGACATTCCTTTTACTAATTTCTGAAGTACTCCAACTTCTGTACATGGTTTAGTTAAAAAAAAATTATTTCCCCTTCTCACAGAGCAAAAACCAATCAACAGTTATTTCCTACTGCTTCATTTCATTACCTTCCTCTTACATTTGTGTGGGAAATGCTTTCAAATCACAGTGGTAGAATTCAATATAGATATCTGCCATACACAGCACTGGAGGCCCTGACCCTCTCTCTGAGTTTCACTGCTTGTTGAATGGGAATGAACCTACCAATAATTCTGTATCTTAATAATGCTAACTGAGCATTTATTTGGGGCTGAGGCAGAAGTAAAGCTGAACTCTCTTTGGTTCATACCATTAACAAGCACAGCTGTGGTCAGTGACATAGCATGGACCTGGTTTGATTTTCTTATAAAGGGTCTTCTAGTTTATTGGGCCGAGAGATGGAGATGTGAATTTTGACATTGCCTTGCTTTTTCCATGGAAAGTCTAAAGAGAAAATTCTTTTTTCAGTATTCTCTTCTGAGGGGCATTCAGCTCAATTAGCTGTAGTCATACAGATGTGAGATACACTCTCTGTGCTAGTGACCTTGTTTACAAGTCAAAAAAGGGGTATTTTCACAGGATGATTCCTTTTTACCATGTTAAATAACTCTCTAAGCATGGCATGTCTCCTTGTCTGGTGTTAACTGTCCTACTGCTTTACTTTAAAAATGGGGCCTGATGCTTTACTTCCTAATGGATAAGGTTAAAAAAAGACTATCTCATACTTTATCTATTTTAATATTACCTGCTTGCCTGGATGTCTTAAAGAAGAGGGTTTTGGGTTGGGTTATTTTTTGAGGGGGGAGGTGGGGAAGACAGAATATCTCAGTAGCACTTACCAAGACACAGTAGATCTTAATTAGTGGAACTGTGCTGGAGGGAAGTGGATTTTTGCATCTCTGCATCTCACTGAGGCTTAATGTTTTTAAGAGAGAGGCACCTGATTTCTCAGGGAGAAGAAAGTATAAACCTTTATATTAGGAAGGATGTGGTGAGTGATTTATGGAGGGATGTTCTGCTAATGTTTCTGATTTACAGTATTTTAGGCCTTTGGATCTGGGAATTCATGAAACTATCTTCCTCTTTTGATCTCAGCTGAAAGGAAACCTTACTTTCATCTTTGAAAACCCATCCTTTTCCCTCAGGACAATTAGGTTTCCTCAGCCAGTCCTACTAAGTCGATCTTTCTCCAGTACCTACCCTAGAACCTCAGTTATAGCATTATTCTATTCTGCTGCTCATTTAAAAATAATAAAAGAGATACAATGGTATTGGATCCTAGAGACTTTTCGCTGGCCTGAAATTGATACATAGGCAACGTCTTAAGTAACTTTGTCCTTTCTGCATGTTGTGTCCTTTGACTTTTGGAAAGGACCTAGACAATACTTTGCCAATAATTTACTACAGTGAATAGCTGATTGATTAAAGTACATCTTGTATTGTTGCATTTTTCTGATGGCTTAGATTTTATTAATTAAAGTTTCAAGCGCAGCAGGAAAGGTGCAGAAGGACAATGAAAGTATTGGCAATAGCACTTATCTGTATAGTTTTCCATAGGTTTGACAGCTGGGCCTTAATGGTTTAGGTAATAAAAGATAAACATTCATAGTTAAGGGAGAAATTAAATTGAAAGGTGTATTTAAAGTGTGGTTGGATGCTTTAAGGGTAGACTTGTGTTGAAAAGAGCAAAGATGATGCATACAAGTGCTGATGTTTAAGCACTCTGAGTGATTGAATGGGTACAAGGAATCTGTTCTGAAGGGTTTAAAACACTGCCCCTTGCTTGGAGGTTATCAGCATTACCCAGTGGAGATGTGGTAATTGATTGTGAATGCTTTCCTATTCTGTTTCAATAACAATGTGAAGTACATTAAACTCTTCACCATGATTTTATTTTATAGTTCAGTGAATTAAAAGGGATGTGTGGTCGGCAGTTATGCCTCACGTGAGGGGTAGCAACCTCTTAATCTCTTCCTGTGTCATTTATAACCACACATTGAAAGGGTTTGACAGCACAGAGTAAGAATACTTTCAATATAATAGTCTCACATAAAAACCCACAATATTAAAAAATCCCTATTTATATAAAATCTACATTACTGCCAGATGTACAGCAACTCTAAACTTCAATAGTTATTAGGAACTGTATTTAAAAAGCCATATGGAGTTTTATGAGAATCAGCTGCTAGCAAACAAGTACATATGCTCCCAGTGCTGGTTGCCTCCTGATTTTTCACTTGTAATCAGGATACTGCACCAAATATAATATGAATTATTTGCTCTAACCTGGAGCTTGAATCCTTACATATGTATATTTAGCTTTTTTGCTGTAGATACCAACTCTTGGATCAGGAGCTGTAAGTCCAAGTCCTGAACTTAGTCATTATGCTTTAATGGTGTTTTGTGTTCTTATTATTCAAGGTATCCCTAAGAGCCTGTAACATCAGGGAGACCAAGGCTGAATGGTGTTTGAACTCCCCACTTTATTTCTCCCTAGGAGTTGTCTGTTGCTCATTATAAAGCACTATCAGAGTGTTTTACAGATGGGGTCTAGGTTTTCAGGACAGAAACCCTATTGATTTCTGAGCAATTTATGTCTCAAACCATTGAGGATTTAGTTCAAAATCAATGAGATGTATTCAAATAAATTTGTATCCAACATGTTGGGGATGGAGCCTTTAAACACAAGGACAAACACTCACCTTTATAGGTTAACCTTCAACCTGTGGCACTTGAAAGAATGGAGGTGACAAAGCAGCTGTTGCCTACAATGCCTTGGACCACCAGTGCTCTTCATGCATCATCTTGTCTGCGTGGATTAATGCTCCCTATTACCTTTCTTCAGCTGAAGGAGTAGGAGGAGTTTGAGGAAACATAGAAGAATTTGTAATATCTTTTAAAGTTTTCTAGTTTTGATGCTCTGTATCACTTTAAATCGAGGCTGGTGTGAGTGTAGGTTATTCTTTTCTTTCTCTTCTCCAGCCAGTGCAAAACCAGGGACTCAAACTGGCATTTCCTTTTGTAGATACGATAGTGCTGAATAAGTAACAGCACTGTTCTTGTATTCATCTCTCATTAGGTGAAAATTTTCAGTCTGTTTTTGTACCTTACATTTTGGAAAGTCAGTTTTCTAAAGATATTCTAAAAAAAAAACCCAACCCCAAAACAACTCCACATTTTTACTTAATGGTAACTGTTAAATGGATGTGACATAAGCCATCAATGAGGGAGAATAACATGAATGCACCAGGAAAAATAAGTTTTCTTCCCCGTTTTTTGATAGGTGAGAGAAAAAAAACATTTTTTATGATAGAGATTACTATAATAACAGAAGTGAAATCTACATTTTCATACGTTTTAGCCTAGCTGAAATTGTTCTAGTGGGAGAAAGTAGCTGTATTATAGAAAACATGTTCTAGCCATAGTTTGCTTTGTGTAGCCTTTTATGATCTAGCAATATAAACCTATTTCGTTGGATCAACTTGTCTTTTAAGTAAAAAAAACTAAAATGGAAAATGCAACTGTTTAATTTAAATGAGGAAGACTAACCACCATAAGAAGTTTTAAGACTAAAAGGGGACACTTATATTACCTAGTCTGCTCTGTGTTATAGAGACTTTTGAGTTTTACTTGTCATGTAAGGAGGTAGTGTGGGAAGATACTGTAGCTTATTTCAGTGTGAAATGGATTGGAAATGTCTTACAGAAATGCTTTGTTCAAGAGCACAAAGGAAAAATGAAAACCATTCACCCAAAATAAGGTTTAGTGAGAAAAGTAAGCTGCTGGGAAATTGAAGTTACTTTTATCCAGATCCATTGTTATACTGTGGGTTTTCCATTTATATTGCTGTAACATTAAAATTACTTGTTATTGATAGAATAAAGGGCTTTCTAAGCTATCTGATTTCTCCAAATATAATGTCCTAAGGCAACAGAGAACAGAAGTTTTAATTCCTCTATTTTGTGGGTATGAAGTGTAAGACAGATCACATGTTCTTAGTGGTTGTGTCCATAAATGCTCACCTGGCATTTCAAGTTGTATATGATTTTTTCAATAGCATCAACACATGCAAGTGAATCTCTGCAAGCCCTTTTGAAGGTTTGAATCATAAATTTCAACTCAAGTGATGTGTTTAAATTTGTCCTCTTAGATCTGTAATATTCTGACAACACCTGTAGTTCCAGGTTGAGTGGTTTTCCAGTTGCAGGAATGATTCCGTGTCATATGTGCAGCATTTAGGAAGATCAATAATTTAGCTTGCATTACAAAATGATCACTTAAAGAGCCTTAGGCTCATCAAAAAGCAAATCAAAGTGAGGCCTCGTCTGCGAAGAGGCTGGCTATTGTTGAAATCTTACAATCCCAATGTAATTGAATCTGGAGAATGGTGTGAAAGTTATTTTTCCTGCCTTAACATGTCAGAAGTGAATAGAATATAAAGCAAGTCAATAACTTTCTTTTAGTGCTTTTAAATAAATAAAAAAAAAAGTTCATAATGGTGAGGAAAAATAGAAATGGTACTAAAGCCAAACACAGTAACTTCTCAGTGCAGTAACATGGCTCTCACAACAGTCCTTAGAGAAAAACTGGAAGCTCATTCGGGATGAGGGTCTTGCTGTTATGGATAAAAAAAGAAGCCTCTTCCTGCCTGAAGATGAGAACCTACGGGAAAAAGGAGACTGGAGCCAGTTTACCTTATGGCAGCAAGGTAAAACATTTTGTATTTCTTCTCTTACCTCAATTTCATGGTCTCAGATTAACATAGTGTAATAAGGTGTAGCAAGACAGCTTTTCTAGAACTGCTTTTGTAGTCAGTATGTACAGAGGAAGGGAACTGATAAAATAATGTTTGGGACCCCTGTGATAATGAACAGGAGTTCTTTTTTCTATATTGTCCCCAAATACTTCTAAGAGTCCCTTGAGTATGATAAGTGTTCAATGAGTGTACTCCTCTTCTGGCAAGGCTGCCAACACTTTACCTGGAAATGCATAATACAGATCAGCCTGAGGGAAGGGAGAAGGCACATCCTCAATTCTGTGTTGCCAGCTAGGGGAGATCTGTCATTCATAAACAGTATCAGCAAAATAATATGATTTTAATGAGCCTGCTGCCCTGTCCCTGAGCTGTGCACTGGGAGGCCCAACTCTTGGAATGACCTTAAATTCTTATAAAACTCCACATATGAAAGAGTACTGTAAAATAAAATATTAAAAGCAATCTATATCAAAATGTAATCTGGTGTTGAAATGTTATGATATTGGGGGTGTTTTTAATCTTTTTTTTTCCCTATGCATGCACATTAGTGATTATACTTTTAAAATGATACTTTTTAAATGGTGGAAAGCCTGGTGTTCAGAAATAATGTAAAAGTAAAATGTGCAGGGTGCTATGTTATTACAACATGGAGGTACTTCAGTTGCACAGTCTGTAAAATGGGAATAGTAATACTTACCTGTCTCTCAGTGTCAGCTCTTTGGCAGCTTTGTTGCTCTTCTGCAAAGCAGAAAATGGAAATGTTCATTCATTGGTCGTACCAATGCTCTATCCATTATTTCCACTAGGAAGGAAAAATGAGAATGCTTGTAAAAGTGTTCCGAAAACTTGTGCTTTATTGGAAAGATTCCCGGAAGCTACTGGCTGCAGAAGAGGGCAGGTACGTGGCAAAGATCTTCATTTTTGCAGATTCATAATGCTGGGAGCAGGTGATTTTGAGGAATAGAGGGACATGTATGAGGAAGTGTATTACAAGAGGAATGCACAATTTTGGTATATTTAATAATGCCTCAAGCACACGATAAACTTGACAATAAAAATATGCCCTATTTTAGCTGTCAGCAAATACCAGGTGAAATAAGTTAGCTGAAGCCTTTCTATGGACTCTTTAGTTGAGCCATTTTACCTTGTGTTTCCTGGAAGCTCATGGCAAGTAAGTAATTATTTGCCGTGGGTCAAACAATAAGTAATGCCTTACCAAACCTCATCCTGAAGTGACCTGATCTGACTCATAGCCTAACTTTGCCTGAGCAGGAGGTTGGATTAGGTCCTTTCTAACCTGAGATTTTTCTTCTGATCTGAACCTAACTTTACATGACTGATTCAGTGAGTCAGATTGTCACTGTGCTACACTTTGCCTGTCTACCCCAGCCTGGCTGCATTAGACAGGGAGAATCACCTTGTGGAAATAGCCAAACAGTTCTGCCACATGCTTCTTTCCTGAAGGTAACGGAAAGAAATTGTACGTCCATGAGCTGTGGGTGCCAACAAAATTTGCTTCAAGCACCTACAGTGACTATTCAGCTCTCAGTTAACCTAATGTAATCCTAATTCAGGGCCTTGAGAATGTGTTCATCTTTTTGACCAGTCCCTTGCTTTGTGCAGAACTACACTGGATGGCTACTGCTATGGGAATGAACAAGGGTGTTGTTTGATTGGTTGCAAAGGCTGGTTATAGTGAATATAATGGTGAGAAGTTATCACACTCAATGTGGCTACAAGAAAACTGCTCTCTGTAGCATCCCAAAGTGGATCTGTCCCTCAGAGCAAATTCTGTTTGAGAGCTACTGTTTTGTTCATCATTTCTTGGCGTCCTACAGGTTATCACTAGGATATGATTTGCATAAACATTGTGTATTTACAGCTGTAGCTGTAGTCACGTGTTTTGAACACATAAAGTCTTAAGTTTTACATCCACTATTATGAGATGCCTAGCGCAGTTGTAGTTTTATGCTAGCCAATGTTACTGCTAAGATAAAATAAAGCTGATCCCTATTCACATATTGAAGCAATGGGACAATCAGGAAATAAGGAATTCTGTGTTTCAATCTGTGTCCATTGCCTCTTTGCTTTTCACTGGATGACACTGAGAAGAGCCTGCCTCTGCCTTCTGCACTCCTTCCATCAGGTATTTACATGCATTGATAAGAACATTCCTTGAACCTTATGTTCTCCAGGCCGAACAGTCCCAACTACCTCAGCTTCCCCTTGTATGTTTGATTCTCCCATCCTTTAATCACCTTTATACCCCTTCACCTGCTCCAGTGTGTCCGTGTCTCTCTCACAGTGGGTAGCATAAAACTGTGTCCAACATTTAAGACGTCTCACCAGCTCTGAGGAGAAGGATAACCTCCCTCAATAGGCTGCCAGAGCTCTCTATAATGTAGCCCTGGAAGCTGTTGGTGGCTTTGCTGTAATGCTGGCTTCTGTTTAACTTGGGCACTATGAGGACCCTTTGAGGGCCCCCCTGTGAGGACCCCACAGTCTCTTTCTAGAAAGTTGCTTTCCAGACAGTTGTTCATCAGCCTGTATAGGTGCATGCCTCCCTAGTGCAGAATTGTAAACTTCTTTTTGTCAAATATTTTAAGATTTCTGTTTCCTTCTTTCTCCATCCTGCCAAGGTCTCTATGAAAGGCAGCAAGAGAAAAAAAAAAGCAGTGTATCGGCCATTCCTGTTCAATTTTCTGTCCTCTGCAAACTTACTGAGAGGGATACACTCTGTTCCATCTTCTGAGTCACTGTGAAGCTCTTAAATAGTGCTTGACCCCGTACTGAGCCCTGGGATGCACCTCTGATGAGTGACCTTCAGCTGGACTTTGTGCCTCTCATCACAACTTGTTGAGCCTGGTTTAAATGCCAGGTTTCAATCCTCTTCACTGGGAATTTATCTAGATCCTATTTCCTCACTGTCGATTAGGATGTTTATGGCAGACTGTTCAAAGACTTAACATTGAGATAAACAATATCCACCAAGCTAGAAACCTCACCACAGAAAGCTGATGAAGTACAGAATCTCCTTCATAAACCCCTGCTGACTACTGTCAGGTACATTCTTTTCCTTCATGTGTTTGAAAATTGTTTCCAGGATTGCATCACCTTTCCAAGGACTGAGGTGAGGCTTATCAGACAGCAGTTTCCTCAGATCATCCTACTTGCCCTTCTTGAAGATAGGAACAAGTTTCCTTCCTGCCAGTTCTCAGGGACCTCTGCTGGAAGCAGTGACCCTTCAAAGATTGTGTGGATTGCGTATGGAGCCACAACATCATCCATCTCCCTCAGGCCTCATGGGTGTATCCCATTGGGACCCATGAACCTGGTTGTTGAGTATGTTTAAATGTTGCCTAACCTGATCCTTCTCCACAGAAGATAAATCATCTGTGCTCCAATCTATTTCACTGGTCTCAGGTGGCTGGCACTCCTGAAAGTCAGTCATACCAGTAAAGATTGAGGCAAAGAAGACATGTAGGGCATCTGCATTTTTCCATGTCCTTTGTCATCAGATATTCTGTCCCATTTAGTAGCTGGGCATGTTTTCCCTAGACTTCCTTTTATTGCTGATGTATTTGTAGGAATCCCTCTTGTTACCCTTCAATTCCATCTCCAGATTCAGCACCAGAAGAGCTTTGGCTTTCCTAACCTCATCCCTGCCCATGCAGAGAGTGTCTCTACAGTCTTTCTGGGTGACCTAACCCTGCTTCCACTTGTTGTATGCTTCCTTTTTGTGTTTCAGTTTTGTCTGGGTTGCCTTGCTTTCTGCATATGGGGATTAGTGAGTTTGAACAAGGTGCTACTTAAAAATCAACCAGCTTTCCTAGACCCTTCTTCTCTCATGGGATTTTTCCCGGAGGATCCCTGAATAAGACTAAATCTGCTCTCCTGAAGCTGTGGGTAGTAATTCTGCTTTTTTTCTTTCTCCATCCTCTCATGATCTTGAACTGCACCTTCTCATGGTTGCTCCAGCCAAGGCTGATAGTGACCTCCACAGACATGCCATCAGAGGGGGGGTGGCCAGTCTTGTGTCTCCTGTTGTCCATCCTTTTAAGTCTTTCCATAGGAAAGAAGGAAATTTTTTGACTGTAGACAGAAGATAATTATTTTCAGCTTGAAATGTGAATACTGATTATTTTAAGTAAAATTAAAACTATGTACTTTTACACACAAACACATTCCTGGTTTCACACACACACCACGTATGTTTTGTTGTATTAAATGAATTTAGGATATGAGAGAGAATTGCTGCTGAAACTCAAACAAAAGATGGCATTATACTTTTCACCCATCAATCAAGGATGAGATTAAATGAAGTCCTGAACTCCCAGCAGCATGGTTGTGAGATGGAATGTGGTGAAAAATGTTCCTTCCTCTTCTTGCAGATCAAATATTCTATCATGCACCCAGGGACTCATGTCTGGCCTCACACAGGGCCCACCAATTGTCGGCTGAGGATGCATTTGGGCTTGGTCATCCCTAAGGAAGGCTGCAGAATACGGTGTGCCCAAGAGAACAGGTATGGTTGCAATGTTAGGGGTTTTTTTTGTTGTTTGGGGGCCTGCTTGCTTGCTTGGTTGTTTTTTCAGGTTTATTTTTTTTTCCACTTTCCTCAAGACTGAATAGGGGATGGAACTGTATGTAGTTAAAAAAAAAAGAAAAAAAGGGATGTTTTGAGGACCAGGATGTGTAGTATATTTCATTAAACAGGCACTTTGCACTCTGACTCATGGTACAAACTTATAAATATCAGTTCTGAAACAGTGCCAGGAGAACCTTTTGAGACAAACCTGCTCTTCTCTGCTGTGGGATGGAAATAACAGTGGGTTTGGTCCACGGGGTCTCTGTTTACTTTTACAATGCCAGCGTAATATTGCTGCCAACAGACTTCCTGTATTTACTTTGATTTTGGGGAGACTTAGAATTTGTTGCTTTCTCAGCAGAAGCTAAGATTAAGATATACCTACATTTTCTCCACTGTAACAGAATACCATGCTACTTCTGGCAGAAGCCTCCTTTTTAGCAGATATTATTCGTTGTAATTCAGTTAAAATATTCCAGTTGAAGTTGATCTCAGGATGAAGACATCTATGATGTTTTTGGTCCAATGAATTACACAGGTGGCAATATTTTTTTAAGTGGACTTTAAGTGAAATTTCTTACCCATTAGGGAAACATTGTACTGAATTTCAAGTAAGTTTTATCTGTGTTTGCTCAGTCCAAAACCAAATTAAATGCAATAGCTTGTACTTTTACAATTAGGGCATATACTCCCCTTAAAAATTAAATGGGAAAATGTGCTTTTTTACATTATATTATTAAAGACAGAAAGAAAAATGTAGTATTAACTATGCTGCTTGTTGCTTACAGGCTTAATTTGCTGAGACTTAAGTGAAGTTCTCATGATGCTTAATATCTGTACAGATATTTCAAAAGATTCTTGTATTATCTCCAGCTTCTGAGGGCAACAAATGTTAACTTTGAATTATTTTCAATATAATAATGTAATAATGGTAGAAATATAATTAAATTGATATTGAGAAGTGCAATGCTACTCCTGTCTGCATGACTGCAGTACAGAGCAAAGGAGGTTTTTTTATAACATTTGAAAACAACCACAACAGGAAATCTTTGGAATTTTTGAGGATAGAAGTATCCAGCTGTTAATAACAAAAAGTGTTGTTACTATACTCTCCTGCCATAATATAGCTTATTTAATTATTTATCATAATCAATGGTACAACCTACACTGTCTACACCTAGGAAATGATGGACATTTTTTTCCAGCATTCCAATCCAATACCCAAAATAAGTTGGGGGGAAGGAGAGGTAGTTAAGGGCCTTAGAGGACTAGATATAGAGGAGTAGGGTCTTTTCACTTTAGGACATTAATGTGACTTCAGATTGGTGGTGACTGAATGTCATTGCCCTTAGGTGTCTGCTTAGTAGCTGGTGTGACCAAAGTGGTGGTTTTGCTCTGCTGCCAAGAGAGCAGGTGTCCACAGCTCACTACCTGTTATAAGGCTGGCACTCTTCTTTGTCTTAACCTGGACAGAAGGGATAGTCCTGTGGAGAATGAACTTAACTACCTCCTGGGTAGCAGCACTCCTTCAAAGTCAAGCGTAGAAAAATGCCTGTTGCTTTGCTGCAGACAGAACACAGAGTGTGTCAGCATTCCAGAACCTGGATCAGTCTTATGCATCAAACATATTCATTTCAAGTGTAAATCACTCAAGACTGACTACAACTTATGCTGGAATGTGTTCAGATCAGTTGCTTACAGCAAGAGCTGTACACTCAGAAACAAGGGCGAGATTTTCCCTGGAAGCACTAGAAGTGTGTCTAGTGCTGGCAGTGAAATGGCTTTTATATATCCCTTTCCCTGTGGCAGAGGAGGTGTGTGAACTACTGTCAAAGGGAATGGTGCCAGGAGGAAGACTTAATTTCCATTCCTTCCCTCCTGGTGGCTCAGAGCAGTGGTAAACTGGTGGTTTCCAACAGGAGAGCTGGCTGGAATAGAAAGGTTAGCATTGTGCCTTTTCTGGCCTCCTGTTCCACTGCTGTGTGCGTGAGAGTGTGAACAGAAACAATGAGAATTTCATGCTTGGCTTCTTCTGTGCCACCCAGCATGATTGTTTAGAGGGTTACAATGCAACTCATCATTTGATGGACAGGCAAATCAGCACTGTCTGGTGCTGTTTTACTCCTTCGCTTGCAGAAGAGGTTTTGCAGCTGTTTGGAGTTGGTATACCTTGTGGTTGAAGGCCACAAAGATGATCAGAGGGATGAAACACCTCTGCTACAGGGAAAGGCTGAGAGAGCTGGGGGTGTTTGGCTTTGAGAAGAAAAGGCTCCAGAGAGACCTCATGATGGCCTTTCAGTACTTAAAGGGTGCTTTTAAGAAAGACTGGGACAGTTTTTCTCAGATAGGTTGCAACAGGACGAGGGGTAATGCTTTTAAACTAAAAGAGGGCCAGTTTAGGTCATATATAAGGAAGAAGCGTTTTATAGAGAGGGTGGTGAGACACTGGAACAGGTTGGCCACAGAGATTATAGATGTTCCATCCCTGGAAACATTCAAGGTCAGGCTGGACAGGCCTCTGAGCAACCTGATTGAGTTGAAGATGTCCCTGCTCATTGTGGGTTTTGCCTTTAAAGGTTCTTGCAACCCAAACTTTTCTGATCTTGTTCTGTATAACATTGGTCATTTTAGGTCACTGGGCCGTTTTGAAGTCCCAGCTCTGTAAAGTGCAGGGTATAATGCACAAAAGTGGTAGGTAAATAATATCTTGTTATCATAATCCAACATCTCTGTCAAGGAAGGTAACCTTAGGTTGAAATGTCAGTGAAGGTACAGGCATTATGCAGAAGCCAGTCTGAGATCTCACCTTTAACAGGTGACACTAGAGCTGAAATGGCAAATGATATGGGAACTAGCCCGAAGTGGCTCAGCACCAGACCAGAAGAATATGGTCTGTGTGTTACCACTGAGAAGTGTTTCTCACACCATCAGGCTTCTAGAAAATATTTATTTGCATGCTAATGGTGGGGTTTGTAGCCTTTTCAAAAGGGGCTAATAGTCCCGTCAACTTTATGACTTTTTCTTTGTTGTGCAAAACAGCCGATTTCATTATGATGCAAATGATAGATCCTGGGGTTTAACCTCTGGAGCTACGTCATCTGGGTGCTTGGGTTTTTATTGTCCTTAACTGAGCTGCACTTTCAGCTCAGTTAGAGCAGTTCTTTTCAGGCTTGGTTTAATTAAATTAAAAAAAAAAAAAAAAAAACAAAAAAAAAACAGAAACAAAAACAAAAATAAAACCTTCAAAAAACTCCTAAACCAACCAAAAACCCAGCTACTCCCCCAACAAGAAAAACAACACTAGACCTCAATTGCTCCAGACAAAGCAAAACCAAATCCCCCAACCCTCCCCAAGCACCCCCACCAAACACCCCCGCTGCCACCCCCCTCTCCCCCAAGACCCTCCCCAAACCAACCCCCCCCAAAACTCCAAAAAACTCCATAAAAGAACCCCAAAAAATAAACCAACCCTAAGAAACCAAACCAATAATATAGCCCAAAGTCTGCTTGAACTTTTTTACCACATTATAGCATTGCAAGTGGTTTACTCCCATGGGCTTTAATAAAATCAGTGTAACTTTAGTGAGGTACCAATAACTCAGGGTCTCTGTGACATACAACATTTTTGTTACCAGATAACTGATGTGATAGCAAAAACACCTACATGATCATATCTGAAACCTGTGAAAGGCTGTTTATCTGTGCCTTTAAGGCTGATGTCCGTGTGCAAGTCACTGAATTTTTTTTACTATGTTATGCTTTCTGGTTTTTCTACTCTTGGTTAAAATATGTTTAGCTGATTATTTCAATTGATCCTATTTCAATTTTTCTTCAGAACATTACAGCACAACTCCATAAATTTTGATGATTAGGTTTTCCCTTTCTTGAATTAAAAATACAGAGATGAATCGGAAGTATGAATCTAGTTTTCACCCTGTTTTTGAAAAAAGAAAATTGTTTTCTCTGTAAATGAATATAGCTGAATGAGCTTAAGCAATGTATTTCCATCTTTGATGGTAAGGCCTTTGTTTCCTTACCACTGTTACTGTTCATAGTGCTTACTTTCCTCTGAGGGCATCCATCCTCTTGGATTGCTTCCACTACTGAGGGATCCTTTTAAAACATTTGAGTGTGTGTTCATGGCAGAGTGGCTTCAGGAAGGAATGTTTCTTTGACCATTGTTACCATGACTGTTATTCATCCAGTCTCACCTGGAGGTGTATAATCAGGTGTTAAACTTCTTTTCAAAATTATGAATCCAGGTCTCAGCAGGCTGGAGAAGCTGCCAGCTGAAACTTGATGAAGTTCAACAAAGGCAAACACAAAGCCCTGCAGCTGATAACAGATAAACTCCTTGTAGCTGTAGTGGCCGGGTGATGACTGCATAGAAAGCAGCTTTGCAGAAAAGGGCTTAAGGGTCTTAGGGGCCAAATTGAACATGACTTATAATCTTATTTTGTATTGACGAAGTCTAGCTGTGTACTGGACTGTGTCAGTAAATTTGTAGGAAGCAGTTTGAACAGTACAGTTTTTTGCTCTCTCTTCTGCACTCAAGGCACTGCCTCTGGAGTACTGTGTCCCATTTGGGACACTTTAGTACAAAAAACCATCATTGATAAACTAGAGGGACTCCAGTGGAGGATTAATAAGATGATTAGGAGAAGAAGCTCAATGAACTGGTTTGGAGTCTGAAAACCAGAAGGCTAAAGGGGAGCCTAGTTACTCTCTTAACTACTCATGGATGACTGTGAGGAAGACAGAGGCAGACTCTTTTCAGAGAGGTTGATTTGTAGAATGAGTGGTAATGAACACAAGTGATAGTGAAGGAGCTTTCATTTAGGTAGAAGGGAGTTTTCACAGTGAGATGGTAGAGTGCCCATGGTTGCAGATACCTCAGGTCCTACACTAGTGGATTTTTTAATATTTCAGCTGACCTCAGAGTTGGAACTAACTTTGCAGTGAGTCCTTCTGTGGGCAGAGGCTTGGACCACACAACCTTCCAAAGGCATTGTTCTTATTTTTAGAAAAAACAAATTGATTTAAAGTAATTTCTTTTTGAACCATATGACCGTATTACCGGTTGTTCCCTCAGTTTCCATCACTTATGTACATCACTAATGTATCTGCTTAGTAAGAAAGAAAAGTGTATTATTACTCCAGTGTTATACCCATGCCCTGCTTAAGGGACTCAACTCAATATAAGAATAATAAATAACATATATAATAAATGTCTGAATGTGTTTGTGAGCATAACAATGCAGAATGAGGGGAAAGGATCCGTCAATAATATGAAGGTCCATTACACTGATATTTATGTAGTTTATTTAAAGCTTCCATACTCCAGTCTCTCTGGATTAGCCAGTGAAATCTTGACTATGCAATCTGTATTGTTTAAATCTTTCTTGTATGTCAAAGAGCATCTTCAGAGCTGATCCATAGCTTAAATGCTCCATGGCACTTCAAATACTACACTGAAGTATGTTCTTTTTTGTTTTACAGAGAATGGGAAGAAGGGAAAGTTCTTATTTTTGACGACTCTTTTGAACATGAAGTATGGCAGGATGCTGAAAGTTCTCGCCTGATATTCATTGTGGATGTGTGGCACCCCGAGTTAACAGCTCAACAGAGACGTACCCTTCCTGCTATTTAGGAGGTTTCTTCTGATGTGTGGAGCAGAGGAGCAATAACTCCTTTGGAGTATGAAAATAGGATTAATTAATCCAGCATACAAAGTACACAAGCATTTTAAGGGTAAGAAAAGATAAGGATGACATTATACAATCAGAGTGGACTTGGTTAAAAAAAGAAAAAAAGAAAAAAAAAAAAGAAGCCATGTTTTGTTTCATACTGATACAGCACTGATGTGTATTGTTTTTCTGGCTGCAAATCTGAAAACCCAAGTATTGTCAGCCAAAAAGCAATAGGTCTGGATTTTCAAACTGAGGAATGCACAGATGTTTTTGCCATGCCTTTATTTGCGTTACAAAACAAGCTGGTCAATCACCTGCTTGCCTATGTTCAGGCACAAGATTTATGATTTTACATCTAGGGAATACTTCCTGGGCTTCCGTCTGGGAGGCAACATGTAAGATATTTGCAAGCATATGCACACAATCGACTTTGAAAATCAGTATGCAGTTGAAATGGTGGCTGCTTTAGGCATAGAACGTGTCCCTATGTTATCACTGTAGATAATGTGAATGGATTATGTATGTTTTGTACTTTTTCTACCTGAGTAACTGTATTTTTCTAGCTTAATTATGAACAAATCTTCTTTAATTAACCACTATTTTTAAAAAAAAAGGTGATATATATACAAGGGCGTCTCTAGCCACAGCAGAGGGAAAACACTGTATATGAACAAATTTCATTTTTGCCAAGTGTGGCCTTCTTTTGCCTTCCTGGAAATGTAAACAGAAACTTGCATAATAGCTGCCTAGTGAAGCTTTGTTCTTCTAAAACAGAATAGTTCTCTTAGTTAGCAGGTAACCTTCAGTTTGATAATGTGATTTTGGAAAATGTCGAGCAAATCTGACATTTTTAGGCTCAGATCTTAAAGTACTTGACACCTCTTAGGATTATATGGTGAGCTGCTGTTTCTCCTACCATTACAAAAGCTTCTGTTGTGCTATCCTTTTTCTACCCACTGAGGGTCTGGGGCACCTCCTTCCAGAGGCTCCTCCTTGGCTGTCCTTGGGTGGTTATTCAGCAGAAAAAAAAATACATGAAGAATTTCTTGTGCTTTGGGCAGAAGGACAAGGTCTAACTTGGTTTTCTTCCAGAATGCAGAGCAGACAAAGAGCTTCAGGTTATTAACTCATGTTAACTTCCACTGCCAGCATCCTACAGAGTGCTAGAATGATCCTCTAATTGACCTAATGGTGTTTTCCTTGTCTTGAAACATGTGACATAATGCTGAAGTAGTCTCATCCCAGTACTGTTTACAGTATGCTCTGTATTTGCCATACAGAATTTACTATATAGTAAAAAGCCCTATTTCAAGAAGGAAAACTATTTGGATGTTTAAGCAGTTGGCAGATCTTTTGGGTCTGTACTGTTTAATGGGAGATGGAGTGTGCAGGACTCTCCACTTTTAACTTGTAAGAACACTAACAGGAGAGAGAGAGAGCAGAGATTGCGGTGCTGTTTTGGCTGGCTGTTATCTCCTCACCTGCAGCACCAGCTGGATGTTGACAGGTGTGCCAGGATGCTCTGGGCATCACTACTGAGGGCTGTGAGTGACAAACACTAAGCAAGAAAACATTGAGGTTGCTTATTCTCTGCAGCTTTGACTTTGTTGTCAAAAAGACACGGAACAGTTTTTATTTGTGTAGTACTCAGTGGTTTATTACTGCAGAGTCTGCATCATGGCCTTGAAGTATCATGACCTGAATGTCACATTCGCTGAAGCAAACTGCAGATAAGGGCTTGGCATTCCCATAAACTGAATGCTTTTCAGATTTTGTATTTTACTAGGTAATTAAATCTTGTAATGCCACATAACACGTGGTGACTGCACCATAAATTAGTGTAACCAGTTTCTGGAAGTGTGCACTTTAATTTCCTCTTTTGAATATTAAACTGATAAACCCTCTCTTATCCAGAGTCACTTTTAGACAGCTAAGATAATTAGGTTTTAACATGTTGTCTATATCAAAAATAATCATGAGACTATACACAATGTACAAGAAAGTAACAGTTCTCAGTTAATAATAATGAAAAACTGTAAAAATTTATAAGTTTCACACTTTAGAAAATAAAAAAATACCTTGGAGATCATTTGGAGAATCATGCAAAACTGAAAATAAGGTACTTGTTATTGTGGGGGGTAAAAGAGGAAAAGTGTTTTTTAAATATCCTGTTAGCTGTCAAGTCAGAGCCTATATTTTATACCTTTTTGAAGTGATCAAGCAGTACAAATTATAGGGTAATTCTCTAAAATAAAGACCGTGTGTGTAAAGAAAAGAACAAGAACTTTTTAAACAAAAATTGATGATTTAGGAATATTTTTATTAATGTTGCATTTCAGTTTCTATAACTCAGAGTAAATGCTAAAGGAATGGCAAAAGCTTTGGAGCTTTATTTGTGAAAATCCATGCCGTCCTTCAGATTATTTCATTATTCCTTTGAAGGCTCATACTTTATCTTGTCCAATTGCAATTGGCAAATAGATAAAATTGGCAAATAGATAAAAGTAATCTCCCCAGAATGTGTGTGTGCCAGAGTAGCACTGTTTATTAGATTGAGTAGTGATACATTGGGCATTTAAAAATCCTAAGTGCCATGAATAAAACAAGGTGTTCCTGCAGCACTGAAGTGAATCTATTCTAAGCCCACCTGTCAGGGAGCTGAGAGTGGATAATTTCATTAGGTACAGTTACTGGATTAGCTCTATACATGGGGAGGATACATACAGCAGGCTGCAGAAATTATGCAGTGAATGACTGGCATATTGTTTTAGGTGTTCCTGTTTGCCAAGTGGTATTCTATCTTGAAAAAGCTTTTCAGAATTGGAAATGCCAAGAGAAGAAGTGAATGGAAGTGTTTTTTTAAAGGGAAGCCCATTGCAATTTGCATTTTTTTTGTTGTTAGATTTATTCACAGAAGGAAATGGCAGACAAGGGCAATACAGTTTGTAACACAGGATGTACTCATGATGATGTTTGGAGGTGGGTTCCACCCTGCCTGTTGTTACCTTGCTTGCACAGAGTCTGTGTAAGAGCCTACGGTTAAATGCAGGCTTCATACAGCTATATACAAGGCATCATATGTATTTATTCATATCACAGTTAAAGAAAATAAAGAATTCAATCCTTTGTGAGGTTTGATCCTCGAGGACTAAATTTTAGTGGGATTTGCACTTCTTGGGCGAGACAAGGCTCACTTTAATGAGCAGTGATTGTAACAGATCATCACAAATGGCAGTGGGGGTAAGTGTATTAACAGAGAAAAATCACAAACCAAAGTATTTCTTCCTTAATGCTGCAGCATAATAGCAAATGTCTGTCTTTTTTTGTCTCTTTGGGTTTTTACTTTCTGCTTTAAGCACATTCTTTTTGACAAATCCAAATGCCTTTTTGTCTCTGTGAGCCTGGGGACGGGAAAGGAGCTGCTACCAGGACTTGACATCCTTGTTTCCTGTAATTGGTGGTGATGATGTCGAGTGGTGGGGAACAGAGGAAACCCCAAAGATAAATGGGCTCAGTTGTCTTATTTTTTCAATGTTCCTCCAAGCTTCTGCTTCTTTTTCTGACACTTGTGTTGCCTTGCTGGGACCATCCACTGCCTTAAAGACTGGCTCTCTATCATGAAGGCCAGGCTTTGTATCAATGACATGTTGCTGCAGTAAGAGGTTAGTCTGAGTGAGGTTATTCTGTACAAAAACTAGTGGGTAAATCCCAGGTGTGTTGATAGGATCTGGCAGGATGTCCTTTCTGCCCTGTGCAGGCATAAAATGTTGTTGTAGATAAAGGCAGTATTTTGTTAGTCCATCTGTTAGGGCTGGCCATGTCCACTTGAACTATATTGTCACTTCAGCCTAACACTTGAGAATTCAGTGGGTGTTCTGGTGCACATTAAAAACCCTTGTGCCCATTATCATCTCATTTTGTATGTATGGTTTACACTGCTACCTTTGATATGTTGTTGCCAACTGCTTGTTCTAGTAAATTGTCAATGTAAGGCAATTTAATTAAAGATTTAAAGTGTGTACAGTGATTGTAACTGTTTTAGGAAATAAAGTCACTGCACATGCAATTTGATAACGATTGTTCTTTTATTTCTTTAATCTGGTTTCCATTTCAATGAAGGGATGGTACTCTCTTTGCAGCTAGAGCAAACAGAGCTATAACAAACTGATCTTTGGCATTTCAGTTCTTCTATTCTTCCACATTTCCTTCTAGCAGCAACTTGTACTGAATAATTAATTCTAAGTTTTCCTTTTTCATTTTAACCATGGCCCACATCTGCAATCAGCATACCTTTCTAGCTCACACTTCTCCCTGACTGTAGGAGGGAAGGGGTAAATGGCTCTGCAGAGCTTTCATTTGCTGTTGTGACCTAAATGAAACAATCTGGATTGAACCATTAATCACTGCTGAATTTGTCCAATGTGTCTCCCTGGAACCCCCCCTTCACATGTGCACACACATGCACACGCACATGTCTTATAGGCTCCTGAGTTGCCTGTGGAAATTTTAATCATTATTAAAATCAAATAATTGCATTTCAAATTGTGTGTGTCTGCTGCTCACACAGCTCATTCCACTTAGCTGACAGTTTTAGAAGGGCTTCAAAAGTTAAGAACAATTTTTGCTAGATACGGAAATGTGACCCCCGTACAAGCTGCATGGATGAGGCAGTCACAAGGTGTCATGTTGAATGGTATTATGCTGGCACTGGGGTTCTTTTTTAAATGCAAAATCCTTCTGTAAAACTCAATTACTCTGTAGATGCTGATGATTCTGCCCTCTGACTCAGATTACACTTGCTGATTAAAGGGTAAAGTTTAAATCTGAGATGCTTTTCTTTAAAACTCTAACAACCTTCACTTCTATAAAATGAACATCCCTGATGGAGTCTTCAGGAACACTATTAACACACCCTCGTTTCTTTAAACAGAGAATGCAGTCCCACCATTTCCAATATTTTAATGTCACAAGTCAAAGAGGAAAAAAAAAGAAAGAAATTAAATTCTTTGTATATGGACAGGCTGCTGTATCAGTAGAAGTTTCTCAGTTCTCATTCAGCGCCGGCCGCGCGGACAGATGGCTGGTGACGGCTGTTACTCGGTCAGGAAACACGAAGGACTTGTTCTCAAGCGAAACGCGTGTGTGCGTGCGTGTGTCTGTGTGTGGTGTGCTCTGTGGGGTTCTGGTATGGTGCAGGTCTGTTCATGGATCTCCTTTGGGCACGTGAGAGCTCAGTCCAGAGCCAGCAGCGGCTGGGTGTTCTCATTTTCCCCCTGGTCTTCGTGTTTCAGCGTGCCAGCTTCCACCACGGACTGGGACCTGAAAGCAGGAAAACACACATGCTAGCAACGACTGCTGCAGAAGCACTCACCTCCCTGGGGTCCCCGTGCTTCCTTTTATGATCTTTGCTTTAGTCCATTTTCATCTCTATGGCTTTTTAATTCTTTTCTGTGGAAAGCATAAGGAATTTGGAAAACACTCCTTTAAATACAAGCAGAGAAGGGAGTCATTGAAGATCTCAAATGCTTTCAAAATATTTAGTGCTTACCAACTATCCCTAGTGCTGAATGTGCTCAGCAACTTAAAGACCTGGCCCTGAAATACCTTGAGTTCTGTTGATGCTCCAAGTATCTTCCAAAGAGCTTCCATGAGGTACCCAAGACAAATAAAGAAGACAGAGTTAATGAGGGAGTCACAATGAGGGAGCTTCTGGTGTGCCCAGTCCTGCAGTTTATCTCCCTGTCTGTACCCTTGAAGGATAACTTTATTCAAGGTTTGTCCATTTTAAATTAATTTCTGTCTTCAAGGTGGGAAGCATAGTTTATCCTTTGTTATGAGGGGATTAAAAAAATCCTAACACAGAAAAGAAGTAAACACTAGGGAAAGAAGAGCATCATAATTTGTTGAGGTAACAAAAGCTGATGGGCTCAAAATTGTGAGAAAATTCAAGACAATTTCATTTTCTGAGGTCTGTGTGCACTAATGTTTGCTTGCTGAGCTATGGAAGGAGGATCCGGTGCATTTATTGTTATAGAGATTTGTTATCCTCCATTTTCTCTGTTTTGGGCTAGGAGTTGCCTCTCAATTTGGAGGAGACAATGAGCTTCAGAGCAAGATCACTGGGTGAATCTGGAACTTTTAGAAAGGGAGCTTTTACGTAAGGGAGGATGGAGTTATCCAGACCAGACATTCACATAGTGCATAGTATTGTTATGAAGAAACAGTTTTCTCATGGATAGCTTCTAGAATTAGGGGTAGCTCTCATTCCATCCATGATGCATTTGTAGTTCCCAACTGTTCATTTATGCTTTAGCTATTTTGTGAGATTAGATGTCACCTCTCTTTTGATAAGAATCCTTAATAAATTGCATCCTTTGGTACTGCAGGACTGGATACCATGACTGTGAATAACTTGTATGATAATTATTCTTATTCTTATGCCTGGAGCTTTCATTAAAGCATAATAAAGAATTTTCATTTTAAAAAATCTCCGAAGAAAGATAACAAAAACTGGATGCTCAATGGGAAGACTTTATGCCATAATTTTCAAAGAAATTATGTTTGCCCAAATGTTTTCACTGAGTATTTTTTACAGATATGTGACATGAATAGTGTTTATGATTGCATTTTAATATAGAAAAGGGACTGATTTGGGAGATTATGCAAAATGGCAATTTACATATTTCTAGTATGAGGCAGCAAAAACCAATCTTGTGGCTTTCAAACTGTTACAGATTGAAAATTGCAACATCATCAGGTTTTTATTTTCTTTTTGACTAGCAGATTAAATTATTATTAAATAGTACCTGATTAATACTTGTCACCAGTGTATTGTTTCTGTCTGACTCACTGTCCTTCAATGGATATAAAAAGTTGTGTCTCCTTTGCAGCATTTCCCAGCACATGGCTGAAAGTTTCTGCTCTAAGTCAACTGTGAAAAATCTGAAACTTTTTCCTTTTGTGATCACTGCTGGTCATCTCTGCTCTCATCTCATTACACACTCAAAAGTTCTTGCATCTGTAACAGCAAGATACCGGATTCTGCACCATACAAGTACTTGGATGCACATCATCTTGGGAGCAACATAATCCCAAATTCTGTGTGCAAGTCCTATGCTATTCCTTTTTACACAGAAACAAAATATCCAGAGCTCTGAGTAAATGTGTTGTAGCCCCCCTGACCTCCAAATTCAAGATGCCAAATCATTCAAATGCTATGCCCAGCCCTTCTGAATAATGTGAGGAGGGATCCAACTGAGATTTTTGTATCTGCCAAGCTCTGCAGCAACAATTTATTTTCTGTTTCTGCTAAAAGCTGCTTAGATTACTATCCTAAAATAAGCAATTCTGATTTCTATCTGTAGGGCACAGTCATGGTTTGAATGATCATTGCTATTTTCTAAGACACCACTTGTGTTTGGATTTCCATTTTCCAAATACATCTGGGGTTTCTTTGCAGAAAAGTTTCCAGTTTTGTTTTTAACTTACTTTTTATGTAGAAAAGCAAAAAGTCAGTCAATTCTGAAAAAGATTCCAAAATACTTTTTCATATTCTTCATTTATGGTAAATATTAAAAATGTAGATGGTCAGGAAAGGATTTTGACAATATGAATCAATGCAGTTCACAATCTAACGTAATTACTTAGCATGAGATATATATTTCACTGGCCTAAAACATCCTGAATGCATTCTATAGCTACACTTTATTTAATGACAGAGAAAAGATGATTTGCAGTGGGCCCCTGTTGCAGAAAGCATTTTCAACTGAACAGTAACAGTAGAATCACAGAATATGCTGAGTTGGAAGGGAGCTATCACGACCATCAAGTCCAACTCCTGGCCCTGCACAGGACACCCCAAGAGTCACACCATGTGCCTAAGAGCACTGTCCAAATGCTTCTTGAACTCTGCCAGACTGGTGCTATGACCACTTCCCTGGGGAGCCTGTTCCAGTGCCCAACCACCTTCTGGGTGAAAAATCTTTTCCTGACATCCAACCTAAACCTCCCCTGACTCAGCTTCATGCCATTTCCTGGGGTCCTGTCACTGGTTAGAAGAGTAAAGATATCAGTACCTGCCCTTCCACTTCCCCTTGTAAGAATGCTGAAGACCACAATGAGGTCTTCCCCTCTCCTCCAGACTGAAAAACCAAGTAACCTCATGAAGCTTCCTCTCCTGCCCCTTCACCATCCTTATTCCTCCTTTGGACACTCATTAATAGCTTAATGGCTTTATATTGTGGTACCCAAAACTGCACACAGCACTCAAGGTGAAGCCACCCTAGTGCGGAGCAGAGTGGGACAATCCCCTCCCTTGCCCAGCTGGTGATGCTGTGCCTGATGCCCCCAGGGCATGGTTGGCCCTCCTGGCTGCCAGGGCACTGCTGACTCACATTCAGCTTGCCACTGACCAGGACCCTCAGATCCTTTTCCACAGCACTTGTCTCCAACTAACAGGGCTGTAGTTTCCAGGGTCCTCCTTCTTGCCCTCCTTGAAAATAGGGACATTTGCCAGCTTTCGGTCAGCTGGGACCTCTCCATATCACCGAGACCACTCAAAAATCATCTAGAGAGGCATTGCAGTGACATCAGATAACTCTTTGAGGATTCTCAGATGAATCCCATCAGGCCCCATAGATCAGTAGGGATCCAGCCAGAGTAGGAGATCCCACACAAGTTCAGGGTCAGCTGGGAATTGATCATTCTCACAGTCATGGTCCTCCAGCTCTAGGCACTGAGATCCCCTGTATTTTATTGCTGTAGAAACTAATGTAAGAAAAATACTATTTGGAAGAAGCATCCTATGCCTTGGTTTCATCCGGCTTTTGTGTATCTACCACATATATTCAGTTCAAAGAAAGCAGACACATTTTTGGTATATGCAAGTTTACACACTATTTAGGGGGTTTGTATGCTGGCTCTAGAATTGAGCCTAGGACTAAGACTAGTTTTGATTTTAAAAGTACTGCTACCTGTTTGTCCTGGATTGACTGTATGATGCTTGTATCCCCAATCGTCTGTCCTGCTTATGCCGGGTATTAAGTTCTGTAGCTTTAAGTTAGGCCCAGAGAGAGAGAGAGAGAGTGAAGAGGGTGAAGGGGGGAGAGAAAACGCACACAGTTTGTCAACAGGAGTTACACCTTACTCCCCCGGAAATTCCTTCAGAGACTGCACTCTAAGCAGAGACAGAAAAATAGAGATAAGCTCTCTGTGTGCTCTTGGAGTTCGCAGCTGGGTGCTCTCGGAAATCTCTCGGCTTTTGCAGAGAGAGAGAGACTTTGTTTCTTTTACTGGTTTCTTTCTTCTGGGACTGGTCAGCATCTCTGTGGTCCAAGACATCAGGACAATCCCCCGGGGGCCCCCTGACTCTGCAGCCGGGCCTGGCCATCGGCCCCAGCCTCTGGAGGGACTGAGGCTGACACAGCCGCACCCACAGAAGGACTCTCTGGATCCACCATCTCTTCAGAGAAAGGAGAGGTTTCATTGTTTTATAGCATTCAATTTTTGTTTCCAAACTTGTGAATATTCTGCTTATTAAATAAATAGTTTTTTCCACTTTTTCTCTAAGGAAATCTTTTCCCGAACCGGTTTGGGGGAGGAGTGGCTGAAATTGGCTTGTCTAGAGGAGACCCCCTTGGAGGTCTCCTCCTAACATTTGCCCTAAACTAGGACACTGTTTTAGCTGTATTAGCATTTTATTCAGAGGACTTCACAAACACATTTCAAATTTTTAAGATAATCTGATCATGGTTCTTGAAAAGGTGTGCTTGTGTGTATCTAATTGCACCTTAACCTCCTATTGAAAAATAAATTGCAGTCAGACACCAAAGTACCTTTGCCCTGACTAGTCTTTGTAAATTGCAGCCATCTTTGTATTCAAAGCACTCTCCTGCACAACAGTTTAAGCCATTTTGATTTAAAATGATAAATCAGCAACATAAAACTTCCCTTGTTTGGCAAGCAGGGTTTAAGCTCTGGCCCTGTCAATGCAGTGGATCCTGTTCTGGTGGTATCCCATGGCCAACAGAAGTTGGTCATGGCACCAGAAAAAAGCATTTCTGTTTTGCTGTCTTTCCATATCAATATGTTCAAATACCTGCTGGGGTGGAGTAGTAGAACACAAAAGATTCATCTCAGAGATAGTCAGTGACAGAAGAGGCAACAGACATAGATGGAAATACAGGAACTCCTGTTTTTTTACTGGGGAATGGCCAAACACTGAAGCAAATTGCTCAAAGAAGTTGTGGAGTCATTGTGCTTAGAGATATTCAAAATCCAGATGGACACAATCTTGGACAACCTGCTCTATCTGACTCTGCACTGAGCAGAGGATTGGGTAGATCCCCAGAGGTTTCTTCCTCAGCTTTTTTGTGATTCTATGCCCACAGAAATACCAGCTTCCCTGAACCACCCCAATTCATCTTTCTCTACCCTGACAGGACAACTATTTTCTTTACAAGTCCATTATGCCTTTGGGGTGTCAGCCTTCAGAGTGTGGATGACATTCAGCTGCTAAACATAGATATCCATGGCCATTTAAGGCACTGCAGGGTATCCAAAACAACTGATTATATAACTGAAGGTTATGGCTCTCGGTTTTATAAAAGACTTGTACAGGACTCATGTCCTTCTGGAGTAACAGATGGAGTCCAAGAGGCCATCATAGTGCCTGAAACCATTTAATTATATTTTGCAGGATGAATGCAGTTACTTTGTAATGTTCAAGAAATGTCCAAGTCATTTTGACCTGAGCCAGATATGAACTAATCATCTAAGCAGGAAACAGAAATTGCATTGGCCTTCTCCTGTCAACACATTTTAGTCACTTGTGTTTTGATTCATCTTATCATCAGACATCTATGGTCACTCTGTGGTATAAATGGCAGAGAAATGAACATTCTCAGGGTGCTATTCATCTAACTTGTTCTAAACATATGGTGTAAACATATGATTCATGGGTTACTTACATTCAAGTCCCTGCTCTGATAAGTTCTCTTCTGTTAAAACCAGTGGGAACAGGTTTCATGACTTAGGAGGCAGTTTCCTACATATCATAGCCACAACTGCCTAACACCTTCAATATTCCTCTTCACTATATTACCTTCAGTAGTACCTTCAGTACTCACCAGAAATGTGGCACCTCTGTGTGCTGCAACTCTGGAATTATAAATTATTATATTTGAATTCAAAACCTTCTGGTTTCCTTCCTTTCTCAGCTAAAAATTCTCAATAACCAGTTTGAAAGATACTTGGCTGTGGAGGATCTGGTTGACTCAAATTTTAACACAAGTAGGGAATTGTTTGTGTCACACAGATAGGGTCACTGGCCTCAGCTGGCAGATACTGTGCCTGTCTTTCTTTAGCATGATCCATGTGGGAGACTTAGCTCCTGTAAGAGTACATGACCACAGTGGACTAGAAGCTAAATCTGAAGCAATTAAAAGACAAGTCAATGCCCACAGACTTTACTAATCTAGATTCCAAGGCTAGGTAACGTTGCTTAGGAGAACAGAATGAAAATGGAAAGAAAAATGAATTGTCAGTCTCACTTCTGAACCCTAGGTACCATTTGAGTGTGGTCCATTTAAAGTGTCAGTCAAACCCCCCATGGTTGTTTTACTGTTCTGCAAGAATATTTGGAAGTCTGGAAAATCAACAGTACCCAGCTGTTTCTCCAGCAGGCTGGCCATATATTTCAAATGACAGCACTGCATAGGTATGTACATCAATATCTAAGAGAACAGATGGCTTTATGTGTGTGGCCACTTTTATGCAACTCTCTCCAATTCAGTCAAAACCCGTGTAAGAAGACTGGATGCAGACCTCCTAGCTGTGCTGTTTTCAGAAGGCTCTTCTCAGAGTATAGCTGCAGTCAGTCAGCTCACAGGAATTGATGTTTGTTGGGTACCAGTTTTGTTTCCCATAAAAAATGCAGTACAAAATCCTGGCCTGAGCTAACAGTAAGTGCCAGCAGATCACAGCATGTTTGTCTTCAGAGACATCTTCCAGTTCTCTGATCCCTCATTTTATGCTTTTCTTCACAGGAATGCTAATGTGCTGCAGCCCACAGGAGTGAGGACGTCTTTGTGCTGGGCTTCCTTTCAGGGGGTTTGTGATGGAAAGAGGAGGGTGTCATGTTTTCTTCCCTAAATGCAGGAGGCTTCAAGCTCTCAGAGTGACATGCTGCAGATCACATTGAGTGACTGTTTTCTACCTCTCACCTCCCATCTGCTCATTTTCCTTAAATTCCATTCAGATTTCACCAGTTCCTCAAGGCTGTTCATCTCCCAATTATTTGTTCCCTTTACAGAACATTATAAGTACTTTTTAAAATCACACTTGTGAATGTTTGTGTTGACAAGGTCTGAGGGACATTTTTTGCTCTGCCTTTCTCCCTCCATCAGACTGTAGAAGGGGGTGCAGCACCTCAGAGTGTGCTCTGCGACACGCCTCACTCAAGTGTAAAGGCTTCACTGGGTGGAAAAAGCAAGGCTTTCTCCTTGGTATCACAGAAACAGTGCAGATGTACAGGTGTGAAGTAATTGTGGCAAAAGGTACCCTTTTGTTATTGAAAGTGCTTGGAAAGGAAATGCTCCCCAGGTGCTGTGGGCAGATGAAGTAAGCCCTGCTCAGCAGTGCACAAGCCCAGCACAGCAGCCTGAACAGTGATTCTCTGCCCAGGCTCACAAAACCTGCTCAAATCTCTTGCCAATGCAATTTTACAGCTTCTTCACTGGTGTTGGCTCACAGCTCTGCATTAAGACAGCAGAGCATTGTGCCACAGAGCCCTGCCCAGAGGGGCAGCTTTGCTACACCAACCACAGCACTGCGAAGAGATGCAGCAGCACCAATGTCTAGGGGCCCAGGTGGGCTGGGAAGGGATTCACTGACATGATGAGTCAGGAGCAAGAGCAATATGCAAACTCTGGCATAAGCTTGCTGCCAGCCCAGGGTTCAAACCTCAGTACAGCAGTGCTGAGCTGCTGCATTTCCCAAACGGAAGCTGACTTTGTGGCCACTGTGGCAGCAGTGACCATCTTTCTCCGTGGTGGTGAGCACACCCTAGTGAGAGGTCTCTGAGTATTGCCTTGGCACATCAAAGTGAGGGGCAGCCTGGCCAAGACCTGTAACTGCATGTGTGAAGAAGTCTCTGTGAGTCCATCTGCACCACTAAAGAGACAACTGCTGCAGAGTGAGCCCCAGCATAAGACCCCTCATCCTCCCTCTGCCATGCTCCCTTGTTCCTGAGAGCTGGCCACAGCTGCTTCTCTGCACCACAAACCCTGAGCACAGCTCACTGCAGGATGTGCACAAAGAGGGATAGGGATGACACTTCACCACGTTTGACTCTAACCATGGCCTGGCTTTCTGAGCACCCAGTCCTGACCTATCCCTTAGCCCACACTGCTCTCCAAGGGTGCAGTGGGTATCCTTTGGCACTTGCTCTAAAAACACATTTCTCATGGGCTGTGACAAGACCTCAGCTAATTGTAGACAGTCTGAATTGTATAAACATACAGAAATGCTTAAGTATTTGACACATTACATACACTCTCATGTCTCCAGGCCACCGAGACCCAGATGGGACCAGAGCATATGCACAGCTAATGCAGCCAGACTCCTCTAGGCAGGGCCTGTCTGACAGGAGTTGGTCTGTGCTGTCAGCCTTGGAATTAGGGTGCACATCTCAGTCTTTTTTCATCAGTGTGGTTTTGCCTGATATCTCCTGGTCCTAAGTGTTCTGAGCTTCTGTATCAAAATCTTGCCCCGGTCCAAGGCAGGGGAAAGGCATGGGTTGGAGCTTTTCCTGTCCATTTCCTTTCTCCACTACAGACTGAGTTTGCCACATGTTTTTTTGTTGTTGTTGTTGTAGAAGGAATAGGAGCACCTGATTCAGACCAGAGTTCCTGGAAGGCCTTTAGTCCTCAGGAATCCATTATGTCACCTATCACATGGTAAACCTAGTCATAGGATCAAATAAAGACAGCACTGCAGCAGCAAGCACCAGTTTACATCAGATTCAGCAGAGCTATTATGAAGTGTGCAGAACTTGATATCTGAAAAAAAGAATTTCAGGCCAGGTAATGAAAATAATTTCTTCTCACACTTTATGAATATTCACACATGAACACACATGCACTTGTCATCACCACTCATGCTTTTCCTGCTTGACCCCCTTTCCTTGCCCACCAAGCTCTCTATCTAACCCAACAGCTTCCTTTTTTCAGACAATCCAGTCCTTTACTCCTGCCTCATATTTCAGTCTGCCTTTTTTAGCTCCCATTCCAGTGACTCCAGTTCTCAACATCTCAACCAGGTGTGCCACCGTGTCACAGTCTCTTCACTGCTGTGTGGCAATAACAGGGAGAACAGAGCCCAAAGAGCAAAGGGGATCAGTCTTCCTACTTCCCCATCATACATCAAAAGTTTCCTGTCCTTCAGAAGAGCAGCTCTACAGCATGAAAGCAACCCTGCAGATGTACTATTTAGAGTGGAAAGTCAAGCACCACCCCAGCGTGAAAAGCCAAAATGTAGGTTGTGGGGGCAGCAGTCACTTGGCCAGGCGTGTGTGTGTTGTGACCCGTGCATTGAGTCCTGGCCCCAGGAGCACACTCTGTCCTTTCTCAGAGGTCTCTTTCCTCCCTCAGTGCTAAGCATACACAGTGCCGTGCTAGTAAGGAGCTTTTGATTTGGCTTTCTTGTGGTGATTCAGCGTGTGGCTCTGTGACACATTTGCTGCATATTAGTCCAAGCCTACTCTGAAGATAGCCTCTGTTAATTCCCTCCTGAGCTCTTCTGTAGAGTTTATCAATGCAACACTTGTGTGCCTCTTAAATGCTAATTCATTTACTGCCATAGCATGTCTGTGAGGGTTGGTTTTCTTTTAATTTTCATTTTGCTTGTGGAGAGGTGAAATGCAGTGAGATTAGGGTACAAGTATTCCTCTAATGGGGTGCCCAGTGCTGAAGGTCTGATTTTGCAGAGCCCCCAGCCTTAAGTGGCAGCTTGTTTGTTCAAAGCACATGTCCCATGGATTTCTGTTGCAGACAGGTGCTGGGTATCTCTGGAAATTAGACCCCGAAGTCTATAGCTTGACAGGGTGAAAATAAGCAATGTGCCATCTCACCATCTGTGTGAAGTTTGGCTTAAGCTGCTTGCCAGGCTGACACAAGGGCTCAGGGGACAGGGAGAGCAGGATTTGCTTCTCAAGGGTTGCACCCAACAGACTGAACCTCAGTCTCCATCAGCCATTTGCTTGCCCACCAAGTGTGTGTCCTAGCCCATCTGCTTCCAGTCCTTTATGCCTCATCTTTTAGTCTGCCTTGTGGCTTCCATCCCAATGACCCAAGTCTCCAGTACCCCGGATGGGTTCACCACTAAATCCTCATCTTTCCAATTCTCCTGCCAACAGCAGGGAGAATGAAGCTCTACAAGCATAAGGTATCAGTCTTTCAAATCCTGGCTCCATGTCTTGCCATAGATTGGCCTAGTGCAGGGGCAATAGTGATCACAAGTAAAAGTTGTAATTACAGAAGCCCTCTACACCCCATGGCCTAGGCAGGAGATGCACATTGTGGGCATTGAACCGTCAACCCAAGCTGAACAAGTTTATTTATGTTGGGAGGCCAAGCTAAAGCATGAGGCAATCTGTGGGGCCATTAAATGCTAAAATTAAATATGTTTCTACAGGGCATGTGTGAATTGCCCTTTCAAAGGCTTGTAACTCAGCCAGATGTAGGTGGATTTTTCACAGGACAGCAAAAGACATAAGCAGTGTAAAACCATTTGTTTTATTAAGTGTCATGTCTCTAATCTAAACTACTAAACTTTTGGCAAATTTATAGCCAGTTGAAGACATAATTTACAACACAATATTTTAGGCAGCCTGAACAGCACTGGTTCTGCCATTCCCATCTCTAGCCTGTGTTTGTGCACCCATGCACTGGGAATTAAGTGCTGCAAACAGATGAAATGAAACCCACGCTGTCAAAGCACCCAGAGAGCAACTGATTTCCTGCCTCGTCCCAGGGCATCCCCAGCACCAAGCTACCCATCCCTCCTGTCCTTGGTTCAGCTGTAGCTTTGCAATTCAGACCTCCTCCTTGACTTCTCTCACTACGGGTTCCTGAGGATATTCTGCAACATCTCCCCTGTAACCTCCCTAGGACCTGCTAATGTGCCAGATCCACCACTTGCTTTTCATTTCTTTCTGGTGTATTTGCTGGATTCTGTTTAAAAGTTATAAAACTGTTTAACAGCTAACACTGTATATAAGTAGATCATGCACACATTACATGATATGCATGTCCCTGGGACACATGCTTCACTGCCAATATGTGTCTCATTCATAATCTGTGTATGGGAGAAGCATTCCTGCAGAAACATTCAGAAATTCTCCTTTGTTTGAAATAATGTATAATAAACTAGTGACTGTAAG